>CM029601.1:2653458-3253458 GCA_017311375.1 Mytilus coruscus | reverse complement strand
AACAACAGTTCAAGGTTGCAATAGAAAATATCAAAATTTTATATGACAAACTTTTATGAAAAAGTGATTTTTATCGACGGCAAAAATTTTTGTGGTCGTATATTGGTATGACGTTAGGCGTCGTCGTCAGTCCGAAGACACATTGATTTTCGCACTCTAACTTTAGTTTAAGTGAATGGATCTCTAGGAAATTTTACCATAAGGTTCAATACCACAAAAGGAAGGTTGGGATTGATTTTGGGGTTATGGTACCAACAGTTGAGGAATTAGGGGCCAAAATAAGCATTTTGTAACTTCCAGACAATAACTTGTGTGTAAGTGTATGGATCTCTCTGACATTGTACCACAAGGTTCCATATCACAAAGGGAATGCTGGGATTGATTTTGGGGGTAATTGCCTCAAAATTTTAGGAATTAGGGGCCAAAAAGGGCAAAAACAAGCATTTTTCTAGTTTCAGGACAATAACTTGTGTGTAAGTGTATGGATCTTTCTGAAATTGTACTACAAGGTTCCATATCACAGAGGAAAGCTGGAATTGAGTTTGGGGTAATTGCCCTAAACATTTAGGAATTAGGGGCCAAAAAGGGGCCAAAAATAAGCATTTTTCTAGTTTCCAGACAATAACTTGTGTTCAAGTGTATGGATCTCTCTGAAATTGTACTGCAAGGTACCATACCTCAAAGGGAAGGCTGGGATTGAGTTTGGGGGTGATGAATCATAAGGGGTTCAAAAATTGGGGGATTTTTTTTCCCTTTTTTTTCTTTAAAATTTTCCATTTTAAGTTGGTTATTTCTGATTTATATTTAAAAGCAAATAATAATGATATGGCAGGAGATACACACCAAACAGGATGTGTAAATTATTATATAATAAGTATTGTGCAATAGCAAGAAATTTTCAATTGCACAGTATTGCGCAATAGCAAGAAATCTTCAATTGCACAGTATTGCGCAATAGCAAGAAATATCCAATAGCACAGTATTGCACAATAGCAAGATATTGTCAATTGTACAGTATTGCACAATAGCAAGAAATATTCAGTTGCACAGTATTGCGCAATTGCAAGAAATATTCAATTGCACAGTATTGTGCAAAAGAAGATACTTTGTATAAATTGCTTATTTCTTGACCAATTTCAATGGGGTTTTATTCTTGAATTCTTGGGGTTCTTTAATATGCTGAATCTAACCGTGTATTAAGTTTTGGATTTTGGGCCCGTTTTTAATTGGTCCACATTGAGGTCCAAAGGGTCCAAAATTAAACTTTGTTTGATTTCATCAAAAATTGAATTATTGGGGTTCTTTGATATGCCGAATCTAACCGTGTATTTAGATTCTTAATTTTTGGTCCCGTTTTCAAATTGGTCTACATTAAGGTCCAAAGGGTCCAAAATTAAACTTAGTTTGATTTTAACAAAATTGAATTCTTAGGGTTCTTTGATATGCTGAATCTAAACATGTATTTAGATTTTTGATTATGGGCCCAGTTTTCAAGTTGGTCCAAATCGGGTCCAAAATTAAACTTTGTTTGATTTCAACAAAATTGAATATATGGGGTTCTTTGATATGCTGAATCTAACCGTGTATTTAGATTCTTAATTTTGGTCCTGTTTTCAAATTGGTCCACATTGAGGTCCAAAGGGTCCAAAATTAAACTTAGTTTGATTTTAACAAAATTGAATTCTTAGGGTTCTTTGATATGCTGAATCTAAACATGTATTTAGATTTTTGATTATGGGCCCAGTTTTCAAGTTGGTCCAAATCGGGGTCCAAAATTAAACTTTGTTTGATTTCAACAAAATTGAATATATGGGGTTCTTTGATATGCTGAATCTAACCATGTATTTAGATTCTTAATTTTTGGTCCCGTTTTCAAATTGGTCTACATTAAGGTCCAAAGGGTCCTAAATTAAACTTAGTTTGATTTTAACAAAATTGAATTCTTCGGTTCTTTGATATGCTGAATCTAAACATGTATTTAGATTTTTATTATGGGCCCAGTTTTCAAGTTGGTCCAAATCGGGTCCAAAATTAGACTTTGTTTGATTTCAACAAAATTGAATATATGGGGTTCTTTGATATGCTGAATCTAACCATGTATTTAGATTCTTAATTTTTGGTCCCGTTTTCAAATTGGTCTACATTAAGGTGCAAAGGGTCCAAAATTATACTTAGTTTGATTTTAACAAAATTGAATTCTTCTGGTTCTTTGATATGCTGAATCTAAACATGTATTTAGATTTTGATTATGGGCCCAGTTTTCAAGTTGGTCCAAATCGGGTCCAAAATTAGACTTTGTTTGATTTCAACAAAATTGAATATATGGGGTCCTTTGATATGCTGAATCTAACCATGTATTTAGATTTTTGATTTTTGGGCCTTGTTATCAACTTTGTCCACATTGAGGTTAAAAGGGTCCAAAATTAAACTTTGTTTGATTTCATCAAAATTGAACTCTTGGGGTTCTTTGATATGCTGAATCTAACCATGTATTTAGATTTTGGATATTGGACCATAATAGGTAAATTAAAAAATTTAAGTTCTTAGACTACATTCATTCTGTGTCAGAAACCTATGCTGAAAAAATTAAGTTCTTAGATTACATTCATTCTGTGTCAGAAACCTATGCTGTGTCAAATATTTAATCACAATCCAAATTCAGAGCTGTATCAAGCTTGAATGTTGTGTCCATACTTGCCCCAACTGTTCAGGGTTCGACCTCTGCGGTCGTATCAAGCTGCGCCCTGGAGCATTTTATTGATAATTGCTGAAAAGAAAATGGTTTAGTTAAAAATATCAAAGCTGTGATTGAATACATATTTAAAATAATACACATCTACAGTGGATTCATTATTATTCGTTGGATCCAATTTTCGTGGATTTCGTGCGTTAAGGTGAACCACGAAATTAAATGTTCAACGAATGACAAATTTCCGACAGGCTTGTATGCAAACCTCGGCAAAAATCACGAAATTAAATATCCACGAATATGTAAGTTTTCCTTAATTCACGAAAATTGGTAACCACGAAAATAAGTGAATCCACAGTATAACCTATTTGAAAAATACACATCTACAGTTGCAAACTTCCGGAGGTGCTATCCAGCACTTTGATTATGTCAATCATTGGGATGGCCAACTCGGCAACTGATTACCATAATTGCCTTTTGTTTATTTAGTCTTAAGGATTAAAATCTGGATAATATATAAAATGTCCGGCTGGCTAAAAATAATTTTGGAAGCCCTGCCTAGAATCTGAAGACAGTTTTGTTTCGGCGGTTCTTAATAAGGAAATGACAATTTTTATATAAAATCAAGCAAAAAAGTAAAGAAAAAATGTTTTATAGTTAAAGGGAACTATATTCTAGGGCAACAAAAATAGTTCCCTTTAATTGTGGTGTTTGGCCAGTAGAAGGTATTTCAAACCATTGAAGATACCTAGTTAAAGAAGCACATGCCTTATTGTAGTAACAGATTGTTAAAAGACTTGGGTCAGAGAATTATGTTTTGTTTTAGAATAACTTTTGTATGTACAATATGTGGGTAAACTATTTCTGAAAAATATTGATGGCCCTAATAAGGGTAATTTGTGATGGCTTTCCTTGGCACTAAATTAATTTCTGTCTTCCTCAGCCCTCAATGAATATTTCCAAACCTTGCTGTCCTTTTGTTTACATACTCCAGTGACATCATTTGGATGGGAGATCACTCCTGTATAAATCAAGAGACCCAAAAGGTCAATAATAGGGATATACATCAAACATTGTTAATTTCTAGGCTTATTCGTCATTCCTTGCAAATCAGCAAACATCTATTATTATGTGATTTTTACAGATATGAAATCATCTAACAGAAAACTTGTGTCTGAGACGCCCTCTCATAAACAGAAAAGTCAGAATATGTGGAAAAGGTTGGAAAAAGAACGTAGAAGAACTCAGAGCGTGATTGATGTAAAAGTAGTTGCTGAATCTCCTGTCAAATTAGGTATATATACAATATAAATCTACAATACACCATTTGTTAATTTGATGTAGTGCAAGGGTATTCATTTCATTTACTAATAGATATCAAAAGATTTCTTTTCTGTTCGTTGATATTATATCAGTTAAATTTATTTTATTGATAACAATTTTCATATTTCCTAAAGTATATACTAACCTGTTATTACTTCGTAATTATAGCATTGATAGATTTCTGCAATAGATTTTGAGACTAATTAAAGTCAGAATATACTAGACTTATTCAGGTCTAATTTCAATTGATTTTGAAATTTTCAGTGTTTTATGATTTGTAGCGCATTCAGTATGTTTATGTCAAAGCTCTGACTTTATTTCTCAACAAACAATATTACACATGTTGTAACATCAGCAAAAATTCCTCTACAATACAAGTCAGCAATATGTGTCACACCTTGAAAAACAAGTTGTAAACAATTTACTTTAATTCCATTGACAGTTCACATTTTCACATTATAATAAAATCATTAGAAAAATAATGTACACATTAAAGGAATTCAAGTAATATTGGTATGAAAGGATATTCAAGTAGAGAAAATCAAACATGGACATTGTTATATTATCCATGCTAACTCTGATAAATTTTCTAAGTTAAAGATTAAAGCAAACAAATGTGTGAATTAAAACTGTATTCTCTACCTGTGTTATAGAAGTTTCCTTTTTCAGATGTTGTGGAAAAACTGAGTCCATCTCAGAAAAAACAAGCTGTAAGAAGATCATTTTACTCTGCAGGACCTGTTAATAGATCTCGTAGCTTAACAAACAGCCTTGAACTTGCTGACAGAATTGCTGGCAGGACTAGCAACTTTGTAAAAAAAGCAAAAAGACAAAGTTTATTTAACTTGAAGTCACCTGACAGAAACTCTTCGTTTTTATTGTCTCAGTTGATGAGTAGTCCAAGTTCAGTCAGAAAAACTCCTGGCAAAAAATTATCATTGAGCAAAGCATTGCAGTCACCGTGCCAGAATACTCGATCAAAAACACCAAGTAAGGCTTTGTCATCTCAAAAATCTCTTTTTAAAGAGAAAAGTCCTAAGAGATCAATAAAGAAGCTGTCATTCACACCTGTGAAGATGTCATCCCAAGAAGTACTCATACCAGATTCACCATGTCTAAATACAAGGTCACACACTCCAAATAAAGGTCAGAGGGTCACTGGTACACCTTCACGATCACTAACAACAAATAACTTACTCATGTCACCAAGTCAGAATACAAGGTCCAAAATTGCGTCCACACCAACAAGACATAGTGTTAAAGCTAAACTTTTCATGAAAAGTCCAGAACATACAACAAGAAATAAAACTCCAGTGAAATTTGCATCTCCTCATAACCCACAAAGAGGAAAAAGAGCTCTGAATTTAAATGATGTTGAGATTGAGGCAAATGATGCTATTGTGGTCTTGACCAATCAGAATTTAGGAGCCACAGAACAATTATCAGCTTATCAAATTGAGACTAAGCCTGAGAAAGAAATTAATATCCAACCTCAGGCAGAGAAAACACCATCACCAACCAAAAGAATGGTTGTAAAAACACCTAGCTCAATAGATAGTTGGCCACGAAAGAAGAAATGGACAAAAATCAAATATAGCGAAAGTCCAAAACTTAGAATAGATGAACAAAACTTTGTGGAAGAAAATGGTTCATTGAAAAGTTCTCAGTCAAATGGTAGTAGTTCTGGTGATGATGAGGTTGGAATAAGAATCAATGATAAACTAGATACAGATGATAGACTACAGCTGGATATAAATAATGAGAAGTCTGAAGACTTCATGTTTTGTAAGCCTAGGACTTCTTCTAAAAGAAGCTTAGCAGTTTCGCCTGAAGGTAAAACTTATGATTCTCCAGCTAAACGAAGGTGTTTCTCTCCATTGAAAAACAACGTAAAAAAACAAGACATGAATTCTGGCACTCTTGATGATGATGAGAAAATACTCCTGAAAACATATGGAAAACGAAATTTGAGTTTATCACCGGAAAAGTCCTTATCTTCACCAAATAAAAGACAGAGAATTTCTTTGAAATCAATTGATTCACCAAAACAGGGGTTTTCCCTCCATTCACAGATACTTTCAAAGAATCTCACTGACACATCTGATGTGTTATCTAGTCAGGGCTTTGACACAAATGTTCTGAATTCACAAGGTAGTTTTAAGTCACAAGACTTTCTTTCTCTAACAAGAAATGAGTCCATGGAATATTTCTCAGCTTCAAATGATGAAGTCTTCCTATCACCAACCAGAAGGTCAAGAAATCTAGCCTCCTCACAAAGTCAGGAAACTGAAAATGCAAAATTAACAGATTTATCAAATATATCATTTGTAAGAACAGATTCACCTGTATTTGGTTCTTCAAAAAAGAAAAAGCTTGAGAAAAGACTAAAAAGTCTTGAAATAGTTGGTGAGCAAGATGTGGAAGGCAATTCGAAAATAATAATTAAAAGTCCTTGTTCAAAAGTGCTGCAGTCAGAAGATGGGAGTTCTAAAATTTCACCATCTGCCAGGAAATACTCACCAAGTGTATCAGCTAAAAGTCTCTGTCACTTAATTAGCTCCCCTATCCTGAACTCTCCTGCTACAAGAGAAGGAAAAGAAGATGGTAGTCCTAAAATAGATCAAGACAGTTTAAATGTTAGAAGGCAAAAAATGTCAGGAAGAATAAGGAGATCATTAATGCAGAACTAAAATATTTTTCACAATACAGTAGTTAATTATGTAATAATAAAAGGTTATTTTTCATTTAAAACCACTTACGTTTGAAAATTTAAAAAATGACAAATGTGCCTGATTTTTATAAACACTTTGCTAATCAACTCAAAACTGTTATATACGAAAATTGTTTAGTGGTTTGTATCCCAGTAAATTCGCCAAGCCGACTGTTATCTTTCAATAAGTATAATATTTAGGCTGTTGATAGTTATATCTAACAAATGTGAATTTTAATAGTTTTTAGC
The DNA here is from genome assembly GCA_017311375.1 of Mytilus coruscus. Taxonomy (NCBI): domain Eukaryota; kingdom Metazoa; phylum Mollusca; class Bivalvia; order Mytilida; family Mytilidae; genus Mytilus; species Mytilus coruscus. Next base: position 3,246,487 of record CM029601.1, on the reverse strand, counting down.
AAATTGTATATACGTAATTTGAAAGACTGAATTACAGCATTTAATGTTTTGTGATAATTATGTTAAGCATACATCAAATATCTTTAAAGGTGAAAATATTTACTATATTTAATAGAAGATTCCATTTTTCTCAATTCAGCTTTTAAGAAATATTCTTTCTATAATAAAAAATTGTTTGCATCCTATTTGATAGAAATCTTATTTGTCTTATTATATACCTTTAAAAACATCAATGCCAGTACAATGTACTTCTAATCAAACCTTCTTGTTTCTATTGATTTTCACTTGTGCTACCTTAATTTATTTATATGTAACATTGATAAGATATAAATTGTATACAGAATCAAAGTTTGTTTGTTTTTGTCTCACCTGTGATAGTACCAGAATGCGAGACAAAGGGATTTAAATCCAGTGGAGATGACAGTTTGAACTGTTTTTCTGTAAAGCTTTATATTTCAGAAGAAAAGATATTTATGTGTTCACACTTATTTCATACTTGTTAATCACGACTTTAAGGCTGATCTGAAATTAAAAGAATGTCTGAAACTGAAAACACACTATGTCAAACCAGCTTTATCAAATGATTATGACAACATAGTCTAGGGAAAATATAATAAAATTGATTTTGAAATATTTGAATCTATGAAGCCAGTGAAGCAACAGAAAAATTACTTGTCTTTGCTTAACAAAACATGAAAATGGTTGTTCAGTAATAAATATTACACTTATCAAAGAAAGATTGTTCAAATTTGTAACTAATAATAATTATGTACATGTAGTTGTAATTAATAGTAATTATGTACATTATTTATTTACCTTTTATCATGTATCAAGGCTTAGATGAATCTAATATTTATCAAATAAAATTTAATTCCTACTGCTCTAGTTTTTGTCTCGCCTGCAAAGAATGTCGAAGAATGCGAGATAGGGATTACATTCCAGCGACAGCGACAACTTAAACTATTTGTATAAAGTTTTATATTCATAAGGTAGAAGTCCTGGATGCTTCATACCTTGTATGCAGATACCTTATGTTACGAGGTCTTTATCTGTCACATGTCCATTGTCCTTGTCCTCATTTCTATGGTTCAGTGACTGGTTGAAAAAAATTGTGGTTGTAGTTTTTTTGTAATGTGAAATACTCACTTATTATGAGTAATAGGATAACTATATATTTGGTACTGGAAATTCAGAAATTATTGCGTGCATTGATAATTGCTATTTGTGAAGAATGGATATAAATGCAAGAATAATTTTTGTGATTTCAGGAAAAGCTGCATTCAAAAATATTCAACTTCTATCGCAGAAAACAATACATAGGGATAGTGATCCGGCGGCGGCAGTGGTGTTAACTACCTACTTAAAAGCTTTATATATCATCAGAAGGTAGAAGACCTGGATCCTTCATACTATGTATATAAATGCCTTATGTTATGAAGTTTTCGTATTTCATATTTTTATTGTCCTTAACCTCATTTTCATGGTTCAGTGACTACTTGAAAAAAAGTAAAGATTTTTGTAATGTTAATTTCTCTCTTAATATGAGTAATAGGATAACTATATTTACTTCAGACAGTTATCACCTGACCTCTACCTCATTTCATGGATCAGTGAACAAGGTTAAGTTTTCGTGGTCAAGTCCATATCTCAGATACTAAAAGCAATAGGTCTACTATGAGGGTCTGGATGGGGAGGGGGGGGATGTCTGTTATTCTGTAAACATTTAATTTTAACCCCTTTTTTCTCTAATCTTCAAAAAATTAACCCCTTTTTTCTCTAATCTTCATTTTTTTTGCCTGTTATTCTCTAATCTTCATTTTTTAAGGGCATTATTCTTTAATCATTTAACCCCATCCAAACCCTCTACTATATTTGGTGTATGGAATGATTGTAAAGTGTACATGTTCAACTGGCAGGTGTCATCTAACCTTAACCTCATTTTCATGGTTCATTGCTCAATGTTGAGTTTTTGTGTTTTGGTCTGTTTTTCTTAAACTATAAGCAATAGGTCAACTGTATTTGGTGTATGGAATGATTGTAAGGTGTACAAGTCTGTCTGGCAGGTATCATCTGACCTTGACCTCATTTTCATGGTTCACTGGTCAATGTTACATTTTCCTGGTTAAGTTTGTTTCTTAGATACTAAAAGGAATAGGTCAACTGTATTTAACACATAGATTGATTGTAAGGTGTACATGTCTGTCTGGCAGGGTTTATCTGATCTTGACCTCATTTTCATGGTTCATTGGTCAGTGTTAAATTTTCATTGTTAAGATTGTTTCTTAGAAACTATAAGAAATAGGTTAAGTTTATGTGATACATGTAGTAAAGCTTTATATTTAGGTCTCAACATAAAATCAATGGTCAGTAAAGCAGGCGCGACATTTCAGCGTGTGCACTCTTGTTCATGATTTTGTCGGTTTATCAGATTCTATATAGTATAAGCAATAGGTCAATTAAATTTGGTGTATACAATGATTATAAGGTGGACACGTCTGTGTGGCAGGGTTCATATGACCTTGACCTCATTTTCATGGTTCATTGGTCAATGTTAAGTTTTTGTGGTTTTATCTGTTTTATCAGATATTTTAAGCAATAGGGCCACTTGATTTGGTATATGGAATAATTTTAAGGTGTACATGTCTGTCTGGCATGGTTCATCTGACCTTGACCTCATTTTCATGGATCATTGATAATGTTAAGTTTATGGGATACTGTTAGTGAAACCTTCATATGTAAAACAGGCAAATCATTTCAGCATGTGCACTCGTTTCTGAAGAATGTGTACTTTATCACAAGTTTGCAGTTTATAGGAGTAACAACTTTTAACATTCATCAGTGTCTAGATCAAGTGAACACCTTACTTGGTATAAAAATAAGGAGATATGGTATAATTACCAATGAGACCACTTTCCACCAAATGACGTAGCAGAAAGCAACTATAGGTCACAGTACAGCTTTTAACAAGGAGCAAAACCCATACCGCATAGCAAGCTATAGCAGGTCCCCACACAACAAAATATACCAACCAATGGCCTGATTTATGAACAAAATATATACTATATGGCAACATATGCCAACCACTAAACTACAGGCTCCTGACTTGGGACAGGCACATAAAGAATGTGCAAGGTTAAACATGTTTGTAGGAGTCCAATTATCCCCCCTGAACCTGAAACTGGTGTAACAGCACAAGATAACAACAAACTATAAAAATCCGTTGAAAAGAGCTGAACTTATCAGATCGATTGGATTGGATTGATTGGTGTTTAACGCCACTTTCAGCACTACTGGGTATTTAGTGGCAGTCAATTTATATTGGTGGAGGAAGCTGGAGAGAACCACCATCCTTTGGCAGGAAAACTGACAATCCTAGTCAATTAAAATAGCATTCAATCACACCAGCCACATGGGGTCATCAGATCGATACAAAGCATACAAACAACTAACAAATACACAAAAGACACAAAGTACAGATCTTATAGTACTCACATTTACTGAAAGCTAGTTCATAGCCAATTACAACTTATCAAATCATCATGTATGATTACATGCAATATTTGCCACTGGACATTAAACATCATTCCATCTTTTGAAATTGTAACATAAAGTTGTAGATTACAAAATGTGTTTGTTTGATTTAGGATTTGAAATTTTATTAAAAGGGATTTAAATTCTGTAAGGGGTCAATTTTTGGTTTCAGCCATATTAGCATTTTTGTTGATCTTTTATAGCTGTTTCAGTTTCTGTCTACTATGGTTTTCAAATTTATAGTCAAAAACACTAAAATTTAATAAAATCATTATTGAAGAGCAATAACTCAATAACTGATAATGTTGTAGATATGGTTTTTTCAAAATATTAGACAAGTACTTGCATCTAACCTCTGTGTTCTAATTTGAGTCTCTAGGCTTGTGTGTTGATAGATAGTTATATGATTCACCAACTGTAAGTTAGCTCTAAGTTTGGTTTTACTGTGCTTATACTGAAGGCTTTTGCGTATCACAATACCAATTGCTCAAATAGTTTACCAAATTGCAGTTTGAATTCATCTCCACAAACTGGTTGTTAGTATGAAGTGAGTGCAGTGAAATAAAAGTAATGCTTAGTAGCCGCCTTACCATCCAACTTCAGTTATTTAATGTCTGTGTAATGTAATTGAAATAAAATAATCTCCTACTAATAATATAAGGCACTGGTTTAAAAAGGTCCGGCTTTGACATGAAAACTTCTATCCTAATGACATTTATACATAATTAGTTCTAACAATAGTTTGAATAGTCAATAATTTATTGCTTTGTTTTCTAACAGGAAGTTATTGTGTAATTGTAAGTTGGATATTTTTTTCGATAACAATTACTGATCTGAGGGAAATAATTTTCATTCAATCATTGTAAAAAATATTTAATCAAAGATACCAGGCTGATGATTTTGTACGCCAGACACAAGTTTTGTCTGCAGAAGACTCATCAGTGAGGCTCTAATAACAAAATTTGAAATGCCAAATTAAGTATGAAGTTGAAGAGCATTGAGGAAACAAAATTCCGAAAGGTTTTGGCTTGCCAAATACTTCTTATAAGTAATCTAATCCTCGGGGGTAGAAAATCCTTAGTAATTTGAACAGTTCAAATTTTTGCAAAACAGTTAATTTATAATGAATAATAATTCATGTCAACACAGAATTGCTGACTACTGGGCTGGTGATACCCTCTTAATTTACAGAGGAATCTGTATGATTTATACAACTTTGAACGTGCCTCATAATATATTTTCAACAGTTTTTTTCAAAATTTTAATCAACTTAAAAATAGATTAATAGTTTAATAATCATGGAAATAATGTTTATAACAAATTACTTATAAAGTGTCAATATGAAGGAAGTTGATAGTTGACAGAACAACTGATTATAATGTAAATTATTTCCCTTTATTATTAGCAGATTAGTATAGTTGCTTTAAAAAAAATAGTCAAATTACAATTACGCAATAACTTCCTGTTAGAAAACAAAACTATAACTTATTGATCAACAAAACAATGTTTTGAACTAGTTATTTATAAAATTTATTTAGGATAGAAGTTTTCATGTCAAAGTTAGATCTTTTTAAACCAGTGCCTCATTATTTTATAAGAATGTCATGACATAGACAATGATTAACTGAGGTTGGATGGTAAGTAAAACTTTTTCACTACACTCACTTCAAACTAACAACCTATCACCGAAGCAATTACTTGAAATATTTTATCAGTTGATCAGTTCGTGGTATGGAGATGATTTCAAACTGCAATTTGGTAAAATATTTGAGCAATTGGTATAGTAATAGGCCTAAGCCTACTAAATAAGCACAGTAATAGTTATTGACGAGGAGATTATTAATGACGGATGATACACACAAAGCGATGCCAAAAGTTGATATGACCCAATGGCCAGATAGTAGAACTGCTTCCCACAATTATAGTCCCAGTTTATTTCTCAGTTAATATTCATTTTTGTCCTTTCAAAAATTTTAATTCTAGTGTCCAGTTCCTAAACTGTGTATTATAAAGGCATAAATAAATTTTTAAAAATCTATAAATATATCTTCTTTTATTTCAGTAAAAATATATTGTATATAAATTTAATTTAAACATAAATAGTTAATATAAATAACTTAAATACTTTATAAACCTTTATGAGCACATTATCATAATACAAAACTGAGCAGATATCTGTGAGATATCTCAACAACAGATTACTGACCATCATCTAAAGAAATATCTAAGCACTAAATTGCATGTATATATATATGTGTGTACGACATATACAAGTTGTAAGTTTGTACAAATTATAATTTGTATAGACTTTTGTACAAGTTGTCTGTAATTTGACACCCGCCTTCTTTCATTAGATACAATGTTTTAATCAAGAATCTATATACTTCAATTACTAGTATTATTAAGCACTAAAGTCTTTGGAATAAAGCTGCTAATGAGGACAGTCGATTCGGTGAGATTACATTTATACTTTTCACTTGTACCAGTTTCTAAGTCCAGAATATCTTATTTTGTCATTATGTCATTATAAAAACATTATATCAGTGCCATGTATAAGTTTGTAGCATATAGTTCTGCAATGGTCAAGAGATTCACAAAATACTTACAGATAAATATATATTTATATTTATGTAATTCACAAGACAGAAGGCACTTCTTGGGGCTGAAACCTGGCAACAATTAGAATCCTTGTTCTCCCAGGCCCTTAAAGGACAGCGGGTCCACGGTGGTATAATTTTTGAGCGTGGTTCTATCGGTCTTAGCGCGGTGGTATAATTTTGGTCCGCGGTGCTAAAATTTTCAGTTAAAAAATTGTAAATCGGTAAAATTTTAAACGACTTGTTAAATCTTTTCCGTGCGGTATAAAATTCCAGGTGAAATTTAACCAGTACGTTGATTGTTTACACCACGTGATCAATTTACCTTATGAGGTTAACCTTGTTGATTGGATTTAATCGATGTAATTAACACTTGTAACAGGATTCTTTTGTGTTTTAATTGATACGGAGATAATTAATGACTTCTGACAACAATTTTATGGCTTCACTAACCACCCAAGCGCTGACCAGTGATCTAATAGGAAATCTTAATTTGGACACAATGCCGACAGTTGTACACGTGCCAAAAATTGTTTATACTTTATAAAAGATTAACTGTTGGTCCATTAAATAATAACAAGAGGCTGTCAGAGTGACAGCAAACCGGATTTTCCTGCATGAAATGATATTTGCAAATCTGGACCCCAAACAGGATCAAGTAAAATAAAATGCTCGCAGGGCGCAGCTTGATACGACCGCAGAGGTCGAACCCTGAATAGTTGGGGCAAGTATGGACACAACATTCAAGCTTGATACAGCTCTGAATTTGGATTGTGATTAAATATTTGACACAGCATAGGTTTCTGACACAGAATGAATGTGGTCTAAGAACTTAAAATTTTAAATTGGACATTCACCTATTATGGTCCAATATCCAAAATCTAAATACATGGTTAGATTCAGCATATCAAGGAACCCCAAGAGTTCAATTTTTGATGAAATCAAACAAAGTTTAATTTTGGACCCTTTTGACCCGGTGGACAAAGTTGATAACGGGGCCCAAAAATCAAAAATCTAAATACATGGTTAATTTCAGCATATCAAAGAACCCCATATATTCAATTTTTGTTGAAATCAAACAAAGTTTGATTTTGGACCCCGATTTGGACCAACTTGAAAACTGGGCCCATAATCAAAATCTAAATACATGTTTAGATTCAGCATATCAAAGAACCCTATGAATTCAATTTTGTTAAAATCAAACAAAGTTTAATTTTGGACCCTTTGGACCTTAATGTAGACCAATTTGAAAATGGGACCAAAATTAAGAATCTAAATACACGGTTAGATTCGGCATATCAAAGAACCCCAATAATTCAATTTTGATGAAATCAAACAAAGTTTAATTTTGGACCCTTTTGACCTCAATGTGGAAAAAATTGATAACGGGCCCAAAATCAAAAATCTAAATAAATGGTTAGATTCAGCATATCAAAGAACCCCATATATTCAATTTTGTTGAAATCAAACAAAGTTTAATTTTGGACCCGATTTGGACCAACTTGAAAACTGGGCCCATAATCAAAATCTAAATACATGTTTAGATTCAGCATATCAAAGAACCCTAAGAATTCAATTTTGTTAAAATCAAACTAAGTTTAATTTTGGACCCTTTGGACCTTAATGTAGACCAATTTGAAAACGGGACCAAAAATTAAGAATCTAAATACACGGTTAGATTCGCATATCAAAGAACCCCAATAATTCAATTTTGATGAAATCAAACAAAGTTTAATTTTGGACCCTTTGGACCTCAATGTGGACCAATTTAAAACGGGCCCAAAATCCAAAAACTTAATACACGATTAGATTCAGCATATTAAAGAACCCCAAGAGTTCAAGAATAAAACCCCATTGAAATTGGTCAAGAAATAAGCAATTTATACAAAGTATCTTTTTGCACAATACTGTGCAATTGAATATTTCTTGCAATTGCGCAATACTGTGCAATTGAATATTTCTTGCTATTATGCAATACTGTACAATTGACAATTTCTTGCTATTGCGCAATATTGTGCTATTGGATATTTCTTGCTATTGCGCAATACTGTGCAATTGAAGATTTCTTGCTATTGCAATACTGTGCAATTGAAAATTTCTTGCTATTGCACAATACTTATTATATAATAATTTACACATCCTGTTAGGTGTGTATCTCCTGCCATATCATTATTATTTGCTTTTAAATATAAATCAGAAATAACCAACTTAAAATGGAAAATTTTAAAGAAAAAAAGGAAAAAAGAAAACACCCCCAAATTTTTGAACCCCTTATGATTCATCACCCCAAACTCAATCCCAGCCTTGCCTTTGAGGTATGGTACCTTGCAGTACAATTTCAGAGAGATCCATACACTTGAACACAAGTTATTGTCTGGAAACTAGAAAATGCTTATTTTGGCCCTTTTGGCCCCTAATTCCTAAACGTTTCAGGCAATTACCCCAAACTCAATTCCAGCTTTCCTTTGTGATATGGAACCTTGTAGTACAATTTCAGAAAGATCCATACACTTACACACAAGTTATTGTCATGAAACTAGAAAATGCTTGTTTTTGCCCTTTTTGGCCCCTAATTCCTAAACGTTTCAGGCAATTACCCCAAACTCAATTCCAGCTTTCCTTTGTGATATGGAACCTTGTAGTACAATTTCAGAAAGATCCATACACTTACACACAAGTTATTGTCATGAAACTAGAAAAATGCTTGTTTTTGCCCTTTTTGGCCCCTAATTCCTAAAATTTGGAGGCAATTACCCCAAAATCTATCCCAGCATTCCTTTGTGATATGGAACCTTGTGGTACAATGTCAGAGAGATCCATACACTAACACACAAGTTATGTCTGGAAGTTACAAAATGCTTATTTTGGCCCTTTTGGCCCCTAATTCCTTAACTGTTGGTACCATAACCCCAAAATCAATCCCAACCTTCCTTTTGTGATATTGAACCTTATGGTAAAATTTCATAGAGATCCATTCACTTAAACTAAAGTTAGAGTGCGAAAACCAATGCGTCTTCGGACGACGACGGCGACGACGACGACGACGATGACGACGACGACGACGCCAACGTCATACCAATATATCGACCACAAAAATTTTTTGCGGTCGATAAAAAATATATATAGCATTCAGAGAATTAGTTTATACAGAATAACAAAAACCTACCACAAAATTCTTCAAACAATTTACCAAAGAAAAGAAAAAAAATTTCCAAAATATATCATTTATCCTTAATACAATGTCTTTTAAAATCTATAAAACTTATCTGTAATCATCTTCAAAATGTCTAATAATGAACAGTAAATTTCAAACTATATTTATACCCTCCCACAGAGCTTATCATCAACAAAACTTAGGAAACACAAAATTTTGAAATAAATCTGTCACTCCAATTATAATTTTGTGATTGATAATTACCACATGTTTTGTTATCATAAAACACTTAATATCTGCAACTTATCTATCAATGTCAACAACTTTATCTACACAATGTAATGTAATGAAATATATCCTTTAATAAAATAGATTATTATCTAATGAAAATGATATTTGAAAATCTGTACCCCAAACAGGATCAAGTAAAATTAAACATTAACACACCCAACAAAATAAAATACCACAAAACAACTGTGACATCTACCTTCAAAACACACATGACTTAAAAAAAATAGTTATCAAGAAATTTTGACAACTCCGACTAAAATCAATTGAACAGATACAATCATAGATAGACCATGGAAGTAATATTTAAAAGGAATAACAATGACTAATTAGCATGTATTAACAGCCTGCAGAGCTCTGTACTAAAGTCATATGATTTTATCCAATTATAGTCTCAGCAGCAAGACCCTTTGGTTACTATCTGTGATACCACGGTTGTAAAATGGCATCTGGAATTTTTATCAGTCACGTGATTTTATCGAGTCCGTAATTATAAAGCACCTGTGTGAAATCCAAGGTTTATTAATAAGAAGGTGGCGCTGTATCATATAAAACCTCTACCTAGAAAGAAGTCGTATGATGTAAAAACTTGAAAACGGACTAGAATTGTTCAACCTACAACAGTTTATCATGGAAAATTGTATTTAATTTAGCATATTTTTGCTTTTTACCTTTTGTTTTAAACTGTTCTAAAAGTATTTTCCGTTAAAACGGATCCCGAGTAAAACAGTTAAATACCAATGAATTGATCAGGTTTCACATGATGTTTAACAAAATAATGTAGACAAATCTAGACATAGATTTTTTACTGTTGAAATGTGCAAAGTTTATCGAGAAGTATTCTAAATTTGTCATTGATTACATTATTGAAACTGGACAGTTAAAATAGGGATAATACGGTCGTAAACATATATTTTTTAAAAAGTGTTTATTGTGGAATACTTGTATTAATATAAAAGCTACAGCAAAATTAAAACAAACCGACAAAATGAGCTTGACGCTATCTGTCTTACGGCAAATTCATTTTACACGAATTAGTTTATGTATCAAGACCTATAAATTAAAGGATAGAACCGTTTAGAATTGTGAATATTTTAATTGACTAATACACGAAAGACCCAGATTATTCTTATTTAATAAAAGGGGTCCGAGCAATTTTTGTACAATTATCTTCTTAACTTACGGAAATGGCTTTTAACTGTCTGTAAATATTAAAATTGAAAATGACCCAGCCTTGTTCTCCAATTTCATATGTGATAGCTGTCGGTACTATTAAGATCGAACTAACCAGAAATAGGAAAATTGGACTAAAATAAAATTGAACGAATGACTCTATTCGCAGCGTACATCAACGGAATGTAACGAATGGACTATTCGGGTTACCAAGCACGATATATCGACAAAAACTTGTCTGTCCGTAGTTTTCCGTGAACACGAAAATGACCGAAAAGTGTCAGTGATTTGATCGATCACATGCGGAGAATCAACGTCCATGCCAGATATTAAACCAATTAACGAGTTATCGAAGATGGGCGGTAACGCAGATGAAACCTTTGAAGTGAAGACGTTGTTATTCCTTTTAAATATTACTTCCATGGATAGACTATCTATCCAAGTACTTATTAATTACACCATTTCCGTTCAAAGGAAATAACTCAAAATAAAAATAAATCATATAATAAATATCACTTTTGCTACTGAAACGTCTACAACTCAACAAAGAGAAAAGCTAAAATTGTGAAAATTGAACTTGACCTTCATTTAGTCACAGGAAACAACATATCTAAATTTGAAAAGATTTTGTCAAAGCGTTTTCATGTTAATGAACGGACACTGTTTGGCAGCTGCCCACCCGCCGCCAGACATCCCCAAATCAATAACCGATTTTTCCTTGAAAATCCGGTTAAAATTGACAATTATGCATCATTTTATTCTGTATGAAGCAAGTTTTCCAAGCTAGCAATTGCATCCTGTCTCCTTGAATGGGTCTTCCTTCCCTTTTACAACAATAAAACTTAGTGCAATAATTTATATGTATACAGTGTAAAACAAAAAGCACATAAAATACATGTAACCCAATTTAAGTGACCTTCCAAGGATATTCTAAAATTAAATTAAATTAGACAGGTGGCTTGAAGGAGCATTAGCTACGAGATGTAAAAAAGTATGATTTTTTGTTCAATCAATAATGAAAGTGAAATAGTGAAATAATAAATCATTTTAGCAGCCAGTTTGGTTCAATTTGGTCAAAATAAGATAAGAAACATCGCTGATGAATTATTCACTTGCAAGTGAATAATTCGACCTCATTGAAACCGTATTCATCTGACCTTCTATTTAACCCCTTAGCTAGAAATGGGTTATGCATGAACTAGGCGTGTTCAGCTATTAAAAGGAAAAGAATGTCAACACTGAAAGTGAAACAAGGATAAACCATTTGGTTGACTAAATCGATCCACAAAACTCATTCTCATACAGTTAAAACGATGATTAACATAGTTTTAAAACCTATAATATGAAAACAAACAGACCTAGAAAAGTCAATTGCTCCAGTTCACTATCTATTTATATCTATATTTATGTTTATATTGGGTTATATGACTGTCGGCAGTCTTCGGAGGTCACCTCGATGGTTAATTAGATGGCGTCTAGACTAAAATACACACGAAATGCTGATACATATTATCGAGTACATGCATCGTAAATTGCTTATTTTAGACTTTTTATAATTTGGATACACGTTTTAGTATGTTATAAATCAAATATGAGAATTTGAGTCAAATCGGTGAACATGAATTTGACAGCTAATGCCCCTTTAAGGTGGATCATCACTAAATATTTCGTCAGATAGAATTTTCTTATACTTTGCCAAAATGTAGATTTTACCATGCTTTTTTCAAAAATATAATAAAAAGTATTGGTCACCTACTATTTTTAAAGCTACAAGATGTGCAAATTGCACAATTTTTAATAGATTATTCATAAAAAGGCACTTTTTTGTGAATAGAAAGAAATCTATCAGATAGAATATCGAAATAAAATATGAGAAGATAGGTTGTCAAAAATTAGAATACATGCAGTTCCTCCATTTAATAAACAATCAATAGTAATTGCTGTATAATTATAAGACTCAAGTACAATATGTTGTTCTTAATATAAAATATTCATGTTTAAAATGGTATAAACATTGAATAAAAATGTAAATAAACAAGTAAGTAAGTCTTAAAATACATGTGACATTATCCTGAAAGACATAAAATATCTAATTAGTATACATACAATGTCATTATCTGATCAAAATTTGAAACATTGATATAGAAATTGTTTGACATTTATTAGTCTTTAAATTTGATAAATATATCTTGTGTTAACATGTGATTGAAGCTGCTTAACCCTATACATCTGTCTTTACCATCTATAATAGAAATTGTAAATGTTTCACTCATTTTTTGGTTCACCATTAAGAACAAGTCTATAACAGAGATGGTCTTTCCTTTCAAACTCTCCAGCAATTCCTCCATATTGACAAATATCCAACCACCACCATCAATAGGGTGTATTTATTATCATATGACACATAACCTGAAAAAACATACAACTACCATTATAAGGGTGTATTTATTTCCATATGACACATTACCTGAAAAAAACCCACAGTACACAAGGGGAATCACTAACAGTAAGTCCATGCTTTTGGTACCTTACAATTTCATGGACATTATTTGGCCCTGCCTTCTCAGTCATAAAAGTATTGCCATTTAATTGCAACATTTGTATTTTACTTAAAAATTACATACAGGCCATATATATCTCTATGTGAACAGTTTTAATTTATTAATAGGCTTTGCTATGTTTTAGTTTCGATGTTGTAATTTAAGAATTCAAGTCATTGAAAAGGGCCTGAAATTGATTTTCGATAAAAAAGTAAAATAGGAATAGCATAAAATAAATTGCTTCACCGAGCGCAGCTGGATACGACCGCAGAGGTCCAACCCTGAACAGTTGGGGCAAAAATGGACACAATATTCGCGCTTGATACAGGTCTGAATTTGGATTGTAATTAAATATTTGACACATAATAGGTTTCTGACACAGAATAACTTTAGTCAAAGAACTTAGAATTGGTTATATGATTTGAATTTATATTCAATTTTTTTGCTTTTGTGCAATACACTATGCTGTTGCGAATTGACCCCCAAAAAAAAAAATTAACCCCCTTTTTTGCTTTTGTGCAATACACTATGCTGTTGCGAACTGAAACCCCACCCACCCCAAAAAAAAAAAAAAAATTTTACCCCAACCTTTTTATATAAAATATTTGAAGAAATTTTCTTTTAATTTCTGAAATCTGAAATGAAAAAAATGTCCCTCCTCACAATTTCTTTTCTACCCCCCCCCCACCCCAATTTAAAAAAAAAAATTCTTTCCCTCAAGATATGGTCATAATCTCAATTCAAATTTCCAATGGAGTTTGCAACCATAATTACCAATTTAAATACATCATAAAAGTCTCAAAATAGAAAATGACATACATAATCATGGCTAAAATTAATATTCCTTAATCAGCATTTTTAAAAAGTAACTTCTAAAAATAAATTGACAGCTAATCACCTCAAGACAATACAACATTTCTTTATACATAATTTAAAAGCAGTGTAAGGAGGTAATCCAAATATAACATTGTACTTTTTTAATTGTCCATTAACCAGGAAACCAAATGTCTACGGACGACGCTGACGACTACGACGTGATACCAATATCGACCGCAAAATTTTTGCGGTCATATAAAAACATATTATCGGAAAGTCACCTATTTTGGAGCTGCAACTACAACTATCAGTAGTGAATGAATGACAGAAAAAAACAACACATGAACAGATATAAGAAGACAACCATTTGAATTTCAGGGGAGGAGGATTTTCAAAATGAGTAATAAAATGCAGAAATTGATCATGTACAAAAGTGGAAATAAATTTTCACGCAACAAATCCACAGTAAACTAGAGGCTCCAAGGACCCTGTGTCGCTCACCTGATATTTTTATTTACAATTGATGCATGATAAATGCAACTGTTGTACTGTCGTATAGTTTCAGAGATATAAGACTAAAAAGTGCGTTTGAAACCTATGTTTTATTTCAGCCATGTGTGCCATGTTGGCAGGCAGGGTCATCATACACAGTGGTCCCTGGATATTCTAGTGGTGATTTAAACCAAGTTTGGTTGAATTTGACAGTAGTTTCAGGGAGAATTTTGTAAAATTTATCTAACGAGAAATGTGAAGTGATGAGAAAGTTTGTTGTGAAGTTTTGTTGTTTCCTATTAATGATTTCTGCAAAATTCAGTTGATTGTGCAAGGGTTGTATAGCCAGCTGACAAATGGCTGAGGTCGTTAAAACTCTCATTTGTTGTTGCAAAATTCAAGTGGTTTTGAATTGCTTTGTTTATCTTTTTTGTATTCAACTTTTAAACAACAAAGTACAACAAATATGATGACTGATACTCGTGACACTGAAAATATGGTCTTCATTCTTGTGAAGAAAATGGTAAGGTTTGAAATATTTCTTAAATATTAATTCAATACCAATACTTTAATTTGTATTGGATTTATCCCAGGAAATGAGAACAAGGGACACAATTAAATTCAATTTTTTCCTAAACTTCTGATAAAATATAAAATGAAGAACTATATTTTTTAATGAGAATTTTTTGTTTAAAAGTTAATTGATAATTTGAACAATATTAATTAAGTTTTAGATCTTGCATGGTTGATTAATTTTCTCTCAAAATTTCTGATATTCTATTAAAGTTTTAAATATAATATGAGGCAGGCATTACCTGTGAAAGGGGATGAAGTCTGTATAAATTAGTGTAGGAATTCAAGCATCATTTGCACTTGAATCTGTAGAAAATGAAGCCAAAGTACTGAAACATATGACATTCGACCTATTGTTCGGGATTATAGTTGTGACATCATTTTCAATGTAAAGAAAGAAACACCATCATCAGGTATTAATGTGGTTTTTTTTTCATGTTATAGAATTATCAATTATTTTATTGCCAGTTCATTAGAAGATTGTTTTCTATATTGATTTTCTACTGCAGTTTCAGAAAAGAAGATTACAAAAGGAAAACATTTTGTAAAACTTACCAAAATTTACCAAATTAATGAAAATTGTTAAAATTGACTATAAAGGGCAATGACTCCTTAAGGGTCAACTGACCATTTTGGTCATGTTGACTTATTTGAAGATCTTACTTTGCTGAACATTATTGCTGTTTACAGTTTATCTCTATCTGTAATAATTTTCAAGATAATAACCAAAACGGCAAAATTTCCTTAAAATTACCAATTCAGGGCAGCAACCCAACAACCAATTGTCCAATTCATCTGAAAATTTGAGGGCAGATAGATATTTACTTGATAAACAAGTTAATCCCTGTAAGATTTGCTTTAAATGCTTTGGTTTCAGAGTTACAATCCAAAATCTACATTTTACCCTATGTTCTATTTTTAGCCATGGCAGCCATCTTGGTTGGTTGGCTGGGTCACCACACATTTTTAAACTAAATACCCTAATAATGATTGTGGCTAAGTTTGGTTGTATTTGGTCCAGTAGTTTCAGAGGAGAAGATTTTGTAAAAGATAACAAAATTTACAAAAATTGGTAAAAATTACTTTAAAGGGCAATAACTCCTTAAGGGTCAACTGACCATTTTGATCATGTTGACTTATTTGAAGATCTTACTTTGCTGAATATTATTGCTGTTTACAGTTTATCTCTATCTGTAATAATTTTCAAGATAATAACCAAAACGGCAAAATTTCCTTAAAATTACCAATTCAGGGCAGCAACCCAACAACCAATTGTCCAATTCATCTGAAAATTTGAGGGCAGATAGATATTTACTTGATAAACAAGTTAATCCCTGTAAGATTTGCTTTAAATGCTTTGGTTTCAGAGTTACAATCCAAAATCTACATTTTACCCTATGTTCTATTTTTAGCCATGGCAGCCATCTTGGTTGGTTGGCTGGGTCACCACACATTTTTAAACTAAATACCCTAATAATGATTGTGGCTAAGTTTGGTTGTATTTGGTCCAGTAGTTTCAGAGGAGAAGATTTTGTAAAAGATAACAAAAATTTACAAAAATTGGTAAAAATTACTTTAAAGGGCAATAACTCCTTAAGGGTCAACTGACCATTTTGATCATGTTGACTTATTTGAAGATCTTACTTTGCTGAATATTATTGCTGTTTACAGTTTATCTCTATCTGTAATAATTTTCAAGATAATAACCAAAACGGCAAAATTTCCTTAAAATTACCAATTCAGGGCAGCAACCCAACAACCAATTGTCCAATTCATCTGAAAATTTGAGGGCAGATAGATATTTACTTGATAAACAAGTTAATCCCTAGATTTGCTTTAAAAGCTTTGGTTTCAGAGTTACAATCCAAAATCTACATTTTACCCTATGTTCTATTTTTAGCCATGGCAGCCATCTTGGTTGGTTGGCTGGGTCACTGCACACATTTTTAAACTAAATACCCTAATAATGATTGTGGCTAAGTTTGGTTGTATTTGGTCCAGTAGTTTCAGAGGAGAAGATTTTGTAAAAGATAACAAAATTTACAAAAATTGGTAAAAATTACTTTAAAGGGCAATAACTCCTTAAGGGGTCAACTGACCATTTTGATCATGTTGACTTATTTGAAGATCTTACTTTGCTGAATATTATTGCTGTTTACAGTTTATCTCTATCTGTAATAATTTTCAAGATAATAACCAAAACGGCAAAATTTCCTTAAAATTACCAATTCAGGGCAGCAACCCAACAACCAATTGTCCAATTCATCTGAAAATTTGAGGGCAGATAGATATTTACTTGATAAACAAGTTAATCCCTGTAAGATTTGCTTTAAATGCTTTGGTTTCAGAGTTACAATCCAAAATCTACATTTTACGCCTATGTTCTATTTTTAGCCATGGCAGCCATCTTGGTTGGTTGGCTGGGTCACCGCACACATTTTTAAACTAAATACCCTAATAATGATTGTGGCTAAGTTTGGTTGTATTTGGTCCAGTAGTTTCAGAGGAGAAGATTTTGTAAAAGATAATTACTTTAAAGGGCAATAACTCCTTAAGGGTCAACTGACCATTTTGATCATGTTGACTTATTTGAAGATCTTACTTTGCTGAATATTATTGCTGTTTACAGTTTATCTCTATCTGTAATAATTTTCAAGATAATAACCAAAACGGCAAAATTTCCTTAAAATTACCAATTCAGGGCAGCAACCCAACAACCAATTGTCCAATTCATCTGAAAATTTGAGGGCAGATAGATATTTACTTGATAAACAAGTTAATCCCTGTAAGATTTGCTTTAAATGCTTTGGTTTCAGAGTTACAATCCAAAATCTACATTTTACCCTATGTTCTATTTTTAGCCATGGCAGCCATCTTGGTTGGTTGGCTGGGTCACCGCACACATTTTTAAACTAAATACCCTAATAATGATTGTGGCTAAGTTTGGTTGTATTTGGTCCAGTAGTTTCAGAGGAGAAGATTTTTGTAAAGATAACAAAATTTACAAAAATTGGTAAAAATTACTTTAAAGGGCAATAACTCCTTAAGGGTCAACTGACCATTTTGATCATGTTGACTTATTTGAAGATCTTACTTTGCTGAATATTATTGCTGTTTACAGTTTATCTCTATCTGTAATAATTTTCAAGATAATAACCAAAACGGCAAAATTTCCTTAAAATTACCAATTCAGGGCAGCAACCCAACAACCAGTTGTCCAATTCATCTGAAAATTTGAGGGCAGATAGATATTTACTTGATAAACAAGTTAATCCCTGTAAGATTTGCTTTAAATGCTTTGGTTTCAGAGTTACAAGCCAAAATCTACATTTTATCGCTATGTTCTATTTTTAGCCATGGCAGCCATCTTGGTTGGTTGGCTGGGTCACCGCACACATTTTAAAACTAAATACCCTAATAATGATTGTGGCTAAGTTTGGTTGAATTTGGTCCAGTAGTTTCAGAGGAGAAGATTTTGTAAAGATTACAAAATTTACAAAAATGGGTAAACAATTACTTTAAAGGGCAATAACTCCTTAAGGGGTCAACTGACCATTTTGATCATGTCGACTTATTTGTAGATCTTACTTTGCTGAACATTATTGCTGTTTACAGTTTATCTCTATCTATAACAATTTTCAAGATAATAACCAAAACGGAAAAAATCCTTAAAATTACTAATTCAGGGCAGCAACCCAACAACCCATTGTCCGATTCATCTGAAAATTTCTGGGCAGATAGATCTTGACTTGATCAACAATTTTACCCCTGTTAGATTTGCTCTAAATGCTTTGGTTTCAGAGTTATAAGCCAAAATATACATTTTATCCCTATGTTCTATTTTTAGCCATGGCGGTCATCTTGGTTGGTTTGGCAGGTCACGGACACAATTTTTAAACAAGATACCCTAATGATGATTGTGGCCAAGTTTGGTTAAATTTGGCCCAGTAGTTTCAGAGGAGAAGATTTTTGTAAAAGATTACAAACATCTACAAAAAATGGGTAAAAAATTACTTTAAAGGGCAATAACTCCTTAAGGGGTCAACTGACCATTTTGATCATGTTGACTTATTTGTAGATCTTACTTTGCTGAACATTATTGCTGTTTACAGTTTATCTCTATCTATAACAATTTTCAAGATAATAACCAAAAACGGAAAAAAATCCTTAAAATTACTAATTCAGGGCAGCAACCCAACAACCCATTGTCCGATTCATCTGAAAATTTTAGAGCAGATAGATCTTGACTTGATCAACAATTTTACCCCATGTTAGATTTGCTCTAAATGCTTTGGTTTCAGAGTTATAAGCCAAAATATACATTTTACCCTATGTTCTATTTTTAGCCATGGCGGCCATCTTGGTTGGTTTGGCAGGTCACCGGACACAATTTTTAAACTAGATACCCTAATGATGATTGTGGCCAAGTTTGGTTAAATTTGGCCCAGTAGTTTCAGAGGAGAAGATTTTGTAAAGTTAACGACGACGGACGACGGACGCCAAGTGATGAGAAAAGCTCACTTGGCCCTTTGGGCCAGGTGAGCTAAAATAAGCATACCTAGCAACAACTGAAAATGAATAGTCAATTAGAAAAATCCTCCTGATCCCAAAAATATCAAGTGGTCGTCCCCAAATGATGATTTAGTACACAAGTGTATAATATACCTGATGGTGACGAAAACATAACAATACTATCTCTGATACAAGGCTGTGCTAATTTCCAGGTTGTAGGCCAGGAGACTCTTTCCAGAGTCTCTGTTGACTGAGCTTTGCATAGGATTCAGCTGCAAGTTCTCCTGGTGTCTGTTGAATACCGATTTCAGATACATGTGTCCCAAAACTAGGTTCAGTATCTGAAGAAATAAAAATGGTTGAGAATTAAAAAGTCATACCATGGTTTAAAAAAGTTTAGCTACAGACTTAAATTGCTACTTTTGCAAAACCTTTAGACAATTCACCTATTTATTTTGGAAGTACATTAAAAAAAACTATACTGGAAACCTGAACTGAATGAAAAGTCAAGTCTTTAAACTTAAAACACAAAACTACTAGTTTTGGAAAATATCTAGTTAATTTTGTGATCATTGCTTTTCCTTTATGAAGTTTTCAAAAAAAAAGATGAATTCATTCCATGTATTAGTTCTTTGGATCCAAAAGGCTAGTAAATATGGCCTATACCATGAATGATTCTCCTATGATGAGTGTACTTCATAAAAACTAATATGATGAGTGTACTTAATAAAATACTCCTATGGTGAGTGTACTTCATAAACAAGAGGCTCATGAGAGCCTGATATTGCTCACCTGTAATTTCAGTTTCAGGCATTTGACTTATTTGTAGAACTTGCTTTGCTAAAACAATTTTGTCATTTACACTTTTCTTTCTATAACCAATAAACAGCTGTGCCATGAGTGCATGATACGCCTGTCCCATTTTCAAAGAATAAAGTTCAATAACATCTCAATGTCATATCAGAAATTTATGAAACACTAAAGGAGGTTATCTTAATAGATATAAATCAGTCACCATAGTTTAATCAAAACTGCCCAAAGCACTTTAAAGATAATGTCAGAAAACTAGAAAACACCCCTTTTCATGAATAAAATTCCATAACTCTGAAATTTAAAATCAAAATATTTAATAATATAATGGGAGCAAAAGACAACAGATATAAACAATTTACCAAAGTTTCATGAGAACTCCTGAAAGCATTTTTGAGTTATTGTGCAAAAATGAAACTGCCGCCATGTTTTTGAAAGGATCAAACTCGATACAATCTATAAACTAGATACCCTAAGGAACATTCAATTAAAGTTTTTAAGTATTTGGCCAAGTAGTTTCAGAGAAGAAGATTTTTGAAAAAGTAATTAGACTTTCACAAAAAATGTAAAAAAATGTTTTAAGGGCAATAACTCCTTAAGGGGTCAATTGACTATTTTGATCATGTTGACTTATTTGAAGTTATTTCTAGATCTTACTTAGCTGAACATTTATTGCCATTTATACTTTCTCTCTATCTGTTATAATATTAAAGAAAATAACCAAAAACAGTAAAATTTAATAAAAATAAACTATTTCCAACAGTAACCCAACAATGGGTTGTCAAACTTGTCTGAAAATTTCATAACAGATAGATCATGACCCATTTATCACTTTAACTCCCTTTCACTTTTGCTCTAACTGCTGTAGTTTTTGAGATATAAGCCAAAAACTGCTTTTGTCCCCTATGTTCTATTTTTAGCCATGGCGGCCATGTTTGTTGATGGATCAAAACTTTGGATAAAATTTACAAACTAGATACCCTAAGGAACATTCAGTTAAAGTTTGGAAGTATTTGGCCCAGTAGTTTCAGAGAAGAAGATTTTTGAAAAAGTAATAGACTTGCACGAAAAAATGTAAAAATAAACGTTTCAAGGGCAACAACTCATTAAGGAATCAATTGACTATTTTGATCATTTGACTAATTTGTAGATCCTACTTAGCTGAACAATTTTGCCATTTACACTTTCTCTCTATCTGTTATAATACTAAAGATAATAACCAAAAAACAGTAAAATTTCATAAAAATAAACTATTTCGGACAGTGACCCTACAATGGGTGGTCTGAAAATTTCATAGCAGATATATTTTGACTTATTCATCACTCTAACTCCATGTCACTTTTGCTCTAACTGCTATAGTTTTCGAGATAAAAGCCAATAAACTGCTTCGCCAAGCGCAGCTGGATACGAGCGCAGAGGTCCAACCCTGAACATTTGGGGCAAAAATGGACACAATATTCAAGCTTGATACAGGTCTGAATTTGGATTGTAATTAAATATTTGACACATTATAGGTTTCTGACACAGAATAAATGTAGTCAAAGAATATGATTTGAATTTATATTCAATTGAAGATTTCTTGCTGTTGTGCAATACTTAGTAAATCTGTTTTCAGACTATATACAAAGAATTAGCAAAATAAATTGTGACCCCAATTTTTGTTTGGAAAATTGACAATTTCTTAAATCTTGAGGGAAAAAAATTGACACCCCTCAAAAATTTTTTTATTTTACCCTCCCTCTTTGTAAAATGTGGTACAATTTTAGAGACATTCATACACTTAAACACAAGGTATTGTCTGAAAACTAGAAAATGCTTGTTTTAGACCGTTTTGGCCCTTTATTCCTGAACGGTTTGGGCAATTACCCCAAAATGAATCCCAACCTTCTACTTGTGGTATTGTTGTGGTACAATTTCAGAGCAATCAAAATACTTAAACACAAGTTATTGTCCTGAAACTAGAAAAATGCTTGTTTTGGGCCCCTTTTGGCCCCTAATTCCTAAACGGTTGGGACCATCACCCCAAAACAATCCCAACCTTCGTTTTGTGGTATTTAACCTTTGGTTAAATTTCATAGAGATCCATACACTTAAACTAAAGTAACTGTCCGAAATCAAATGTCTTTGGACGACAACAACGACGATGATGATGACATGGTGATAACAATATACAACCCGAAATTTTTTTGCGGTCGTATAAAACTGCATTTGACCCTATGTTCTATTTTTAGCCATGGTGGCCATGTTTGTAAATGGATCAAAACTTCTGATACAATTTACAAACCAGTTACCCTAAGGAACATTCAGTTAAAGTTTAGATGTATTAGGTCAAGTAGTTTCAGAGGAGAAGATTTTAAATGTAAGCAAACATGATGAACAAATTGTGTAAAATTGTCTTTAAAGGCAATTACTCCTTAACAGGTCAATTGACAATTTTGGTCATATTAACTTTTTGTAGATCTAACTTTGCTGAACATTTTTGCTGTTTACAGTTCATCTTTATCTTCAATAATATTCAAGATAATAAAATTAATAACCAAAAATGCAAAATTTCCTCAAAATTACCAATTTAGTGGCAGCAACCCAATAATAAGTTGTTCGGTTCATCTGAAAATTTCAGGGCTGATAGATCTTGACCTATTGAACATTTTTTCCGCGTGTCAGATTGCTCTAAATCTTTTAGTTTTGAGATATAAGCCAAAACTGCATTTGACCCCTATGTTCTACTTTTAGCCATGGCGGCCATGTTTGTTGATGGATCGAAACTTCAAATAAAATTTATAAACTAGATACCCTAAGGAACATTCAGTAAAAGTTTGAAGGTATTTGACTCAGTAGTTTCAGAGAAGAGTCTTGAAATAGTTTACGACGACAGACAACGACGGACGCCAAGTGATGGCATAAGCTCACATGGCCCTCAAAGGGCCAGGTGAGCTAAAACTAATATGATGAGAATACTTAATAAAATACTCCTATGATGAGTGTACTTAATAAAATACTCCTATGATGAGTGTACTTAATAAAATACTTCTATGATGAGTGTACTTAATTAAATACTCCTATGATGAGTGTACTTTATAAAATACTCCTACGGTGAGTGTATTAATAAAAACTCTAAAGTTGGTACTTTATGATATACTCCTATGATGAGTGTTCTTAATAAAATACTCCTATGATGAGTGAACTTAATAAAATACTCCTATGATGAGTGTATTAAATAAAATACTCTTTGGATGAATGTACTTACTAAAATACTACTATGACATATGTACTTAACAAAATACTCCTTTTATGAATGTACTAAACAACATACTACTATAGTTAGTGTTTTTAATAAAATACTCCTATTGCCTATGGTGAGTGTACTTAATTTAATACTCATTTGATGAGTGTACTTTAAATAAAATTTAAAAATGCATCACCAAATGGCAATTGCTTTATACGACGTGTGTGTTAATAAGTCTCAGGTTAAATTATTTATTGTTTCAACTGGCAAAATTATACTCTATATACTAACTTGAATGATGCATTACTCCAACGTCATTCCCATGTTTAGTCACTGTTGTTTTATCTGATCTGTTTCTGCACATCTGTTAAATACAAATACACAAATGTCAGATCATTGCTGTCACTTAAAGGACAAAAGAGACAGCTACCCAATAAACATGTTTAATTTTTATGTAAGATATAATACATCTGCTGATCACTACACACAAATATATATATATAATATTTCTGTGTGATTCATTCCGTCATGAAAGAGATTTCAAACTCAATGGTACTTCAAAAATATTTGTCCTAAATATGACCTGAGAAAACAGTTATTTTGAGTGCATTTCTTTAAAATAATAAATTTCAAATTAAAAATCCCACCTGCATTGCTCAATAAGATTTTTAGAGTGAAATTTTATACTCTTGGTGCATATTATATCAATAATATAGCAAAGTCTACCAGCTCTAACTAAAAATCTGAACAATTTTATGTTAAAGGGCATTAGCTGTCAAATTCATGTTCACTGATTTGACTCAAATTTTAATATTTGACTTATATAGATAGAAGAAGATGTGGTATGAGTGCCAATGAGACAACTCTCCATCCAAGTCAAAATTTATAAATGTAAACCATTATAGGTCAAAGCACGGTCTTCAACACGGAGCCTAGGCTCACACCAAACAGTACTAAAATGCATATCCAAATTATAAAAGTCTAAAATAAACAATTTAAGATGCATAGACGCAATAGTATGTATCAGCATTTCATGTGTATTTTAGTCTAGATGCCATCTAATTAACCATCGAGGTGACCTCCAAGACTGCCGACGGTCATATAACCCGATATAAACATCATACATGTGATGGACTGTGAAACTCAGATCAGGAGATTGGGAAATTTTGGTCAGGAGATTAGGACTCAGATCAGGAGGTTTTTAATCGACATAAATTTTGTCGTAAATGTAACCGTGTGCTGTAGAAATTGTCTTTTAAAGTGTTTTTTCTTCAACTTTCCATCCGAATGTATTATGTTTATAGTACCCTTGTACTTATAAATTTTCTCTATCTTTATTCAACATGTTCAATCTAACATTCTTTTTTTTTCAGTAAGTTCTTTAATTCTTTATTTTATATCTTTTTTATCATTATTCTTTAGAACAATCACTGCAATCAGAACATTTGTTTAACTATCTGCAAATAGATCTTTTTGCATGTTGAGAAACACATTCAAACTAGAGGCAAGGGTCATAGTTATTATATAAATTTCAATTTAAGCCTTGAAAGGAAGTATAGAACCCTCAAATAATTTTCAAATTATTATTTTTTATTTGTCCTAAGACATTTAAAATCATTTAACTACCATTCTTTTATGATTATTTGTTCAATTTATATTTTATTTATTTATTTAACATAAACATAGATATTTATTCATTATTGATTGAACAAACAAAAATCACATTTTATATTTTTTATATCTCAGTAGCTAATGCCCCTTTAAGGGGTCTGTAATTCAGTTTGATAGATTCAGACATACTCATTTTGTCTCACCTTGAAGGAGACTGGCCCTGCCCCTACTTACTATTTTATGTATAACATATGAAGAAGTAAATTGAAATGTGTATGAACAAAATGTGCAAGTAATACACTGTCAACACTAGCCTAAGGGACTATATTCAAAGACATAAAGAGAGATACTAAATATTCATAGATATTTTATTTTGTTTATCTACTGGATCCCAGGTATGATCTCCATGTTTCATCTATAGAGACACAACTTTCCATTCCGAGATAATTTCAGATTAAAACAAGAGTATGTGTCCAAAAGACACCATGCCCCGCTCGCATTTTTATTCTCTTTGTCAAATGAAATTGAGGGCAACATCCTTATTTGTAATGCATTTTAGGGGGAAATAATAAATGTAACCTGTGTATCTTCAAAACTGCACACACACGCACACACAATGTGTTGAACTGTTTAGTTGCAAGTGGATGCAACTATAAACTAGAGCCTGTGTAGCATACCTGTTATCTTTTTAAATAAAATTGATACATTATACAATGGAACAATAATAATTCTAATGCTTTATTCCTAACAATTATGGTTTCCAAAAACTTTAACCTGAAAAAGAGTTGAATCACACAATCTCATTCTCATGTTCAATGAACCATGAAATGTGGACCAAAACCTAAATTTGCAATACTTTTTAGAAATTCCCAATCATAATGACTATGTATGTAAAGTTACAATGGATGCAACTATAACTTCATCATAAACTACCTCGACCAAAAACTTTAACCTGATAAAAGGTGTTTCACACAATCTCATTTTCATGTTCAATGAACCATTAAATGTGGACCAAAACCTAAATTTGCAATACTTTTTAGAAATTCCCAATCATAATGACTATGTATGCAAAGTTACAAATGGATGCAACTATAACTTCATCATAAACAACCTCGACCAAAAACTTTAACCTGACATGGGACGAACGGACGGACGGACGAACAGATGAACGAACGAACAGACGGACGGACAAACAGACGGACGGACGCACAGACCAGAAAACATAATGCCCCTACTACTATCGTAGGCGGGCATAAACATAATGCCCCTACTACTATCGTAGGTGGGGCATAAAAGTTTTAGCTGTAAAAGGAGTTCCTATAGGAAATTGCATTGTCTATATTCAAATAAGAGCAACCTTGTTTAACTATCTGCAATTAGATCTTTTGCATGTTGAGAAACACATTCAAACTAGAGGCAAGGGTCATAGTTATTATATAAATTTCAATTTAAGCCTTGAAAGGAAGTATAGAGGGCCCCAAAATTACTAGTGTAAAACCATTCAAACGGGAAAACCAACGGTCTAATCTATATAAAAACGAGAAACGAGAAACACTTATAAACCACATCAACAAACGACAACTACTGAACATCAGATTCCTGACTTAGGACAGGTGCAAACAAATGCAGCGGGTTTAAACGCTTTAATGGTACCAAACCTTCACCCTTTTTCTGAAACAATAGTGTAACATCACAACATAGAAAGACACACTATAAAATATCAACTGAAATAGCTTAACTCAATCAAAGGACATATTAACACCATTGAACATACACTGAACAAATAAATTTGACCTATGATACAATGTAAATACAAAATAATAAACTAAGGGAAGAATAATAAAAGTAACATGTTATATCGGTATGAAATGTTAAACAATTTAAGAAAAACAATATGCTAGAACAAAAATATCAGCCATTTGCAATAACTTTAAACACAGGTAAATGAAAATAATTTTGTTGTTAGGTATACGTGTACAGTTACAATAGAGAAAGGAAATATTTTACAAAATAAATAATTTTGATGTTCATAGTACGAAGTGGAATTTATATTAGTACCAAACACTTATCAAAGCTGGTATATAGACCAGATATAACCCTGAATAACATTAAATAACAAAAAGCATTACAATTAGTATCAACAGGTCAAATAAACAAGAAAGTACGATTTGAGAGTACTGCAGTTACTGACAGCTAGTTAAAAGCCAAAACAATTAATAATAAAAATCATGCATCAGAGACTAAAATCAACTAAAACACATCCCAGGGATTTAGTATTATATAGAAAGTCCCTGTTGAAACGTTAAAGTTTATGATTAGGCCAATTTAAGGAAACCATTAAATGGTGAGTCAGTGATATTTGGTATGCATTTGTATAGGCATTGGCACACTTTATTTCCATGGAGATTATTTGGCCCTGCCTCCTCAGTCATGGCCTATTGACTTCAAAACTTTTGCATAATTTACATGTTAAAGTTAGTGATTAGGTCATTTTAGGGAAACCACTTATGATAAGTAAATGATTTAATGTGCAGTTGTATTATAGCACTGGCATATATTATTTACATGGAAATTATTTCATTTGGCCTTTACTTTTAGTCATGGTTCATTGATTTTGAATATGTTGCATAATTTACATGTTTAAGTATTGCTATTTAACTTTGAACATTTGCAAATTTATATCAAAATTACATACAAGCGGACATATCTCTGTGTCAACAGTTTATTTACCTTTTTCAACTGGACCAAATCACTACTTTACTTTAAAATTCAACATCTAAATATTTTACAGGTAATTTCATCCCTACTTACTATTTTATGCATAACATTTGAAGAAGTAAATTGAAATGTGTATAAACAAAATGTGCAAGTAATACACTGTCAACACTAGCCTAAGGGACTATATTCAAAGACATAAAGAGAGATACTAAATATTCATAGATATTTTATTTTGTTTATCTACTGGATCCCAGGTATGATCTCATGTTTCATCTATAGAGACACAACTTTCCATTCCGAGATAATTTCGTATTAAAAGTTTTAGCTGTAAAAGGAGTTCCTATAGGAAATTGCATTATCTATATTCAAATAAGAGCAACCTACAATAATTTTGGAACCATGGTAAATTATCTCTAGAAATGTTTGAACTTATTAAAAATTTCCAAGGATTATTAGAAAGCCCCATACCATATCACACCTTGTTCCTTACTTGTGATTTTATGTGATTATGATGTATTTTTCCACATATTTTAGTGTGGCTCTTGTATCAATTTTGATAAGTAACTGCATGTGCCTATACTGCCTGTTTCAAAGAGGACTAAACCAGTTTAGGCAGTCAGTATGTGTATACAATAATCAATGTTTCTTGTTATCAAGGTTTTTCAGTGTGGTCCATTGAAGTTTCATGTTTGATTTTAAAATATTTTCTTTATTATAAATTTTAGCAAATGAGGTTGTTATAATTTTTGAATAAATGCAGATATTGTTTTGCAAAATTTTGTTCTGGATGAGGAACCACTGTTTATATTCAGTGACATTTTATATTAGTGATGAATTCTTATTTTCAGCAAACAACTATTCTCTTTGAGTACAGAATGAAATACCAGCTAATACTTGATTTATGTTATGGTAATAATATTGAAAGTCACTGCACCCATCTCAAGACCACATTTATTGTCCTTTAGCTTTATTGTCTACAAATATTGTTCCCTGTATTTGTGTAACATGAAATAATATTCCACGCGAAATATTGTCTGTCTGACAAAATGTCATATAAATATTGTCCGTGGACACTTTTCATAATAAAATAATGTCCACGGACAATATTTCAGAAAATAATTCTGTCCATGACAATACTTCACTGTGAAATACTGTCCATGAAAATATTTCTTAATCTAATTATGTCTTCCTGAGAAATCCTCTGTCATGAATTTGTGAGCATTTCTGGAATTTTAAAACATTTTTACGCAAGTAATTGTATATCCATAAATTGATGCATAAGTTTAAAATAATTATACAGATTTCTTTGTTATTATCAAATAAAACACTTTAATAATATCATTATCCAAAATATTTAATGTTGATATAACCTCCCTTTCATGAGGCAAAAATTTTATGACAATCCATTTATGAAATATTGTCTCAATAAACATAATATATAACCTTGGATAACCTCCTTTAAGGCCATATGATACAGTTACAGGGAGGTAATGACGATGTTAACCTAAAATGTTATCTTTTGCAACATCAAACTGAGACAGATTGGGAAAAGATAACAAAAATAAGCAGATGAGGTATGATTGTAAATGAGACAACTATCCACTAAAGTTCAAATAAAGTGGATGTAAGCAATTATAGGCAACCGTACGGCCTTCAACAATGAGAAAACCCATACTGTATAGTCGGCTATAAAAGGCCCTGACATGAAAAATATGAAACTTTTCAATTGAGAAAATGAACGGCCTAATTAATAACAAAACAATTAACGAAAACAAATATGACAGACATGAACCAACAACAGATTTTAATCATTAGCTAGAAAACGAGTACATTGACCCTCTTTTTAAAATGACATTTGGTTTGATTATGTATGAAGATTATTTGTACCAATTTTATGGAAAAAATCACTGACGAATTTTTAAATTAGATAAAAGAACAGAGTTCCAATGTCCCCGTGTTGCACATATTTTCTCTATCCAAGGATCAAGGGCAATAACTAAAAAATACACTTTTTTTTTGTTCTCTAAAATTTTGTTGATAAATATCTTAAGAGAAATGCTTCATAGGAAATTCAATGTGATTTCCAATATAATTAATATTTCCAAGGGCATAACTCATCCTGCTGAACTGACTTTAAATAAAGCTAACACTAACAATGAACACTGCCCTTTCCTGGATCTTGATATCTATATCTTTAATGGGAAGCTTAATACCAAAATTTATGATAAAAGAGATGATTTTTCATTTCCTATTGTTCATTTTTCATTTTTAGATGGTGACGTTCCTTAATTGTCACCATCTTATGGTGTTTATATATCTCAATTTGTTCGATTCGCTCGTGTATGTAACAACCTTATATCTCAATTTGTTCGATTCGCTCGTGTATGTAACAACGTATTTGATTTTAACGAAAGAAACCTCTGTATTACTGAAAAATTATTACACCAGGGTTTTCGATATCACAAACTAGTCAAAACATTTACTAAATTTTATCATCGGTACAAGGACATCATTCGTAAATATAAATCAACATGCAGACATCTTATACGTTCAGGTATTTCACATCCAATCTTTTATGGTAATATTCTATACAAAGCACAAAAATGTCGACATTCACCTCAAAAGCTAACCAAACCTTTAAACAGACTTATTCAGAAGGGATATTGTTACGATACTGTTGTCAGGTCATTAAAGATGGCATATTTTGGTATTAATATTGATTCACTCATAGGGTCTTTTCATCGGAAATAAACACATTTATTCTAAAACCAGTTGTTAGCATGATACGGGTTATGTTCTTCTCATATATTTTATAATGGTATGATACTAAACCCCTAACGGGAGGGATTGTACTTGATTTTCATATGATGAAGACATAATCTTTCAATCAGTTTAATTGAGGTCTGGAGCTGGCATGTCAGTAACTGCTAGTAGTCCTTTGTTAATTTATGTATCATTGTCATTTTGCTTAGTTTCTTTTGTTACCTTTTCTGACATCAGACTCAGACTTCTTTTAAACTGAGTTTTACTGTGCGTATTGCTGTGTGTTTGTTTATTCTACATTGGCTAGAGGTATAGGGGGAGGGTTGAGATCTCACAAAACATGTTTAACCCGCCGCATTTTTGCGTCTGTCCTAAGTCAGGAGTATCTAGCCTTTGTTAGTCTTATATGTTTTTTAATTTTAGTTCATTTATATGTTTTGGAGTTTAGTGTGACGTCAATTTTCATTGAACTAGTACACATTTTTGTTTAGGGGCCAGCTGAAGCCCGCCTCCGGTGCAGGATTTTCTCGCTGTGTTGAAGACCCATTGGTGGCCTTTGGCTGTTTTCTGCTCTTTGGTCGGGTTGTTGTCTCTTTGACATATTCCCATTTCCATTCTCAATTTTATGTATATATTTATCAAAATTGCATAGACATTATGCCTAGATGTAGTCCACTCGTCCACACCAGCCTCATGTATATATATATTTATCCACAGGAAAACTTTTTCACTGCTATGAATATTGATGTAGGCGCGAAAAAATTGCATACAACCATACAACAGTGTATAATATTTGGAGAATATACATTCAAAAACAGTTACTACTTTTGGCACATTTTCACACTGATGCAATACATGTACTACTACAAATGTATTGATTCAGTTGTGACAGTAATAGACACCGAAAACATTTTTAGTTTTGAATGTTTTTCCACCCGTTTACTATCATAAGGTGGAAGTTTGTTCTTATTTCAAGAGAGGGCACTTAGGATATATATGTCGGTAAAACACAATAAAGGGAACAGTAAGGTTGCACTTGAGGTAAAAATAAAGGTCAACACAACAGAAAAAAATTGTGATCTTGAATAAGTAATGCTTGAAATTTGTAAAACTCATTTGGTTTACAGTGTATTCACTCTTCTTATGATAGAGTGGAGAAACTCAATAATAAAACAATGCCGATGACAATACTGATCAAAAGTTATTTCTAAATAATAATTGTACATTTTAAAGAAATAATTTGTTGAAATATGTTATTAGAAATATACGTGCAAATACACAATGTTTTATGTTCAGTATTTATCGAGATATTTCTATTAGAAGCTTGTGAAATTGAAATTAAAAATGCCAAAATTTGCTGCATATTGATAAAAAATTGGAAAAAGTCATGTACATACAAAATCTAAAGATCTTTCGGCCACCAATTTTCGGAGTGTTCCAAAAAGTCCTTAGCATGTTACAATTTCCTAAAGTATGCTTATTTTTTCACACCTAAGTTATCGAGCACACCGGTCTGCTCTTGTCACATGTACATTCAATAGAGAAATATTGTCTTTTCGTGAATATAAAAATTCAAAAGTCTGTCTGTGCAGGTTAAGAAATTAAAGATAACTATTCTTATAAAGTAGGTACTTTCTACTACTTTTTATACAATTTTAAGAAAAGGTCGTCACGATTTTTGTACATATATTTGCGATCTTCTCGATCTATTCACATTCAATGTTTAAATCAAGATAAGGTCCGTTTAAATTTGCTTAGAAACTTTATTTCAAAAGTGCCAATCTTTGCTGCATATCAATCGATTCCTTTGGAATTTTTTCCCTGACTTTCTCTGATCTAGCTGTATATATATATATATATATATAAGGATAATTAGCATGTTCCAGAGAGGTATACAGCCAGTAGAAAAATAAATTGAAGTTGGTACTCCAGGAATTTATTCGCATAGCAACATTTTAAACCAATTTTACATCCAGCTTCTATATCCTACTGTACTTGTCGCTTGCTACTTAAGGAGGAAATGATAACATTAAATGGAAGTTTTTTTTTTTCAACATATTTCTATTTTACTATTTACCAGAACGTTTTCTCGTGAATCTATAATTGATAGCGTCCTTGTTAAAAAGGGACAAACATTGAGAAGATCTAGTTTTCAGTGTTTACAGGGAGGTAATATTTTGTCACTAGATTTCCCACTAGTTAGTGGAAAAACAATGAGAAATGTTTTATTTTCTACTTTGTTTGGGGTAAGCCGGTAAGTGCTGGTTATGGATACTACTTGTAAAATTAACCTCTAGAAATTTATGTCTTTAATGAACTATCCCAAGTCTTTTTGCACAATTATAATTCCAATGCAATTTATTAACAAAATACCAACCAAAAAAAATCACAGGAGTAAAGTTTAAGTTTAGCATTCTGCAAAATTATACCCCCTTTCTTAATTAGTAAAAAAAGATTATTATAAGAACAACACCACTCTTAAAATGAAAGACTATAAACATGTAGCCCATCAAAACGATTAAGAGTTGACCTTCTATTCATGGGAATATAAATCATAGCAGAAAATGTATTCCTTACATAAATGGTATCTAAAATAAACTGAGTAAGTTATTTGAGTTACGGACACTACATTGATCTAATGTTTATAATTTACTCAATATGAATAACTTTTCAAGGGTAACATATTAAGTTTATGTATTTTCTTTTTATTGTTTACATTTTTAACAACAGAATGACTCATGATTGAAAAAAATATATGTAATTAAAGTTATTACATGTAAACATACATGACATGTTGACATGGATGGGACCAAGTTTATCATTTCAAATCTGATGTAAAACCTTAAACATATCTAAACAAAGTAGCTGCTATGCACTTAAAGGAATGATAAAAAAAATATATTTCTGAAAAGAAAATCCTTCGAATTACATTAGTTAATTAGAAAAAAAGAAATGCTGATGGTTACGGACACTACACACTGGCTACTTTTTCCAACAATTTTCTAAAATAACATTCTTTTTGTGGATTAAAGGAAGTCATTTCTACAGAACTTCATAAAATAAATAATTTTCTATCATAAGACACTACCAGAATTGTAGACAAAACAAACATAAAGCATACTTTACCTTCAAATATACTTCATTTCATTAAATTAACTTTTAAGTGTATTTTATAAAATGTCATACACTAATGTCAAGTACAGATCTTTAACAAATCTACATGCTAGTATACGTGGTATAAATCAATTGGAGGAAGAAAAAACATAAAATTTTGAAAATGAAAAGATATTTAATTTTTTACCAAGAAATAAAAAAATCCTGGGTAACGGACACTACAAAAATAATCTGAAGATATAAAAACCATAAAATAATCATGAAGATTAATTTTCTTAACCTAACATTACAAAAGAACTCATCTTTTGAGTTTATGACAAACTGATACCAAAATGGGGGTTTTACAATAAGATTTTCTGGTTTCAAATTAGTACGTCAAGGAATACTATCAGCTCAAATATTTTTAACAGTTATCTGTTTTCATAATTTTTAAATTTTAATCAAAAGACAATGATGATGCAGCAAAGTAGACATCATAGAACCTAGAAATTAAGCCTATTTTGATGAAATAAAAATATTTATAATATCATGGTTACGGACACTACATCATTTTTGTAGTGTCCGTAACCATATTTTCATTTATTCTGACTAAATTCTAATAAGAAGGTGCAAAATTTTGTTATTATGTTAGTGTTCAGTGTCAAATCTATAAAGAACAGTGCGCGAACTGGTGACAAAATATTACCTCCCTGTAAACAGTGCGCTCTTCTGACTAGAGGCGATTGGTAAAGAAAACGGATAATGCCGGAATTGTTTTGCTTGTTTAAAATGAGCTAGCACAGACGAACTAAGACGTGTCAACATAATGTGAATATGATAATGAATCAGGTAAATTATTAATTGTTAAGTTTATCACCTCATCGTATCTTCATATGAAAGGTAAATGCGTGAATTTTCGATTTTCAGTGTCGTCAGGGTTCAAACTTGTAATCATGCCATCCTTTCATTATTTTATTTTAATATTATCAAATGGTTGGAACACCTTGATTTTCTCCCAATTTGTAAAGTTGATCATGTTGCATGATATATATTTTATCGGGAAAACAACTGATATGCAGCAAAGATTGGCAGTTTTTATTTGCGTTGCTATGTGAAATAAAGGGAGATAAATAAAAGTAAAAGAAGTCACGCTTTTCAAATAGTAAACAATTTAATTCAGATGCATGGTATTTTGTCAAATGATAAAGAATATCGTAGAAATTTACTAGAAATTCATCTAATTTATGCATTTTCATTAAAGATATACAATATGACATACTGAAAGCCGAAAAGGGTAAAACCACCATACATTGAACAAATTAGGGGGATGTCGGTGAAAATATTAAGAAATTTAGATTATTTTTATCTGTGGTAACAATCATTTGATTTTAAGGGGCATTTCTCTGTTCAAACATTGGTCTAATATTTTCAGGTTCTCTTTGGATTGCCAAATAATATTATTATCACCTAATAGTGAATGATCAAATTATTTTGCAGCGATGTTCTGTATGGAAGGAAGACTGTCACAGAATCCAACAGTTCCAAAGGGCCTTTAAACTAACTGCTTAACATCAAGATCGATGTAAGATTCAAGTGCCTGATCCAGTGCAAGTTGTACCCAGTTTTCCTTGTAATTGTGGCAGAAAACCACTAGCTCTCAGCTGGGTAATAGACCGTTTCTGGCATTGAAAGGATATCAAACGGATGATTATGGAATAATCTCAAGTACATATGACGATCATATGCATAGAAATGTGGAGCTAGTCTCTTTCATGCAGCAATTTGTAATTCCCAATTTAAACTCCAAATAGACAAGAGCAAAAAATGTACATCAATGAGAAAAGTCTCTGTGAATAAAATTAATCCAAAACTTAAACGTGTCATTAGTGTTGTATTATTTATCAGTAGAGATAATCAGATTACAGTAAGATTGCCCAACTGAAGGCTTTTGTCGGTAATGTTTTGTAAATCTTGAAGATTTCTTTAGCCTCCATTGTCAGTAAAACCACGTCTTTCAATATTTTGTTTGTGGTTTGTTTACATGTAAATTCCAAATTCTCATGTTTTAAATTTCTATTGATAAAGAAA
The DNA here is from genome assembly GCA_017311375.1 of Mytilus coruscus. NCBI lineage: Eukaryota > Metazoa > Mollusca > Bivalvia > Mytilida > Mytilidae > Mytilus > Mytilus coruscus. Next base: position 3,210,502 of record CM029601.1, on the reverse strand, counting down.
CTGAACAACTGAGCTTTGTAGAAAGATATCAAGATGAAATAAATGAGTTTTACTAAAGTTTGTGCATTGCTGTTGGACTGTTAAATGGCCATCTTCTTTGCAATTTCTTTCAATCCAGCATCAAAGTACGTTTTCATAAGAACTGTGATTTTAGAAAATGCTAGTCACTGAGGGAAAGGAGAACCCACGAAAGTTCATCTGTATATTCAATTTTGAACATTAACATATATGTTTTGGCATCAACGGCATTTAAAATAAGACCGCAGTTTAAATTTTAGTCTAAAGTTTCATGACTTTTAAAGCTATATTGGGACATATTTGACAAGTGTCCGACCTTCTCTTTTTGTGGAGGACCCTGGGGTTTGATCATAAGCTATGATTGTCTTGTTACCAATTTAAAAACTCCGCAGGCTTGTTCATATTATGATACGATCTGTTTGCCGTCTTAATTCCACATTTGGCACACTTGACATTTTATCAAGGATGGGCTTTTGGTTTCAGTTTGCATGACATTGTAGTTCACAAAGTTTATGACAAAATAAAGATTTAATTTGTTTATTGATACGACATGCCAAATTATAGTTCGAGATTACCCTGACGTCCAACGGTTGTTTTGCAAGACAAGCTGGGCCATGCTTGTCTGGGAAAACAGTCGTTGGACGCCAGAGAACCAGCCAAGTTATTCTAAATAAAAGCTCCTCGCATGCTACCAGCCTGATTTACAAACTTTCATCAGAGTCTGAATAGGGGAAGGGGCAGGGTGCCCGCCGCCTTTCAGTGCGAGACAAATTTGGTTAAATATATACGAAATCACTGAAGCAGGACTGGAGCGGGCCCCTTTTAGGCAGTCAGTGGGCATCCCTTAGGTTTCAACCATTTTACTTCAAAACAGGGGGTATGTTTTTTTTGTCTGAGTCGAACATTTTCATATATTGATAAATTTAGATTTAACATATACTTTCCTATATGCAGTGTTTGTATAAAAGTATTACCAACAATATTCATCAAATTGGGGACCATAATATTTTAAAGAAAAACCCATAACCCCTTTTTTCTTAAAGTTAAATGGTCGTTCCTTAGGAAATTTTCTGGAACTGCCACTGTTTATACTTTAATATGCACGTTAAAGATTTCACATGCGGACTTCTGAATCAACACCTGCAAAAGTTTTCAATTATACAAAAGATAAGAAAAATTAATGCATTTTGATTTGACTCGGATGGATATTTTATTTTGCACACACTCCAACATATTACAAGAACTGACAATAAACATAAATCAAAGTTAGAGAAATGAGTATATTCATATCAAAGAAATACCAAATAAAAATACTCATGATTTTTGAACAAAGACAAAACTATTGCGTAGTGTGTAAGTATTTCAAGTTTTCATTTTTTGTACAGATTTGAATATGGAAGATGCGCATACCTGTACATCATAAAAGTGCAAAGTCTGTTGTTTAACACACCTGGTTAATTTGGATCACATGTTTTCTAGTCCTATATTATTGAATTCAAGGTTCATATCATTTACATTCAACGTTTTTATGCGTTTTTTTTCACTATCAATGTTGAACCTCGAGGTTACATTAATAGTAAAAAAATCCGATAGAAAACGTTGAATGTAAATGATATGAGCCTTTAAAGTCTTATATTATAGGACTCATGTTTTCAAACATAATATGTTGATCATTTATATAATGATGATTTCAATACATTCCACATTAGGTAATTTGTCACGATATTGATTACACTATATCGAGTTGTCCCAACGATACACTTATCGGTGTGCTCGATCATACGAATTTACAGACATTGATATAGACAAAATGACCCAACTTTGAAAAATTCTTGTGGCGAAACTACATTTTGGAACACGTTAAAATTGGATCCTCAGAAAGCTACATTATTAAGGTTTGATATACATTTTTTAAGAAAACGAAAAATATGCAGTCAAGATTGGCAGTTTTTATACACCCTATGTTGAGCAATAAATTGTTCAATTAACAGCATATTTGGCAACTAAAAATCATATATCAACAAATTCAGCTTTAAAATATACTTTACTTATAGTGGTTGTATAAAAGTTAAATTATGGTTTTGTGTTTTAAGAGATATTCACCCTATGCATATCGAGTTTTATGTGTAAATTGTCTTTCCTTTTTTTGACCTTTTCTATCTCTTTCATAAGAAGAGTCACTTTTCTATTGTTCTAGTGTCACTGGAAATCCCACTGAACAAGCATTCTGAGAGTATTGCATGGCAATACATAGTCCCCTACCAGTTTAAAATCTATTGTACTTGAACACAATGCTAACTTGATCTATAACTTGTCATGGTGTAAACTTTATAACAAATATCAAATCAATATCTTCAACATGTTCAAGCATAACAAAAAAGTGTGGAAAACCGATTATTTGAGTGAATTTTGTAAGTCTAAGGACCATAACTCTGCCCAAAAAAAAATCATTTGAACCGAACTAAATTTGAAGTTGATCTGTAACTTGTCATGGTAAACTATATACCAAATCTCAAATCAATATCTTCAAGCATGATGAAAAAATGCGGAAAACTGGTTACTTTCTTAAATTTTGTTAAGTCCAAGGACCACAACTCTGCACAAAATCATCAGACCAGAACAAAATTCAAAACCTGATCTGTAACTAGTCATGATAAAACTATATACTAAATATCAAATCAATATCTTTAAGCATGACAAAAACAGTGCGGAAAACTGATTATTTGAGTGAATTTTCTAAGTCCAAGGATCATAACTCCTCACAAAATCATCAGTCTGGAACAAAATTCGAACTTGATCTGTAACTAGTCATGATAAAACTATATACTAAATATCAAATCAATATCTTCAAGCACGAAGAAAAAGTGTGGAAAACTGATTTGCGGAATGACGGATAAACAGACAGACAGACAGACAGACAGACAGACAGAGTGCAAACCTAAAGTCCCCTTCGACTTCGTAGGTAGGGGACTGAAAATAGCTTATTGTTTACTGTAGCTGTTCTTTCTAGGAGAATAATAGGCTGGTTACTGAACACTTCACTTTTTGAAAAATATTTTTTCTACTTTGAAAATTTCAAATATATTCTGTATGAATCATATCATTTATATAACTGTATTTTATTTTAGTATTATTATATTTGAGTATGTTGACATACATATTTAATGAATAATCTTGCAATTAGTTTTATTTTCAGGGCCATAAATGATCAACACTTAATAAATTTAAAATGTATAACGAAGCACCACTTTTACAATTCTGCATGTTAAATTTTAAATTAGCTCAGATTTTGTATTGTTGGAATCATTTTAATCGCCATTTAATAATCTGTAAATGATAACATGAGAAATGATCATTACACTTACTGTTAAAAGATTATAAAGATAAAAATAATGTAAAGTTTGAAGCACAACAGCATAACGTCTGAAAATGAAAATGGACCACTAATCTCACCGGTGTTCAAAAACTATTCAAGATAGAATCTTAAAATTTTGAATGACATTAAAACATTCAATTTCAAATATTAAAACAGAAAACTGGCATCCTAATGTATTTAAGTTAGCTGAAGAGCTTACATAACAAAGACCAATTGCAAATGCCCCTGTTATTGTGTTTCACCCAATTGCATGTAGTGAAATCTACTTCCTTTTACTAACTATTTTTACCAGAAATTTGTATAAGTTTTATATACATGTACACATATACATTTTATTTACATATAATATAATTAATTGACATGTCTATTTTCAGAACCTCCAATTCATGCAGTTAGGCCAGACTTTTTTTATCTGTTTAACGAGAAAATTTGTAAAAATTAGGGTTGAGGGACGAAATAACAAAAAAATAAAAGTGCAAAATTGGTCCAGTCGACACTAAAAATAAAAATAAAACCGTTATCGTGACCTTTTTTTTTTTTTTTGAATTTATTAAAATACAAGAACAATGAAATGAGAACAGACCAGCATAGTAACCCTTCTATTGATATGAACATAAAAACTATGTTTTGATTCTTTATTTCCACAAATATAGATCCATGGCACCAGGCAAATATATCAACCTGCTGCATATACACTATATATGTATAATTTAATTTCGGATGTAACACGTCTTCTGATTGGCTGACGTTGTTTTGTTTATCAGCTGATAGACATAATTTTGTCATGTGACTGTGACGTCATCAACGTTTTTATGTTTTACTCCGGTTTAAAATTGAATCTAGAATTAAATTATAAGAAATGACTGTAATATTTTTCTGTCTATTGAATAACATAAAAATGTGGTGCACACTTAAAATAACCGCCACGCGGTGTGCACCACATTTTTATGTTATTTCTTCATAGACAGAAAAATATTACAGTCATTCCTTAAATATACCTGTCACCCAGTCAGGAACCTCTTATATAATTAGTGTATGCAGAGACATATATACACATGTGTATATTAAATTTAATAAAAAATAATAAAAACTTGAAACTTGAAACTTGATATATGTCTCTGATGTAATAGTCCCAGATTTGAGCAAATTAACTTATAAATTGAAACAATGCATATACATGGAAATATATACATTAATCAAGAAGATCTAACCAAAAGTATGTTAATGGGTGTGGAATGCGTAATTTTTCTTTTTGGATCAATTTTGTATGTCAGCACTGGGACTATTATACTAGTATAATAGTCCCAGGTCAGCAGTGCCATTCATAGTCCTTCATACGTCCGTAGTCATTATCGCAAGAATCCGGAATTCGGTCATAGCGGGTCCGTTTCCGATGAAATCCGACTCCGATCCGTAGTTCTAGAATAATATGCCCAATAAAATAAATGTCGGACGAAGTAAAATTTACAAAAATAAACGATGTTTGATACGTTATTTGGAAAGTAATATGACGTTTTAATGCTATACATGGATAATAAGTTTACTCCTGAATAATTTCATCAAGTTCTGATGAAGTAATAACTGATTTTGTCGAAAGTTTAGAATGATTTGATGTACGAAAACATGCCACCGGCTTAAAAGTCTTTTGAAGAAAATATATCGTTTCTGCCTTGAATTTCTTTACTTTTTAATGAAAATGCTGTTTCATCGACTTGGCAAAATTAAATATTACCGATTTATACAGATTTTATTTTGTTCTGAAGATTTCGTTACAGTCGGCGGGAAAAATAAAAATAAAAGTAAGAAGCACTACTTTTATTTTATTCTAAAATCGGGAAAGGTGGAGTCGGCGGATCTCGTTAAACAGATAATAAAAATGTCTGGCCTTAGGCATGTTTGTTAGTGGTGTTCAAGAAGTATATCACTGGATTGAGCTCTCTGTCTAAGTGTATTATTAAAGTGCTTTGCATTAAGCTCAGTTCATTGTTATGCCAATGCATTCTTTGTGAAATTGAGATTCATAAACAGACAACCATATCTACATATGAACAACTAAGGTAAGATCATTGAAATTGTCAGCACAAGGAATTATTGAAGCAGCATCCACAGAACATAAGTAGTTAAGGGAGATTAAAGCATTTTATTTACATTTGAACCAAACATTTTGCATCCAGATAGCCAAATAAAAAAGCACATTGAAATATACTAAACATTGCTACCTGGAATATGATGCTAGGTGGTTTTGTAACACTTTTTAACCATTTGTACTGCCTACTGAAGAGTCCTGAGTGCAACTGGTCATTCATTCATACATATGGACGAAACTCATAAGGCTTAGTCAGTTCCTAAAATTATCTTTCATTGTTCAACTTTTATCATTCATTCGTTATTTCTTAATTTGTGTTAATGTTAATTGCCAGATTACAGCACTGTTTATTTTTATACCACAACAAAACTGCATCCTACAGGTTTCATTTATATTTTATCCACATAACAAAAACCTTGAAACAAGAATAATTCTGCAATACCTTATGTCATACACTGATCTGTGTCCACACTTGTTTTCATATTTAAAAGACATGGTAGGTTATCATAAATGTTGTTTTGGGTACTGTAAATTCATAAATTATTGCGAAGTTTTTATTAATGCGAATAATGTGACTGGGCATGTATCACAATAATAAGAACTCGCATTCTGATATTTGAGGCATATTTCTGTATGCAGCTTTTCTGCAATCGCAATAATTAATCTCGCATTTTCTCCATTCTTAAAAAACACAATAATAAATGCACGCAATAATTTCTGAATTTACAGTAATCAAATCCATGTATAGATAATTAAAATTTACCAGCATTAAAATACTTGTTATCTTATAACAAAATTTGAATAAATTAAAAGGTCATCATGCATAATCTGCCCCATAGTGGAGCTGAAAAAGGACATATCCTACTTTAAAAGCTCTAAAAGGTTGGCAGTACAAGGATACATATCTTTACAAGCTCACACATGTATGCCATACAGTAATACATGGATTAACATCTTTAAACCAAAAACTTTAACCTGAGAATTTACTTGTTACACACTACATGTATTACATTTTATGATCAGTGAACTATGAAATTAAGGTCAAAACCCTAATTTGGCATATAAAGTTAACATCAAAATGAACATATGTACTACTAAAGGTACAAGTTGATGTGACAAAACCAAATACTTTAATGTAGTATACAGGATGGACAAATGAACGGACAGAGAGAAGCACATACGAGAAAGTATAATGTCCCTTTCTATTTCAGGTGGGGCATAAAAATTGACATAGCTAGATATATAAATTACCTTTAAAGGATTTGAAGATTAGAGTGCAAATTTGATCATTATAGGCTAGTACCTGCATGATGAAAATTTTCTGTTCTTTAACTTCTTTGAATAACCTCAGCAGCTCATTTACTTCATATCTGTTTGATTTCCATGCAATTTCAAAAGTCACTTCAACTCCTTCTTTTTTGTTGCTTTCTTTTCCATAAGTCTTTTGTTCTTGTTCAATTCCATGTGAGCTAACAGCTAATACAAGATATTTGTATCCTCCTTCCTCAAATTTGTTTCTCACTGAGAAAAATTTAGTGTGAACTATATACATCCCAATGCAATTAACTGGGTTTCTTTCTTCTTGTCAAACTTGACAGCAATCACATTAATTTTATAAAGAGCTTGTTGGTTTTCAAAAATATACTAAAATGCACGGAAAATAAATAAAGTTTTATATATAAAGTAACACTAAAAATCCTTTAATTCCATTTCTCTGAAACACTAACTGTCCCGATATCAAATAAAAATAAAGGACTACATTTATTTTAGATCTTATAAGCTGTAAATAGTTTTTCTATCTATAGTAGTTTCCACAGTAACTAGAGGCTCTAAAGAGACTGTCGCTATCTAGCTCTGTGCGTCTTAAAAATGCAACATTATATACTAGAGTATAATTCATGACTAAAATCTCTTTGTTGGACTTGCATTGATGATAATTTTTCTGTGTACACCTTCTGGTTTTGCCTAAAACACAAAAATTGCTAAAATAGTCATTACAAAGCAAGAATTTTCTATAAGGAGTTGACTGACCATTTCGGCCATTAGACTTATTTGTAGATCATTTCTTGCTGATCATTTTCGCTATTAAAGTTTTCTCTGTATCAATTTTAGTTTTCAAAATAATAGGCAAACATGAAAATAATTGGTAAAATTTGTCATTTAAGGGCAATTACTCCTGTAAGAAGTCATCTGACAGTTTTTATGTAAATGGACAGTAGGTCTCAACATTCTGAACATTTCTGCCCTGTCACATTTTCTCTATTTATAAGCAAGATACCCCAACGATGATAGTGGGCAAGTGGTTCAATTTGGCCAAGTAGTTTCAGAGGAGATGTTAGAGTTAACCAACAACAGACATTGCACCCCAAGTGATGAGAAAAGCTCACTTGGCCCTTTGGACCAGGTAAGTTAAAAAAGATGATATTTTTCTGTCATCGACTTAATATTGGATGCGTACAAGAAAGTCACATCTTGAGACAGTCCTTAACCCTCACTAACAACAACTAAGACATTTCATGCTGAAATAATTTATTATATATCATGTCCATGACATAAATGCAACATCAACAACAATTGTCAACAGGAGATTCAACTAAAGTCTAATCCACTGTGGACTCATCAGTAAATACTTGTGGGTACTTATTTTCATGGCCTTCTTCAAAATTTATTCACTTTTTTATCTTTAGGGTGATAAGAGATTATGATTTTCTTTTAAAATATCTTAAAAATAAACAATTATACTGTGGATTCATTATTTGTGGATTACCAAATTTCTTGGATATAAAAGAACAGCGAATTTAAATGTTCAACAAAGTACAAATTTCTTATAGGTTTGAAAACAGACTTTGGCAAGACAACTAATCAAGTATCCACACAAATCCTATCGTTACTCAATCCATGGAAATTGGTACCCAGGAAAATAAAACAATAGTTCAATGTAAAAAGAACCTTTACAATAAACAAGAAAATGATTATGATATACATAGATTTATCTGTCTAAATTAAAATAAATTTATAGACATCTTACAAATTCATGCACTTTCCCGTACATTTCATATGTCTTAATGCTTATGTTATTACGTCATAGTAAGAAGGAATTGCTTAATGAAGTCATTTACACTGATTGACCTCGTTCATAAAACTTATGATTGATGTATATCTGTACCAAATTTTAATGGCAAGAGAAGTAACATTTGTGAACTTGAAACGTTAAATTACCATTTTCAGGGCTATTAAAAATTTACTATTTATAAAGTTAAAATCTAAGGTAATAACCCTTGCTAAAGGGAGATTACTCTAGATCCGTATCATGTTCAAATTTCTTTTAAAACATAAGCTTAGATTATTTTGTGAAATTATTGAAGACTGGAAATTTTCCACACATATGTATAATAAATTGGGACTGTGTCCATGGGACACAGATGATGCCCGCTTGCATGTAATGTTATAAAGGGACATAACTCAAAACTGTAAAAGTGACGCTACCCAAATTTGTACTTGATCTGAGTTTTGTGGTAATAAGCATTGTGTATAAGTTTCATAACATTTGGTTGAGGCAAACTAAAGTGAGAAACGGAAACGAAAAATTCAGCAATTTTTCCATTTGTAAAGGGCATAACTCTAGAAGGGTAAAAGTGACACCACCAAAATTCAAACTTGATCTGTAATTTGTAGTAATAAGCATTGTGTATAAGTTTCATAACATTTGGTTGAGGCTAACTTAACTTAGAGAACGGAACGAAAAATTCATCAATTTTTCCATTTGTAAATAGGCTTAACTTTAGAACGATTAAAGTGACGCCATCAAAATTCAAACTTGATCTGTAATTTGTGGTAATAAGCATTGTGTATAAGTTTCATAACATTCGGTTGAGGCAAACTAAAGTAAATGAACGGAAACGAAAAATTCAGCAATTTTTCCTTTTGTAAAGGGCATAACTCTAGAACAGTTAAAGTGATGCCACCAAAATTCAAACTTGATCTGTGTTTTGTGGTAATAAGCATTGTGTATAAGTTTCATAACATTTGGTTGAGGCAAACTAAAGTAAAGAACGGAAACGAAAAATTCAGTAATTTTTCCTTTTGTAAAGGGCATAACTCTAGAACAGTTAAAGTGACGCCACCAAAATTCAAACTTGATCTGTAATTTTGGTAATAAGCATTGTGTATAAGTTTCATAACATTTGGTTGAGGCTAACTTAACTTAGAGAACAGAAACGAAAAATTAATCAATTTTTCCATTTGTAAAGGGCATAACTTTAGAACAGTTAAAGTGTCGCCACCAAAATTCAAACTTGATCTGTAATTTGTGGTAATAAGCATTTGATAGAAGTTTCATAACATTTGGTTCAGGCTAACTTAATTTAGAGAACGGAAACGAAAAATTCAGCAATTTTTCATTTGTAAAGGGCATAACTCTAGAACGGTTAAAGTGACGCCACCAAAATTCAAACTTGATCTGTGTTTTGCGGTAATAAGGATTGTGTATAAGTTTCATAACATTTGGTTAAGGCTAACTTAATTTAGAGAACAGAAACGAAAAATTCAGCAATTTTTTCATTTGTAAAGGGACATAACTCTAGAACGGTTGAAGTGACGCCACCAAAATTCAAACTTGATCTGTGTTTTGTGATAATAAGCATTGTGTATAAGTTTCATAACATTTGGTTGAGGCAAACTAAAGTAAAAGAACGGAAACGAAAAATTCAGCAATTTTTCCTTTTGTAAAGGGGCATAACTCTAGAACAGTTAAAGTGACGCCACCAAAATTCAAACTTGATCTGTGTTTTGTGGTAATAAGCATTGTGTATAAGTTTCATAACATTTGGTAGAGGCAAACTAAAGTTAGAGAATGGAAACCAACTTTGGGACAAACGACGGACGGACGGACAAGGGTAAAACTTAATGCCCCGGCATAAAAATATATTAGTTTGATTTCATAGCATAATTTTTTTGTTTGAAGAGTAGGGGATTTCTTTATATAAACTGCTTACATAAGTATAAAACCTGATGGGCTCACTCACAGTCAAATCATGTTATTCAGGTATTAGGTTCATTGATTGTATCATAACAATAATCTCACATGGTTTGGTCTATAACTTACAATCTCTTAACTGGTCCTTAAAGTCTTCAACATCTTTAGGGGTTGTATTTCTTCATCTCAATCTCTTCAACTTCACAACCCTCAACCTGACTCCAGAAGGAATTAAACTTTTCATAGTTATCACCCACACTATTTTCATTCAAAGGAAATATTTTGGCCAATATTTCCATGCCTCTTGAATATATTGTTGTGGATTGTATAGTCCTGGAGAAAATAATAATACATTATTTTTGGATTATCTCTACAAAATATTATTGTTCAATGGGATCAAATGAATGATGATAAATCTAGGATTGTTTTTACTACACCAATACCTTACTTGTCCTGCTGTCTTCAAAGATTGGACTAAAATATTATTGAACTTGATTGGGAATGATTGATTGATTGATTGTTTCATATTATCCAGTGGCAAATATTTCATGCTTGTTTCCAAAAAGCTACTTTTTGTTATGTAGGACAACTAAGTTTAAATTCTTCAAGTTCTTTATAAAATATCCATTAAAAAAAAACAAACTTTTGGATGAAAAAAAATACCCGACCAAATAGAAAAGGGAACTATAGTTGAAGGACAATTATTTTATGTATGACTCCTAAATTTATCGCCAAAAATCAGGCATTGCAATAGGTACGAAAGTTCCATCTACATATGCCAATCTAGTTATAGGATACCTGTAGATTCAAATAAACTAGTGATTCCAATGTTCATTTGGACAGATTCTATTAATATTTAATTGAAAATTGGAAAATATATTTTGATGTCGGACTGTTTTATTTTAAGGATGAACAGCTAAGAATTGTTGAAGGAATTCAAAATTCGCTCAATGAAATAAACAAGTTCTTCCCAAACACCATCAGATTATCGAACAGCTTGCTATCAACTACTGTAGCCTGCAACACAATCGACACCTTCAAGTGTGAGTTGCAGCAGACAAAGTTGTGTTAAGAACTGTTTGCGAGATTTTAAACTGTACATACTGGTTTTAACTGCACTGTACATGTAAATATTGGTTTGTCTACACCACGCATCAGTTCGAAAATAAACCAGATGGTGGACTGAACTGCAAACGGAAGAAGAAGAACATTCAATTAACTATGGAATACATTAGTAAATAAAATGCTCTGCAGGGTGCAGCTTGATACGACCGCAGAGGTCGAACCCTGAACAGTTTGGGCAAGTATGGACACAACATTCAAGTTTGATACAGCTCTGAATTTGGATTGTGATTAAATATTTGACACAGCTTAGGTTTCTGACACAGAATGAATGTGGTCTAAGAACTTAAAATTTAAATTGGACATCACCTATTATGGTCCAATATCCAAAATCTAAATACATGGTTAGATTCAGCATATCAAAGAACCCCAAGAATTTAATTTTGATGAAATCAAACAAAGTTTAATTTTGGACCCTTTTGACCTCAATGTGGACAAAGTTGATAACGGGCCCAAAAATCAATAATCTAAATACATGTTTAGATTTAGCATATCAAAGAACCCCATATATTCAATTTTGTTGAAATCAAACAAAGTTTAATTTTAGACCACGATTTGGACCAACTTGAAAACTGGGCCCATAATCAAAAATCTAAATACATGTTTAGATTCAGCATATCAAAGAACCCTAAGAATTCAATTTTTGTTAAAATCAAACAAAGTTTAATTTTGGACCCCGATTTGGACCAACTTGAAAACTGGGCCCATAATCAAAAATCTAAATACATGTTTAGATTCAGCATATCAAAGAACCCTAAGAATTCAATTTTTGTTAAAATCAAACTAAGTTTAATTTTGGACCCTTTGGACCTTAATGTAGACCAATTTGAAAACGGAACCAAAAATTAAGAATCTAAATACACGGTTAGATTCGGCATATCAAAGAACCCCAATAATTCAATTTTGATGAAATCAAACAAAGTTTAATTTTGGACCCTTTGGACCTCAATGTGGACCAATTTAAAACCGGCCCAAAATCCAAAAACTTAATACACAGTTAGATTCAGCATATTAAAGAACCCCAAGAATTCACGAATAAAACCCCATTGAAATTGGTCAAGAAATAAGCAATTTATATAAGTATCTTCTTTGCACAACACTGTGCAATTGAATATTTCTTGCTATTGCGCAATACTGTACAATTGATAATTTCTTGCTATTGCGCAATATTGTGCTATTGGATATTTCTTGCTATTGCGCAATACTGTGCAACTGAAGATTTCTTGCTATTGTGCAATACTGTGCAATTGAAGATTTCTTGCTATTGTGCAATACTGTGCAATTGAAAATTTCTTGCTATTGCACAATACTTATTATATAATAATTTACACATCCTGTTTGCTGTGTATCTCCTCCCATATCATTATTATTTGCTTTTAAATATAAATCAGAAATAACCAACTTAAAATGGAAAATTTTAAAAGAAAAAAAAGGAAAAAAAAATCCCCCTCCAAATTTTTGAACCCCTTATGATTCATCACCCCAAACTCAATCCCAGCCTTCCCTTTGTGGTATGATACCTTGCAGTACAATTTAGAGAGATCCATATACTTGAACACAAGTTATTGTCTGGAAACTAGAAAATGTGTTTTTGGCCCTTTTGGCCCTAAATTCCTAAACGTTTAGGGCAATTACCCCAAACTCAAACCCAGCTTTCCTTTGTTATATGGAACCTTGTAGTACAATTTCAGAAAGATCCATACACTTACACACCAGTTATTGTCCTGAAACTAGAAAATGCTTGTTTTTGCCCTTTTGGCCCCTAATTCCTTAAATATTGAGGCAATTACCCCATCATCAATCCCAGCCTTCCCTTTGTGGTATGGTACCTTGCAGTACAATTTCAGAGAGATCCATACACTTGAACACAAGTTATTGTCTGAAACTAGAAAATGCTTATTTTGGCCCCTTTTGGCCCCAATTCCTAAACGTTTCGGGCACATACCCCAAACTCAATTCCAGCTTTCCTTTGTGATATGGAACCTTGTAGTACAATTCCAGAAATATCCAAACACTTACACACAAGTTATTGTCCTGAAACTAGAAAAATGCTTGTTTTTGCCCTTTTGGTCCCTAATTCCTAAAATTTTGAGGCAATTACCCCAAAATCAATTCCAGCCTTCCCTTTGTGATATGGAACCTTGTAGTACAATGTCAGAGAGATCCATACACTTACACACAAGTTATTGTCTGGAAGTTACAAAATGTTTTTTGGCCCTAATTCCTTAACTGTTGGTTCCATAACCCCAAAATCAATCCCAACCTTTCTTTTGTGGTATTGAACCTTATGGTAAAATTTCATAGAGATCCATTCACTCAAACTAAAGTTAGAGTGCGAAAACCAATGTGTCTTCGGACGACGACGACGACGCCAACGCCATACAATTTTGAGATATTCTGAGCATAAAGAAAAAACAAACATAGAACCCAGTATTTACTTTATAACTTATATACTGATTCCAAACAATATTTGTTATTTTCATCACATTAACCTAAACATATAAGAGTCAATGAACCATTAAACATTGCAAAATACATATGTACAAACATATCAAATCCAGAATTAAGGGATATAAGATATTAGGTGAATTGAGATACACTGACAAAAGAACAATCTAAGTGCTTGTGAGCACTGAAGGGTAAAGATTGCTTTCATTTTGCAATTTTGTGAATTTTAAATAAAACATTGAATTGTATTTTGCTAGGAAAATTTAAAATTTTAATTGGAGTTATCTTCCTTTGTTCATGATTGTACATTTGGTCCGGGAACACAGTTATCGTCCTTTGATTTTCGTTGTCCATAAATATAGTCCCTAGTGTAGACAGTGTGTTACTTGCAGATTTTTTCATACCCCTTCCAAATTTATTTCTTCATGTTTTATGCCTCAAATAGCAAGTAGGGGGATGAAATTACACTGTAAACAAATTTGGGTCATGAATTTTAAAGTAAAGTAGTGATTTGGTCCAGCTGAAAAAGGTCAAAATTAGCATTTCGAAGCTGTCAAAAGATTTCCTGACCCCTTAACATAAAATGTCAATATTTTGAAAATGAGCTGATGAAGTTTTCTATAATTTTGATATAATTTGTCCCAAAAGTAGTACAACACACTGTAAAAATATTATTGAGAAAGCGCAGGTGGGATTTTTTTAATTTTCATTTATTGTCTAAAAGAAATGCACTACAAAATAACTGTGTTCTCGGACCATTTGTAGTTGAACCTATTTTTATAACAGATTCATACACCATGCATTACTTATGTAATTTTTAATAAAACAAATATTTTCTTGACAAAGTTTGGTAATTCAAATACACATCATATTGTAACTTAAATATCAAAGTATAACATATCATTAATAAATTGCATGAAATTGACTGGATAGGATCTAAATAATGATCACTTCACTGCACTATTTTGTTTGAACTATCAAAGGTAGTGATAAACCTTTAGATATCAAGTCAGTGCCATAGGGTTTTGATTGCATTTCATGCAATCTTTACCCAAAATGTGGAGGACCCAATTGTGAATCCCTGTTTGTATTTAACAGATGGAACAGAGTTTGTATCTAAATACAGACCTGACATAGACAGAAATGCTGCAAATTTGGGATCAAAGCAAAAGAAAAACTATTTAGCTATCAAAAGTAAACTATTGATTTATGTGCAGGACCAAATCTTCTGAAATTCTTTATTATTTCAATTCATATAGGAATTAAGTGTTTTAATCAACAAAATATAATTATTCTTATTGAATACAAACAACTATGTGCATTTTCATTTTTTCCTTCATATATATATATACCATTCTTCAGATTCGCAACGATACTAATATAAGATAATTGTCTACGAATAATATAAACTAATATCAATACAATATTATTATTTCATATCTTATCCGTAAATAAATATCTTTTGACAGTGTCATTGCAGATATCTTTAGACTAGTAAAAGTGATATTAATGTGTACATACATTTTTTTGGCTTATCTTAGAAACAATATGTCATATTTCATGATCTGGTAAATAAGTAAACATTCTTTACCCCACCCTGAACTTGTTTGTCCCATTGAAGTCTATATACATCAAACAATCTTTAGAACTGAGGGTGTTAGACACCTGTCAGACAGGTTCATGATATTGTTTTTAATGATCCTTCCAAATACAGGGGTATAGATCTTTCTAGTTGCTTATGAAAATTTTCTTGAAAAGTTAAGATTATCTTCCAGATAAGTAAAATTTTCTTGAAAATAACTGTTTACTAAACAAGGTGCAAATAGGCTTCTGGAAAAATAGCTGAACATATCAACTTTAAAAACTCTAATTGACAATAAGTTTCAATAAAATGCTCCGCAGGGTGCAGCTTGATACAACGGCAGAGGTCGAACCCTGAATAGTTGGGGCAAGTATGGACACAACATTCAAGCTTGATACAGCTCTGAATTTGGATTGTGATTAAATATTTGACACAGCATAGGTTTCTGACACAGAATGAATGTGGTCTAAGGACTTAAAAATTTTAAATTGGACATTCACCTATTATGGTCCAATATCCAAAATCTAAATACATGGTTAGATTCAGCATATCAAAGAACCCAAGAGTTCAATTTTGATGAAATCAAACAAAGTTTAATTTTGGACCCTTTTGACCTCAATGTGGACAAAGTTGAAAACGGGCCCAAAAATCAATAATCTAAATACATGGTTAGATTCAGCATATCAAAGAACCCCATGCATTCAATTTTGTTGAAATCAAACAAAATTTAATTTTGGACCCGATTTGGACCAACTTGAAAACTGGGCCCATAATCAAAAATCTAAATACATGTTTAGATTCAGCATATCAAAGAACCCTAAGAATTCAATTTTGTTAAAATCAAACTAAGTTTAATTTTGGACCCTTTGGACCTTAATGTAGACCAATTTGAAAACAGGACCAAAAATTAAGAATCTAAATACACGGTTAGATTCGCATATCAAAGAACCCCAATAATTCAATTTTAATGAAATCAAACAAAGTTTAATTTTGGACCCTTCTGACCTCAATAAAATAACTGTGTTCTCGGACCATTTGTAGTTGAACCTATTTTTATAACAGATTCATACACCATGCATTACTTATGTAATTTTTAATAAAACAAATATTTTCTTGACAAAGTTTGGTAATTCAAATACACATCATATTGTAACTTGAATATCTAAGTATAACATATCATTAATAAATTGCATGAAATTGACTGGATAGGATCTAAAGAATGATCACTTCACTACACTATTTTGTTTGAACTATCAAAGGTAGTGATAACCTTTAGATATCAAGTCAGTGCCATAGGGTTTTGATTGCATTTCATGCAATCTTTACCCAAAAATGTGGAGGACACAATTGTGAATCCCTGTTTGTATTTAACAGATGGAACAGAGTTTGTATCGAAATTCAGACCTGACATAGACAGAAATGCTGCAAATTTGGGATCAAAGCAAAAGAAAAACTATTTAGCTATCAAAAGTAAACTATTGATTTATGTGCAGGACCAAATCTTCTGAAATTCTTTATTATTTCAATCCCTATAGGAATTAGTGTTTTAATCAACAAAATATAATTATTCTTATTGAATACAAACAACTATGTGCATTTTCATTTTTTCCTTCATATATATATATACCATTCTTCAGATTCGCAACGATACTAATATAAGATAATTGTCTCTGAATAATATAAACTAATATCAATACAATATTATTATTTCATATCTTATCCAGAATAAATATCTTTTGACAGTGTCATTGCAGATATCTTTAGACTAGTAAAAGTGATATTAATGTGTACATACATTTTTTTGGCTTATCTTAGAAACAATATGTCATATTTCATGATCTGGTAAATAAGTAAACATTCTTTACCCCACCCTGAACTTGTTTGTCCCATTGAAGTCTATATACATCAAACAATCTTTAGAACTGAGGGTGTTAGACACCTGTCAGACAGGTTCATGATATTGTTTTAATGATCCTTCCAAATACAGGGGTATAGATCTTTCTAGTTGCTTATGAAAATTTTCTTGAAAAGTTAAGATTATCTTCCAGATAAGTAAAATTTTCTTGAAAATAACTGTTTACTAAACAAGGTGCAAATAGGCTTCTGGAAAAATAGCTGAACATATCAACTTTAAAAACTCTAATTGACAATAAGTTTAATAAAATGCTCCTGAGGGTGCAGCTTGATGCAACGGCAGAGGTCGAACCCTGAATAGTTGGGGCAAGTATGGACACAACATTCAAGCTTGATACAGCTCTGAATTTGGATTGTGATTAAATATTTGACACAGCATAGGTTTCTGACACAGAATGAATGTGGTCTAAGGACTTAAAAATTTTAAATTGGACATTCACCTATTATGGTCCAATATCCAAAATCTAAATACATGGTTAGATTCAGCATATCAAAGAACCCAAGAGTTCAATTTTGATGAAATCAAACAAAGTTTAATTTTGGACCCTTTTGACCTCAATGTGGACAAAGTTGAAAACGGGCCCAAAATCAATAATCTAAATACATGGTTAGATTCAGCATATCAAAGAACCCCATGCATTCAATTTTGTTGAAATCAAACAAAATTTAATTTTGGACCCCGATTTGGACCAACTTGAAAACTGGGCCCATAATCAAAAATCTAAATACATGTTTAGATTCAGCATATCAAAGAACCCTAAGAATTCAATTTTGTTAAAATCAAACTAAGTTTAATTTTGGACCCTTTGGACCTTAATGTAGACCAATTTGAAAACAGGACCAAAATTAAGAATCTAAATACACGGTTAGATTCGGCATATCAAAGAACCCCAATAATTCAATTTTAATGAAATCAAACAAAGTTTAATTTTGGACCCTTTTGACCTCAATGTGGACAAAGTTGATAACGGGCCAAAAATCAAAAATCTAAATACATGGTTAGATTCAGCATATCAAAGAACCCCATATATTCAATTTTGTTGAAATCAAACAAAGTTTAATTTTGGACCCCGATTTGGACCAACTTGAAAACTGGGCCCATAATCAAAAATCTAAATACATGTTTAGATTCAGCATATCAAAGAACCCTACGAATTCAATTTTGTTTAAATCAAACTAAGTTTAACTTTGGACCCTTTGGACCTTAATGTACACCAATTTGAAAACGGGACCAAAATTAAGAATCTAAATACACGGTTAGATTCGCATATCAAAGAACCCCTATAATTCAATTTTGATGAAATCAAACAAAGTTTAATTTTGGACCCTTTTGACCTCACTGTGGACCAATTTAAAACGGGCCCAAAATCCAAAAACTTAATACACGGTTAGATTCAGCATATTAAAGAACCCCAAGTGTTCAAGAATAAAACCCCATTGAAATTGGTCAAGAAATAAGCAATTTATACAAAGTATCTTCTTTGCACAATACTGTGCAATTGAATATTCTTGCTATAGCGCAATACTGTACAATTGACAATTTCTTGCTATTGCGCAATATTGTGCTATTGGATATTTCTTGCTATTGCAATACTGTGCAATTGAAGATTTCTTGCTATTGCACAATACTTATTATTATATAATAATTTACACATCCTGTTTGGTGTGTATCTCCTGCCATGTCATTATTATTTGCTTTTAAATATAAATCAGAAATAACCAACTTAAAATGGAAAATTTTAAAGAAAAAAGGAAAAAAAAATCCCCCAAATTTTTGAACCCCTTATGATTCATCACCCCAAACTCAATCCCAGCCTTCCTTTGAGGTATGGTACCTTGCAGTACAATTTCAGAGAGATCCATACACTTGAACACAAGTTATTGTCTGAAACTAGAAAATGCTTATTTTGGCCCTTTTGGCCCCTAATTCCTAAACGTTTCAGGCAATTACCCCAAACTCAATTCCAGCTTTCCTTTGTGATATGGAACCTTGTAGTACAATTTCAGAAAGATCCATACACTTACACACAAGTTATTGTCATGAAACTAGAAATATGCTTGTTTTTGCCCCTTTTGGCCCCTAATTCCTAAAATTTTGAGGCAATTACCCCAAAATCAATCCCAGCATTCCCTTTGTGATATGGAACCTTGTGGTACAAAGTCAGAGAGATCCATACACTAACACACAAGTTATGTCTGGAAGTTACAAAATGCTTATTTTTGGCCCCTTTTGGCCCCTAATTCCTTAACTGTTGGTACCATAACCCCAAAATCAATCCCAACCTTCCTTTTGTGATATTGAACCTTATCGTAAAATTTCATAGAGATCCATTCACTTAAACTAAAGTTAGAGTGCGAAACCAATGCTTCTTGGACGATGACGCCGACGACGACAACGCCAACGTTCATACCAATATACGACCACAAAATTTGTTTGCGGTCGTATAAAAATCTAACAACTATATACTTGTTTTGTATAACTAAGAAAAGACACATCAATAGAAATGGCCTTTGTCATAAGTTACTAAAATATAATATAAAAGGATTGTTTGTTAATATCATAAAAGAAATGAACAAAGATGTCTCAGTAAAATAAAGAGGACTACCCAAACATTTCCCACATGTGTAGGATTAAAACAGTGTTGTATATTAAGCCCTACATTATTTTCATACAATGTAGTTTATCAATCAACTGGTTCAAATATTTCACGACAAAACGAAATGTGATTCAGCAGGGCTAGATGAATCCTAGATGACAACAAGAGGCTGTCAGAGTGACAGCAAACTGGATTTTCCTGCAGAGGTCGAACCCTGATCAGTTGTGCAAGTATGGACACAACATTTAAGCTTAAAACAGCTCTGAATTTTGATACAGCATAGGTTTGTGACACAAAATGAATGTGGTCAAACTGAAAAATTTGAAATTCGACATTTACCTATTATGGTCCAATATCCAAAATCTAAGTACAAACTTATTTCCATGAACCAGTAATGTAAACAGTTCTCTAAAATTAGATATGATTTAACCACTAAAAATAGTTCTCTAAAATTAGATATGATGTTATAAATATCTATTTCAGACTACACAAATTCGTCAGACCATCAGACAAATCCGTGAATAATGGATCGGCGATGGTCTGGTAAAATTTTGTTGAATTCCAGTCCGAATGTCCGTGTTGTTTATCGTCCAGTTTTGTTTTTTATTATCGCATTTCAAGTAGAATACCACTTCTGTTGTATTTTCAAATTTATATATGAAAGGATAACATGATTGGATTATTAAAATTTACGGAAGGAGCCATTCCTGGTAAAGCTGCAAAAAGAAAATAATGGACGATGAAAGGAAAGAAAAAGCAAATTATATGAGGCACAACTTTCATCAAAATATACACTCTTGTCACATGATTTTGTTTTTGTGCATTTTGGAGAGGAGTAGGGCACAACAAGTCATAAGTTTGTTGTATTTTGTCGGATAATATACAATTAGATGTAAAAAAAAAAATTGGTCTGGTAAAATTTCATTCGGTCTGGTAAAGCTAGGTTGTTTACCAGAACGAATGTCCTGTAAAAATAAAATCCATTCGTGTAGTCTGTCTATTTTTAAATTATAATCAAATATAATTAATAGTTCCCAATATTTTTCTTTCATTTGTCACAAACTAATATAGATCTGCAACTTATCTATCAATGTCAACAACTTTATCTACACAATGTAATGTAATGAAATATATCCTTTAATGAAAATAGATTATTATCTAATGAAAATGATATTTGCAAATCTGGACCCCAAACAGGATCAAGCAAAATTTAACATTAACACACAAAACAAAAATAAAATACCACATAACTGTGACATCTACCTTCAAAACACACATGACTTAAAAAAAATAGTTATAAAGAAATTTTGACAACTCCTGACTAATCAATTGAACAAATACAATCATTGATAGACTATCTATACATAAACTTATTAATTTCTGTTCAAAGGAAATAACTCAATCACATAATGAAAGGGTCTAAAACTCAACAACGAGACAAGCTAAAGTCGTGAAAATTGAACTTGACCTTCATTTAGTCACAGGAAACAACATATCTAAATTTGAAAAATTTCGTCACAGTGTTTTATGTTAATGAACGGACACTGTTTGGCAGCCGCCCGCCCGCCCGCCCGCCCGCGACATCCCCAAATCAATAACTGATTTTACTTCAAAATCCGGTTAAATAGTGTTTTGTCTTCTTTATGCAGACAATTTAGTATTAATATCTGAATCTGCTTCAGACCTGCAAAATGCTTTAGATAAATTAAATATAATTTGAGATTTTAAATCAGAAATAACCAACTTAAAATGGAAAATTTTAAAGAAAAAAGGAAAAAAAAATCCCCCAAATTTTTGAACCCCTTATGATTCATCACCCCCAAACTCAATCCCAGCCTTCCCTTTGAGGTATGGTACCTTGCAGTACAATTTCAGAGAGATCCATACACTTGAACACAAGTTATTGTCTGGAAACTAGAAAAATGCTTATTTTTGGCCCCTTTTTGGCCCCTAATTCCTAAACGTTTCAGGCAATTACCCCCAAACTCAATTCCAGCTTTCCCTTTGTGATATGGAACCTTGTAGTACAATTTCAGAAAGATCCATACACTTACACACAAGTTATTGTCATGAAACTAGAAATATGCTTGTTTTTTGCCCCTTTTTTGGCCCCTAATTCCTAAAATTTTGAGGCAATTACCCCCAAAAATCAATCCCAGCATTCCCTTTGTGATATGGAACCTTGTGGTACAAAGTCAGAGAGATCCATACACTAACACACAAGTTATGTCTGGAAGTTACAAAAATGCTTATTTTTGGCCCCTTTTTGGCCCCTAATTCCTTAACTGTTGGTACCATAACCCCCAAAATCAATCCCAACCTTCCTTTTGTGATATTGAACCTTATCGTAAAATTTCATAGAGATCCATTCACTTAAACTAAAGTTAGAGTGCGAAACCAATGCTTCTTCGGACGATGACGCCGGACGACGACAACGCCAACGTTATACTAATATACGACCACAAAATTTGTTTGCGGTCGATAAAAATCTAAGCAACTATATACTTGTTTTGTATATCTAAGAAAAGACACATCAATAGAGATGGTCTTTGTCACAAGTTACTAAAATATAATATAAAAGGATTGTTTGTTAATATCATAAAAGAAATGAACAAAGATGTCTCAGTAAAATAAAGAGGGACTACCCAAACATTTCCACATGTGTAGGATTAAAACAGTGTTGTATATTAAGCCCTACATTATTTTCATACAATGTAGTTTATCAATCAACTGGTTCAAATATTTCACGACAAAACGAAATGTGATTCAGCAGGGCTAGATGAATCCTAGATGACAACAAGAGGCTGTCAGAGTGACAGCAAACTGGATTTTCCTGCAGAGGTCGAACCCTGATCAGTTGTGCAAGTATGGACACAACATTTAAGCTTAAAACAGCTCTGAATTTTGATACAGCATAGGTTTGTGACACAAAATGAATGTGGTCAAACTGAAAAATTTGAAATTCGACATTTACCTATTATGGTCCAATATCCAAAATCTAAGTACAAACTTATTTCCATGAACCAGTAATGTAAACAGTTCTCTAAAATTAGATATGATTTAACCACTAAAAATAGTTCTCTAAAATTAGATATGATGTTATAAATATCTATTTCAGACTACAAAATTCGTCAGACCATCAGACAAATCCGTGAATAATGGATCGGCGATGGTCTGGTAAAATTTTGTTGAATTCCAGTCCGAATGTCCGTGTTGTTTATCGTCCAGTTTTTTTTTTTATTATCGCATTTCAAGTAGAATACCACTTCTGTTGTATTTTCAAATTTATATATGAAAGGATAACATGATTGGATTATTAAAATTTACGGAAGGAGCCATTCCTGGTAAAGCTGCAAAAAGAAAATAATGGACGATGAAAGGAAAGAAAAAGCAAATTATATGAGGCACAACTTTCATCAAAATATACACTCTTGTCACATGATTTTGTTTTTGTGCATTTTGAGAGGAGTAGGGCACAACAAGTCATAAGTTTGTTGTATTTTGTCGGATAATATACAATTAGATGTAAAAAAAATGGTCTAGTAAATTTCATTCGGTCTGGTAAAGCTAGGTTGTTTACCAGACCGAATGTCCTGTAAAATAAAATTCATTCGTAGTCTGTCTATTTTAAATTATAATCAAATATAATTAATAGTTCCCAATATTTTTCTTTCATTTGTCACAAACTAATATAGATCTGCAACTTATCTATCAATGTCAACAACTTTATCTACACAATGTAATGTAATGAAATATATCCTTTAATGAAAATAGATTATTATCTAATGAAAATGATATTTGCAAATCTGGACCCCAAACAGGATCAAGCAAAATTTAACATTAACACACAAAACAAAAATAAAATACCACATAACTGTGACATCTACCTTCAAAACACACATGACTTAAAAAAAATAGTTATAAAGAAATTTTGACAACTCCTGACTAATCAATTGAACAAATACAATCATTGATAGACTATCTATACATAAACTTATTAATTTCTGTTCAAAGGAAATAACTCAATCACATAATGAAAGGGTCTAAAACTCAACAACGAGACAAGCTAAAGTCGTGAAAATTGAACTTGACCTTCATTTAGTCACAGGAAACAACATATCTAAATTTGAAAAATTTCGTCACAGTGTTTTATGTTAATGAACGGACACTGTTTGGCAGCCGCCCGCCCGCCCGCCCGCCTGCCGTACATCCCCAAATCAATAACTGATTTTACTTGAAAAATCCGGTTAAATAGTGTTTTGTCTTCTTTATGCAGACAATTTAGTATTAATATCTGAATCTGCTTCAGACCTGCAAAATGCTTTAGATAAATTAAATATAATTTGAGATTTTAAATGAAATATATCTTTTAATCTTAGCAAAACCTAGATTATAATAATCAATAAAACAGGGAATATAATTTAAAACAAGAAGCTGTCAGATTGAAAGCAAACCGGATTTCCTGCATGAAAATGATATTTGCAAATCTGGACAACAAAACAGGATCAAGTAAAAAAATATCCCACATGTGTAGGATTAAAACAGTGTTGTATATTAAGCCCTACATTATTTTCATACAATGTAGTTTATCAATCAACTGGTTCAAATATTTCACGACAAAACGAAATGTGATTCAGCAGGGCTAGATGAATCCTAGATGACAACAAGAGGCTGTCAGAGTGACAGCAAACTGGATTTTCCTGCAGAGGTCGAACCCTGATCAGTTGTGCAAGTATGGACACAACATTTAAGCTTAAAACAGCTCTGAATTTTGATACAGCATAGGTTTGTGACACAAAATGAATGTGGTCAAACTGAAAAATTTGAAATTCGACATTTACCTATTATGGTCCAATATCCAAAATCTAAGTACAAACTTATTTCCATGAACCAGTAATGTAAACAGTTCTCTAAAATTAGATATGATTTACCCACTAAAAATAGTTCTCTAAAATTAGATATGATGTTATATATATCTATTTCAGACTACACAAAATTCGTCAGACCATCAGACAAATCCGTGAATAATGGATCGGCGATGGTCTGGTAAAATTTGTTGAATTCCAGTCCGAATGTCCGTGTTGTTTATCGTCCAGTTTTGTTTTTTTATTATCGCATTTCAAGTAGAATACCACTTCTGTTGTATTTTCAAATTTATATATGAAAGGATAACATGATTGGATTATTAAAATTTACGGAAGGAGCCATTCCTGGTAAAGCTGCAAAAAGAAAATAATGGACGATGAAAGGAAAGAAAAAGCAAATTATATGAGGCACAACTTTCATCAAAATATACACTCTTGTCACATGATTTTGTTTTTGTGCATTTTGAGAGGAGTAGGCACAACAAGTCATAAGTTTGTTGTATTTTGTCGGATAATATACAATTAGATGTAAAAAAAATGGTCTAGTAAAATTTCATTCGGTCTGGTAAAGCTAGGTTGTTTACCAGACCGAATGTCCTGTAAAATAAAATTCATTCGTGTAGTCTGTCTATTTTAAATTATAATCAAATATAATTAATAGTTCCCAATATTTTTCTTTCATTTGTCACAAACTAATATAGATCTGCAACTTATCTATCAATGTCAACAACTTTATCTACACAATGTAATGTAATGAAATATATCCTTTAATGAAAATAGATTATTATCTAATGAAAATGATATTTGCAAATCTGGACCCCAAACAGGATCAAGCAAAATTTAACATTAACACACAAAACAAAAATAAAATACCACATAACTGTGACATCTACCTTCAAAACACACATGACTTAAAAAAAAATAGTTATAAAGAAATTTTGACAACTCCTGACTAATCAATTGAACAAATACAATCATTGATAGACTATCTATACATAAACTTATTAATTTCTGTTCAAAGGAAATAACTCAATCACATAATAAAAGGGTCTAAAACTCAACAACGAGACAAGCTAAAGTCGTGAAAATTGAACTTGACCTTCATTTAGTCACAGGAAACAACATATCTAAATTTGAAAAATTTCGTCACAGTGTTTTTATGTTAATGAACGGACACTGTTTGGCAGCCGCCCGCCCGCCCGCCCGC
Organism: Mytilus coruscus; assembly: GCA_017311375.1. NCBI lineage: Eukaryota > Metazoa > Mollusca > Bivalvia > Mytilida > Mytilidae > Mytilus > Mytilus coruscus. The sequence continues at coordinate 3,184,312 of CM029601.1, read as the reverse complement.
CTGCCGTACATCCCCAATCAATAACTGATTTTACTTGAAAAATCCGGTTAAATAGTGTTTTGTCTTCTTTATGCAGACAATTTAGTATTAATATCTGAATCTGCTTCAGACCTGCAAAATGCTTTAGATAAATTAAATATAATTTGAGATTTTAAATGAAATATATCTTTTAATCTTAGCAAAACCTAGATTATAATAATCAATAAAACAGGAATATAATTTAAAACAAGAAGCTGTCAGATTGACAGCAAACCGATTTCCTGCATGAAAATGATATTTGCAAATCGGGACCCCAAAACAGGATCAAGTAAAAAAATAAATGAATTTTGTAGGGTTCAGAAATGGAAAGGCCAAAATCAATCTAAGTATCACTTTTCGCTACTTAAAGGTCTACAACTCAACAACGATATAAGCTAAAATCGTGAAAATCAAACTTGACCTTCATTTAGTCACAGGAAACAACATATCTAAATTTGAAAAGATTTCGTCAAAGCGTTTTCAAGTTATTGCACAGACAACGCTCTAAGTATCACTTTTAGCTACTTAAAAGGTCTACAACTCAACACAATAAAAGCTAAAATTGTGAAAATTGAACTTGACCTTCATTTAGTCACAGGAAACAACATATCTAAATTTGAAAAGATTTCGTCAAAGTGTTTTCAAGTTATTGCATGGACAACACTCTAAGTATCACTTTTCGCTACTTAAAGGTCTACAACTCAACAACAATAAAAGCTAAAATCGTGAAAATCGAACTTGACCTTCATTTAGTCACAGGAAACAACATATCTAAATTTGAAAAGATTTCGTCAAAGCGTTTTCAAGTTATTGCACGGACAATGCTCTAAGTATCACTTTTCGCTACTTAAAGGTCTACAACTCAACAAAGATAAAAAGTAAAATCGTGGAAATTGAAGTTCACCTTCAATTAGTCACAGGAAACAACATATCTAAATTTGAAAAGATTTCGTCAAAGTGTTTTCAAGTTACTGCATGGACACTGTTTGGCAGCTGCCCAGCCGCCCGACCGACCGCCATACATCATTTAATTAATAACCGATATTTCCTTCAGAAATCTGGTTAAAATGCAAATTCTTTTACACAGTAAAATAGTTTGTATCAAGCCCTGAATTCTGGTTTATATTTAATTTACTCAGCTGCTTTTAATTCAAGTGTGTAATATTTCTCTTTAAAATGTTGTTTTCTAATTCCACAATAAATCACAATCACATAATTAGAACTGGAAATTTAAAATTATCAGATTTATGTCTACTTTCGGTTTGATAATATCGAAACCATTTATTAATATAAATAATATCTCATAATAGCTTTTCAACAGTTTTCATATTTTCCATTCCTTAAAATCATTTCTTTTAATTTCGGCTCGACGTATCTTATTTTTCTTACGCTAGTTTGGTTCCCTGGTAAATTATCAGGAATATGCTGTTGGCACTCTCAACTTTCGTTTTAAATTTTAGACTGGTACTTCTGTGAAAGAAAAAGAAAGAGGACCAGACTTGTTCGGGAAGGTCTAAAAGCAGGAAAAACAGGACAGTTATTTTGATACGTTTTCATCTGTAACTTTTGTTTTAATCAACATATTGTTCAAATTTAAATTGTATAATAAAGAACAGGTTATTTACTTACATTATTTGTAAAAAAGAAATAAAATAAAAATTAATAAGTTAAAAAATCTGCCAGGACAGTTAAATTTTAAGAAAAAAATGGCTGAAATTGCCGAGAAAAATTTACTTATAATTGAATTCATGCTTTACAAATTTTGGTCTATTTGTAAATCCAGAAATACGTAATAAATAATATTTTTCCAAACTTAAATTATGTCCTTGAAACCAGGATCCGTTTCTGATAGAAACTTTTTACTGCATTTTGTTGCTGCCTTCAATAAAAATGTCGTTAGAAAGAACTGTCTTCTTAATCCAATGTCCATGGATACACTTTACATACCTCTCCAGTTAAATCTAGAATTAATCCTATAGAAATACACCATTGAATAATTTTCTCAATACTTTCACAAATAATAAACAAATCTTTAACTTGATCGGCATTTCGTATTTACATTGTAATGTTTGTAAACAAACACAGCTGATTTTACGTTACGGTTGACAATGACGTAACTTATTTCATGAATATTCATGACGTAGAGGTCACTAATAATGGAATATTTATCACGTGATATACCTACCTGAGTAACGGAAGCGTGGACATTTTGTACACTTACCAAGACGTCTTTCTGTTAGATATTGTAATTCTAATTTAAAAACTGTTAAACAACAGTTTTTAAACAAAATTCACCTGGAATTCGATTTTGACCTATTTTAATTTGGGCTATTTTCGTTTTAACTTTTGGCCGACCAATCCTATATACTAGTATTTACTATAGTTTCCGTACTTTATGGTCCGCTAAAGTAGAAGTACTCATAATTTCTCCAAAACAACTGTCTGGCATGAAATTCGCTCAAAATCAATGGATTAATTTGAATATTTTCTTCAAAATGCATGTCTGGCAAGAAAACTTGTGTCCATTGTAAAGTTTGAATTATCAGCTTTATAAAAATATAAAATTTTATGAACTTTTATTGGGTTACACTAATGACTGGGTGGTCGGTAAAAGCGGTAACCGGAACCCGAACCCGAACCGGAATTTGCCGGAAATTCGCCGAACCGGAAATCTTTAAATATGTTTTGTTATCATTCTTTAGAGATTTTTGTTACAAATATTAATGTATATGGTGTAAAATATAAGTTAAAATGCAAAATTTTACACAGTAAAATAGTTTGTATCAAGCCCTGAATTCTGGTTTATATTTAATTTACTCAGCTGCTTTTAATTCAAGTGTGTAATATTTCTCTTTAAAATGTTGTTTTCTAATTCCCACAATAAATCACAATCACATAATTAGAACTGGAAATTTAAAATTATCAGATATGTCTACTTTCGGTTTGATAATATCGAAACCATTCATTAATTATATTTCAGAACAGCTTTTCAACCGTTTTCATATTTTCCATTCCTTAAAATCATTTCTTTTAATTTCGGCTCGACGTATCTTATTTTTCTTACGCTAGTTTTGTTCCCTGGTTAATTGTCAGGAATAAGCAGTTGGCACACTCAACTTTCTTTTTAGTTTTAGTCTGGTACTTCTGTGAAAGAAAAAGAAAGAGGACCAGACTTGTTCGGGAAGGTCTAAAAGCAGGAAAAACAGGACAGTTATTTTTGATACGTTTTCATCTGTAACTTTTGTTTTAATCAACATATTGTTCAAATTTAAATTGTATAATAAAGAACAGGTTATTTACTTACATTATTTGTAAAAAAGAAATAAAATAAAAATTAATAAGTTAAAAAAAATCTGCCAGGACAGTTAAATTTTAAGAAAAAAATGGCTGAAATTGCCGAGAAAATTTACTTATAATTGAAATAATTTCGGGTAGAATCTGTTTTAGCGGACCCCGAAGTTGGAAGATGCACAATTTATGCGCATGACCGATAACCCCAATTTACGTTGCTATGCTAGAATATAAACAGCGGCCATTTTGTTACCGCTTCAAAGACGAAGATGCAAATGATTTTAAAGATTGCTTTTAACTAGTGTAACTGAACAATTTAAAATAAATCTAAAGCACTTACCCATTTAAGCTTGAAAATCATTCAGACTAGAATTTAATGTGTTTGTTATTTCGTGTAGTACTCTGTGTTTTTTAGTTGCAGGTTGCGGTTCACTGATGGTGATATTTTCTGTCGTAATCAATGTTTGTTTTTGTTTTTCTGGATTATATACTTTTTTAATGAGGGTTATAAATGCTATGAAAGGGTCTTCAGAGCCGATTATATATTTCTTTCGTACACAATATTGACTGAAATAAGTATCATAAAGTGATTTTACCGTGCCGTATTTTGGTAGTGATTTTTTAAGTGCACGCCAGGTACTTTCAATGGTGTTTGTATGCGCTCCTGTTTCTGGGTCTACAAAATTTACGGAATGATTGACTTTCAAATGTTCAAATCCCTCTGAACCTAAACAATCATATGCTTTCCAACAGTCACTAATTATTGTTGTTCCTGGTTTTATATTGTCTTTTATTAATTTTAGTAATGTTTCTTTTGTTCGATTTTCCACTGTGGCAAAAAAACTTTTTTTGCTGTCTCTTTCAATACCTCCAAACACCCACTGACCTTCTACTTGACGCCCTTTGTGGTATTTTCTTTTCCCAAATTTACTTTCATCTATTTCAACAATTACGCTATCTCCTCCTATTTTTTCACTGTCTATTTTCAAAATTTCTATACAGACTTCACGGCAATAATTGTACCAATCTACGATTGTTTGGTTACAAATGGAAAGTTCATGCTTTACAAATTTTGGTCTATTTTGTAAATCCAGAAATACGTAATAAATAATATTTTTCCAAACTTAAATTATGTCCTTGAAACCAGGATCCGTTTCTGATAGAAACTTTTACTGCATTTTTGTTGCTGCACTTCCAATAAAAATGTCGTTAGAAAAAGAACTGTCTTTTCTTAATCCAAAATGTCCATGGATACACTTTTACATACCTCTCCAGTTAAATCTAGAATTAATCCTATAGAAATCACCATTGAATAATTTTCTCAATACTTTCACAAATAATAAACAAATCTTTTAACTTGATCGGCATTTCCGTATTTACATTGTAATGTTTGTAAACAAACACAGCTGATTTTACGTTACGGTTGACAATGACGTAACTTATTTCATGAATATTCATGACGTAGAGGTCACCAATAATGGAATATTTATCACGTGATATACCTACCTGAGTAACGGAAGCGTGGACATTTTGTACACTTACCAAGACGTCTTTCTGTTAGATATTGTATTCTAATTTAAAAACTGTTAAACAACAGTTTTTAAACAAAATTTCACCTGGGAATTGATTTTGACCTTATTTTTTTAATTTTGGGCTATTTTCGTTTTTAACTTTTTGCGCGACCAATCCCTATATACTAGTATTTACTATAGTTTCCCGTACTTTTATGGGGTCCGCTAAAGTAGAAGTACTCCATAATTTCTCCAAAACAACTGTCTGGCATGAAATTCGCTCAAAATCAATGGATTAATTTGAATATTTTCTTCAAAATGCATGTCTGGCAAGAAAACTTGTGTCCATTGTAAAGTTTGAATTATCAGCTTTATAAAATATAAAATTTTATGAACTTTTATTGGGTTACACTAATGACTGGGTGGTCGGTAAAGCGGTAACCGGAACCCGAACCCGAACCGGAATTTGCCGGAAATTCGCCGAACCGGAAATCTTTAAATATGTTTTGTTATTATTCTTTAGAGATTTTTGTTCCAAAAATTAATGGATATGGTATACAAAATAAAGTTTTATGTTATGTATGAGTACGCATTGTTCTTAACTTATTAAAGGTTGAAAATAAGTTTTCTATATTTCCACCTTGGTAAAAGCTGGGACTATTATACTAACGGGACTGGAAACCGTTACACCAATCAGTGTAATCATACTCAACATCACGGTCGTTAGAACGAGACTTTACCTGCGCGAGATTTATCGATACGCCATATTGTTTTGACAGTGACAACGTGTCTTGATCGTATAATCTTTGTAATTTGTTTTATTTTTAATAGTTATTCGAAGGATTAATGTAAACACGATTACTTTAATGATAAAAGATATCTCGATCTTTGACAGTTGTTTTAATCACCAAATCCCGGCTTAAGTGTAAAAATGACATCTAAAGGCTGAATTTTTTCAGGATGATAATAGCGTCGGGACGCTGGGAAAACAAGTATGATTCATAAAATTTCTTAAAACTGTTGATTGAAAAGAGATACGTGAGTTCGGTTTGTTGTAAAATCATATTTATAGGTTATAGGTTGGATTGACCTATTTTTTATTGTCACTTTTAAAGTGAAAAGTGGAATATAAATCTCATTCTCATTACAAACGGAAACCACATGCAGGGTTCAAATAAATTATACTGTTCCTATTAAATTGCTTACTCCTATTTATATGTGCAATATTTGTATTAAAATCGGGGTGTTTTTGCTTAGTAATGGTCTTCGGGTGGCATAAGCATATGACTTCGTGAAAATATATTCAAAAGTTCCACAATCAGAACTACAAAAGTAGGCCCTTTCACTGCCCTTTCTGCCATATTGAAATTTAGGTGTAAACACGAAATTTAGAAAAGTTCAAAACAATGTGGCTATATTTTTATTAGACCCGGTAACTTTTGTTATAGGGATCAATTATGAACTGAAATTGCCAACATTGTTTTTATTGCACATTTATTGTTTTATTAGGATTAATTATGATCTGTTAACTTTCGGCGACACGTTGTTTTCTTAGCGGTCAAGTAAAGCGCCGGCATTTCGACTATATTTGTTTTATTTTCAACACTAATATATTGACTACTTATTAATAATTTTCGTTAACAATAAGAAAAGTATTTATCTTTCAAAACTACTTCTTCCAAGAACTTGTCCCAGTTTTAACCGGCATTAGTTTATTCCAGTGTGAAAACATTTATTTCAAGTAAATATATTTAATTTGTTATTAAAAATTGTTTTATTATTCATATATTTTTTTAATTTTGCATTTAATTATTTTTTTTCAATTTCAAATCCACCAATTTTAACGGTATTCTATAAGCTGACTTGTTCGCCGAAATCTATTGTTTACATGTACCGAAGGCTAATTAACCACGTGGCACGATAAGCTGTCAATGAAAACAAAAATCAATAATCCGCTATCGGGATAGTGAAATCTCAACAGATCGATCAGTTTCCAGTCCCGTTAGTATAATAGTCCCAGGTAAAGCAGAGACATATATACACATATGTGTATATATGTCTCTGGTAAAAGTAGTAACCCGAACTCGGAAACCTATTTTCTTTATTTTCTCTGTTTTATCTGATTTCTTGAAGGAACACTCTAATTTCGTGTGGTGAATATCATCTTTCATATCATAAAAACAAAGATTTTTTTTCCAAACTGAATTAAAACCATTTATTTTATTTCAAAAGGAATAAGTGGTAAACCGAACCCAAAAGGAGGCAACTCGTTTTGAAATCGTATGCGCAGGTAAATGAACGCAATAAAACCGTACCGGACTCCGGATTGACTTTGGTATGAAATCCGGGCTCTGGAAAGATTTTAACCACTTCATAACCCGAATAATTCAGTCCCTCCCGTGATCGACTCTCCCACTCGTTAATGTAGCCATCGTAGAGCAGTGGAATATAACGACTAAATTATTCAGGTTAACCACTTCAATGCTTTCAAGATTATTGCCAGGAAAAACAGTATAAATAACAAGAGGAAAACAACTTAACTTATATAAATAAATAAATAAATAAATAAATAAATAAATAATAAAATAAAATAAAATAAAATAAAATAAAATAAAATAAAATAAAATAAAATAAAATAAATAAATAATAATAATAATAATAATAATAATAATAATAATAATAATAAATAATTAGATAAAGATATTCATTCCTTTGTCTGCCGAATTGTTTATTGTTTATGGTTATGAATTAATGGAAATAACAATATAATAAAAAAGTTTAAAGAATTTCAGAGAAAGCCAACATAATTCCATAAGACATCACCGTACCGTGTTTTTTTCTAGTATTTTAACAGTCCTATTCCGTTGCTTCAAAGCATTACTGGTTAGTTATTGCGGAACGGAAAATATAAGTAAATTGTCTTCGTGCAATTGATTCTAAATGATAAATGTCAAATATAATGAAGATAGTATATTGCGGAATAATGGACATAACTTTTGACATTTTATCAACATAATATCAAAACAGTCCTAAGATCGGTCCTTAGAATTTCTAAGGACAGAAATTAGGATAAAGTTAAGATCGACTGACGGCATGTCTTAGCATGCACATCGAAGCTATCTTATGATTATATTTATAGCTAGAATGTCCTAACCGCTGTCCTAAGTATTGGCGTAAAATGGCCTAAATGGAGGGGCGGACAGGGTAAAGGGAGACAGGGAGAGAGGGGTGGGAGAAAGGAGAGATGGGGCGGGAGAAAGGAGAGAAGGGACAGAAGAAAGGAGAAAAGGGGTAGAACGGGAGACAAAATGTATATGAAAATTATTAAAATTTAACTGGAAAACAATTATTTTATTAAATTAGTTAATGAAAAGCTTCAAGAAAGTGCTAATAAAAGTAAATAACAAAATACCGAACTCCGAGGAAAATTAAAACGGAAAGTCCGTAATCAAATGGCAAAGTCAAAAGCTCAAACACATCAAATGAATGGATAACAACTGTCATATTCCTGACTTGGTACACACATTTTCTTATGTAGAAAATGGTGGATTAAACCTGGATTTATAGCTAGCCAAACCTCTCATTGGTATGACAGTCGCATAAAATTTCATAAAATGTCATAGTAACGAAAGCGACCTCATAAATACTCTGAGCGTCGTCACTAATTCATTACGATCTCTCATATACGGAGAAATATTAAAACAAACAATTTCCAGGATTTTATAGTGAGTCCGTGCAAGTATAGAGACACTGGTCACCATCCTTGTTTTTTAGATAAATTGCTTCAAAGTTGACCGATATGCATAGAATTTGGCAGATAAAGGATGACGTTACTGAATATAGAGTAAAGTTATTTTTACTCAGAGGTATTGAAAAAATATGTAACGGGATCTGAATCGTGTTTGTTATTTTGTTTTCACTCCCCTGTCTGGTTTCGTAAATTTCCTATTAATTCTACTGAATTAATTTTATTTCGAACTAACTGGGTGCACATTCAGCTTAGAAAAAAAATATCTTCAACTTAACCCTACCAAACTAGACAAAGATAATGCCACCGCTACTTCCATGCATGGATAAAGTGCTTCAAAATTTGATTCAAGTACAATTTGAATTGATTGATTTGAGGTTGAAAAATGTCCGGTGGCAAATATTTCAGGCATGTTTAGGACGATACAATACAATTTGAAATAGTTGTGTCTAAAAGACACATTTTAATGCAGCCATCAAAAAGGTTACTAATAAAACATTCCGTCAGTTGTAAAAGTGATATAAACAATAATACATATTTTAAGATAGTAATACTCTGTATGATGTAAACATGTGGGTTGTGTGCGGACAAACCTTGCAAACTGTATTTCAAAAATACATTTGAAAAGACAAAGTTCAACATTCTGTCATTCGAGAAAATTATACAAAAAAATCCTGAGAATATATATGCATCCTCTATAAGTAAAACAATCGGCGCATTATAAAAGTTTCACCTTGAAATTGTACACTGTAGGAGTATGTCGGACTATGTGATCTGTGTGCCTTTATATATTTTCAAAATGCCAAATTTAGCAACCGGTCATTTAAAAATCCTGACAATATGCACACTTTTGGTATATATATATATATACTAACACCAGGTACATATTAAATGTAAAGTTGAAGCTAAAAAATATAGCACTAAGGAATAAATTGTATAAACCCTTAGCTATATACCAAGTGAGGGACGGGCGGTCAAATTTACACGGGTAAAACAGTATGCTCCCGGCATTTTGCCGAGGGACCAAAATATATATTAAGCGTATATGATTATGTTCTGACTATTTTACAAGGCATTTGGTGACAAAATATATTTTTGAATAAGCAGTTCATAGTGGAATGTAATTGGGAAATCTCAATTGTACATCATGTCCAATTCAAACAACAAAACACACCCATCCCTCTACACCCAAGAGTAAATTAACATGAATCTAAATCAAAATGATGTTAAAATGTCAGTTTTCTCAGTTTGTTTCTGTCGTTTTTAAGAAATATAGGTAAACACACATATCTCTTTAATTTTTTTTTTTTTTTTTTTTGCGTTCGGAGCGCTTTTCTGGGTTTACCTTCATCAAAGCACCGGTTATTCATTTATTGTTGGCCACTGTTGAATGAATCGTGTGATTGTAAATTTCGAGAAATAATTTGTTTTGAAATACGGAATTGAAAGAAAAATATGTAGCGGGTTCTGAATTAACTAATTTTATTTCATCCCAACGGGTGCACATTAAGTGTTGACATCCCAAAATGTGAAGCCTTTGTTAACTTTTTCCTCATTCCGATGTTGCTGTCCGGTGCATGTAAACTGCGCTTATACGATTACAGTGTTAGCAATTTTTTTTTACAAGCTTCCGCAACCATATTTTCTGTACAGTCCTATAATATTCAGAAACTGGTTAGACTTGGAACATAGGGAAAGTTGTGCGGCAAAATAACCAAGTTCAAAGACAATTTAAGTATTCTTCTTTGTTAATTCCATTCCAACAAACCATTTTATGCCTGATTTTCTGCGGCTGCTTGAACTATGCATTTTCGCAAAAATATATCCCATATTCTTTTCCAAATGAATTTTGATTTTCTATTCTGCAAGCAGGGTTTTTCGGCAACCATTTTAAAACGAATGAGTTTCTTAACGAAATTGCACCAATAGTGGCACAAAAATTCCCCGTATTTTCACACATTATCCTGCGTTTCTATAATTTGGATTTATACTTAAAAAAATCATCGGGAAACGGCGTGCATCAGACTTACAAATTCAATGCAAACAGACAGCTTAAAATTATACAAGTCAGTGAAAAAGTTATTGAGGTTCTTGAAGTAGAAGAAACAACACTTCTATCTTGTGAAAGGATAAGACCGGGACGAGCCATAAAAAAAAACGAGACATTTGATCGATTTCTTTAAAAATGAGCTTCCTATACATTAGTTTTTCATGTTTTAGGGCGGGAGTCAAGAGAAATGGGGCGGGAGAAAGGAGAAGAGGGCGGGAGAAGGGAGAAAGGTACCACCCTGTCCGCCCCTCCTAAAAGAAAATGGAAAATTAAAACGAACAAAATGAAAATATTGTATCAAACCAATAGTCATAATTCTATATTAGAAAGAAATATTAGTTTTAAATTAAAGGTAATAAATAATTGTTATATAATAATTGTACATTCAAACTCTATGAAACAAGAATTAATACAAAAATTATAACTACGTTTTATATAAGCGTACTGTAATTAGTTATAACTAAATATGTAATCGATAAAAAACCATGTGTTTTAAGTGAGTTGAATTGAAGTGTCACGGTTTCATACTTCAAAGTTAAAAGGCAAATCTCGTGCATCTTTCATATTAATTTTGAGTACTTCAACTATTGTGCGTTTGTAGATTTTGAAAAAAAAACACCGTTGACTTTGTACATAGAAACTATTTATTTTCAAACTTCTACAAAACCACATGAACCTAATATTTTTAGAGTTGTAAAATATGAATCAGACATGAAATCTTTCATAGTATATAACAATGAAAAGTCCGACTTACTTTTTGTATGTGATATACGAGTAAGACAAGGAGAATCTCTCAGCTATCTCGTATTCTTTATTTTTAATTGACTTGCAAGACTTTCTAGAAACTACAAAATCTAAAGGGTTAGAAACTATATTAAAGAGATACAGAAAATGAGTTAATGGTTTATTTTACTGTATGCTGATGATACAATGTTGATAGTCAGAAACTTGTGAGGATTTACAAATGATGCTAAACTTCTTTTTTTTTTTTTGAAATTAAACACTCGAAACTGAAAATAAATGTGAAGAAAACAAAAGATATGATGTTTTCAAAGGTCGATTGTCAAAGAATTTGAAATTTGATATTAATAATCATAAAATTGTGACAGTAAATGAATATAAAGATGTTGGACTTATATTTTCGAAAAAAAAGGCTCATTTGTTGAAGGCCGTACGGTGACCTATAGTTCTTGATTTCTGTTTCAATTGGTCTCTTGTTAAGAGTTGTCTTATTGGCAATCATACCACATCTTTTTTATATCATTATTAAAGGTAAGACAATAAATACCAAAACAGATGGATTTTTACATATTGTAGAAAAAAAAAACAATCTATTATTTGAAGGACAAAAAGATTTACTCGACAAAACTTATTTTACCGATACTCGTGTATGGGGTGACATTTCGGGTTTTCAAAACTGTAGGTTAAGAGAGAGGGATTCACCGTTTACAAATTAAGGAAGGTGATAAGATTTGACCAAGCGTTTTATAGGCTCAATAGAAAGATAGACCACAAAACAAACAACCAGAAATTTTGTGACTATGTTGAACCCATCTATCCCATCGAACTAGAGCTAAAGGATACAACAGTCTGCCTCATATCTTGACTTATATCTAGAAATTAACAATGAGGGTCGGTTAAAAACAAAACTTTACGACAAAAGAGATGATTTCAGCTTCCCAATTGTGAACTTTCCATTTCTATGTAGCAACATTCCAGCAGCGCCTGTATACGGAGTTTTATCTCCCAATTGATACGATATTCCCAGGCTTGTATTTCCAATCATGATTTCCTTGATAGAGGGTTGCTGCTCTCAAGGAAGCTATTAAACCAAGAGTTCCAAATGGTGAAGTTGAAACCATTCTGTGCATGTACTGATTTTGTGTCATGGATGGATACCCAATATCCTTTGTTTCTTTATTGTATTATGTTGAACATTTTACTTATATATTAACCAAGGTTAATTTTGTAAAAATATGGAAATTGGTGCGAAGTATAGAAATAAATCGTTTGTGTGTCCGTACAATTGATTTCACTTCATCACGATCTGTGACTGTATCAAGTCAGACTTGTCTTATCAATAGAACCGCTTAAGTCAACGCTAGGGCCGTCTTGACCTTGTTGTAGGGTATGAATGATTTGATCACTGTTGAAGACCTTACATCAACTGTCAAGATGAAGAACAGGAGTTAAAGCCCTGTTCATTGATAATTTTCTATGTTTTCTATGTATTGTGTGCGATTTTGTCCCATGTACATTTACTCCATATCCTTTCATTTTCTATTATACTTGTCTCGTTCGTTCGGTTGGTTTATTTGTAAGTTCATTTTCTGAAAGGAGTTGATTGTAATTATCGGTGATTTTTACCATGTGTTGTAGATAGATCATCCAGTGTTAAAATATTTCATGCACATTCAGAACGAGAACAAACGAATAACTATAACAATGTAGGCTGACCAGGAAGAAGGATGGGAAATTTGAACCTCCACTGAAAACAATTATGTGATCAATAGAAGCTGACATTTGGCATTGTAGAAGGCAATAGTGCTACGGACTCCCAATAGAGATGCTGCAAAGAAGTGCTGAGAACATGGCTCTAATTGTCCTCATTCTACCACGAAGGTGTCGCACGGTTGATGAGATACATTGTACATCTTGCACAGCGAACGACTTCTTTAATATATAACTGAAATAATGAAATACCCTAAAACTCAGGTTTACCAATGAAAGCAAAAAGCATATCTCAACTTGTCTTTATTTTGCATTTTATTATTTTGATCACAATAACTGATATTCGCATGATAGTGTAAGAAGTTCTATGACGACACGCATAAGCAAATGTGTAATTATTCTGTCACAAATTTTAATAATTTTAATAATAGTTAGAGCAGGTATAAAATCCCCCTTTTGGTAACAATCGGAACATTTTGCAGTATACGTTGGAGTGATCCATATCAAGACGATTTGCATTAATTGTATAATTTCCGGATTTATTCATATACAATCATAGTGGGAAATGACCAAGTTCTGTCAATACAGGAAAGTTTGCGGTATTTTTATAAATTCAGGAAAAAAAGTCACAGGAAACAAAATCACGGAAAAACAGTCATAGTAAAAAGTCACATTAGTTTTCGTATGAAAATTGTCATATGGTCTGCACATGACCATGCAGGTTGACTCATTGGCAATCATATTCCACATCTTTTGTTTATTTCCTATAAACATTTAAATATCTACCTTTACAATAACTAATCTGATACAAGTGTATTACAACTTTATACCATGCATCCAAAAACATTTTAACGGTTTATTTCATACATGTACATAATGATTTATCATGTGCATTTCAACATACTTTACTCAATCATATATTGTGACTTTTTCCTGTGAATTTTTCTAGGGATTTTGTGACATTTCCGTTTACTATTTTTATGTACCCTAAAATATATTTACAAAACTTTACATGCAGTTTTCCGCTTATTAGATGTGAAGATAAATTGTATGGTGATACACAAGTACTGAGTAATCTTCCTGTATTTGAATTAACAGTGACCCAGATTTCTCTATCATAAAAGGTCAGATACCAGGCATTACTATCTCTATCTTAAGTTAGGCTTGGAGGCCTTTGCAGTGGAGGATAACAGAATAATATCACCAGCATATAGTAAGCAATTCATTTTATAAAAGTTTTAAATAAATTGAATATGAAAATTTGAGGAATCACACTTACATCTAAAAATAAAACAATAAATAAAATTGAATACATTTATGACATAAAACAAGCATCTGGGATAAAAATATCTTTTATTTATTTTTTATTAGGTTTAACCAAAGTATCATAACCATTAAATACTGAATATTTTATTTTTTTTAATAAATTGATCGGAAAAAAAGGAGAAAAAAACAACATTACAGCCAATAAACAAAGACAATTAATACTTCTATCTATTTGGCAAAACAAAAACTATATCGAAAAAAAGAAATAATAATTCAGAAAACACAATTATCAAGCATAGGCCGAAGTTATCGTCCGAATTTGGTATAGGCCGAGTTAACCAGTAGCGTCATAATCGACCCAAAATACAAATACAAAATGGAGTTGTCTCTCTTTCGGGTTCGGGCGACCAATTTTTTTGGAATTTCCACGATAAAAAGTTTTCGGCAAAGTTGTAAGAACAATTTTAGGTAAAATATGAAAGATTATTACATTCAGGACATAAAATAAGAAAGCGAATTAAAACACTTAGGCAGATTAAGGTTTGGTTTAAGAAAAACTTTTAGGTTCGGGTTACCACTTTTACCGAGGTGGAAATTAATAAACCTTAAATTTATCATTATTAGCGATGTTTGGACAGAAACCTTTTTATACATGAGATAAAATTTAGTTATCCATCAAATGCATAAACTTTTGTAGAAAAAAAAACGAAATACAAAAAACATAATATATGAAAAATAGATTTCCGGTTCGGCGAATTTCCGGCAAATTCCGGTTCGGGTTCGGGTTCGGGTTACCACTTTTGGACCGAACGACAGGACCAAATGAAAATGCTAATAACTTTTCATTTCTCAAAGGATTTATCTCAAATTTGAAATATAATAAGATTTCGTCATTTTATATATAGATTAAAGAAAAAATAGATTTTTTTAGAAACTTTTGAAAACGTGACCTGACCAACGCTGATAATGACAGGACCACCATCGACAATGACAGGACCAAATAAAATGCTAATTACTTTTTATTTTTCAAAGGAATTATCTCAGATTTGAAATATAAAATAAGAAGTCGTCCTATAATACATAAATTTTATACAAATTATAGATTTTTTTCAAAAACTTGCGAAAACGTGACAAGACCATCGCTGACTGACAGGACCAACCTCGACAATGACAGGACCAAATGAAACTGCTGATTATTTTTTATTTCTCAGAGTATTGCTCTCAAATTTGAAACATGATACGATTAGACCATATCATACATGAATTTAAGAAAATACAGAAAAAAGGTATTAAAAGCTTGCGGTAATGTGACCTGACCAACGCAGACAATGACAGGACCAAATGAAAATGCTAATTACTTTTTATTTCTCAGAATATTCCTCTCAAATTTGATTTATGATACGATTAGATCATATCATACATGAATTTAAGAACAATACAGAAAAAAGTATTAAAAGCTTGCGGTAATGCAGAGACATATATGTCTCTGGGTAATGTGACCTGACCAACGCTGACAATGACAGGACAGGACCAAATGAAAATGCTAATTACTTTTTTATTTCTCAGAATATTCCTCTCAAATTTGAATTATTATAAGATTAGACCATTTCGTACAAAAATATAAGAAAAATATAGAAAAAAAAAGTATTAAAAGCTTGCGGTTATGTGACCTGACCAACATCGGCAATGACCAGGCCGATGAAAAGTCCTAATTTCTTTCTTATTTTACTTAAATTGTTAAATTTTGATCCATAATTAATAATTTTGTAAACATAAAAAAATCTGCCAGGACAGTAGCCAACTATGTTAAATGTTTCTAAAATGGCGGAAATCAACGTAATTTTTAATTATAAATGAAATAGTATCTTTATTACCATTGTCTGGCATACTATTTTTATATTATTAGGACCAAATCCTTCAAAAATCTATAAATAATAGACCTTCCCTACTTGTTCTGCTATTTCTACTGCTTGAACGTGCGAAGGTAAACGACTTGCTAAAATGAGGAACCAGTTCCTTATTTACTTAAATCTGGTCAATCGGCTGTCACGAAATAGAAATTCCTTCATAGTATAAGTTCCAAATAGAAAAAAAAATATTCTGGAATATTATTTCCACTGGAATAAATATTACAGTATATTTTCCGAACGTAATGAATGGTATAGAATATTTGTTCCAACAGGAACAGATGTTATGACATAGTTTATAACAAAGCTTCCAGTGGAACCGTGGAATTTTTGTTAGGCGGAACAGATATACGTTGACAGGTTGAATCCGGTAGACAGTCTGTCATTCAGTTAAGAGTAAATTTATGTTATGGCTATTAAAGGACTAATAAAGATGTTATAAATTGAATATGATATCAGAAATAACAGAAAATCGTGATGCATTTTCTAGATCAAAACCAACTCTAAGATATGACCGGCGATGATGGAGTTGGCAAAATCTTGCTGAATATATTCTTAATACTATATTTTAGATCTTATTAAATGAATGGCAGTGGCTTTTTGCCGGATCCGGCTAAATAGCCTCTTAGGTGCTCCGGCAAAATGGCCTCCTTAATTAGCGCTATTTTGCCGGCTCCGACAAAATAGCGATTTATATAGAGTTTTGCTATTTTTGCCGGTCTTAACTAATTCAGATTTTCAGTGTATTAATTAAGAATAGAAAATATAGAAACATATAGAAACATACAGTTTAATAAAAATCTCTAAAATATATTTCTTCTTTAAAACATTTATACATAAGCAAAGCATGCATATTAAAATTAATATTCTCAAGTTACTTTTATAAGATGTCTCTAAAAAACATGTCATGACAGATGCGAATTAAGGGGCAGGATGGAGCTACATTTGTGGTTAATTAAGACTTTTACCTGTTCCAGTCCAAACTTTGTCTAGTTTGTCTGGGATCCGCATCTGTTCATGTCAGGGCCTTTATAGCCGACTGAATTTACGGCAGTATGGGTTTTCTCATTGTTGAAAGCCGTACGTTTGCCTATAATTGCTTTAATCTTCTTCATTTGAACTCTGGTGGATAGTGGTCTCATTTTATTTTTGTATATGTTACAGGCTTTTTCTTAACTTGGGCATTTGTGCATTTTCCGGCAATTTACAAAATGCCTAACATTGACAGATATTATATAAAACGACAACAATACCTAGTCATTTTGTAAATGACTTAAATTTGAAACAAATTTCAACAAATTGCTTGTTCAGTTTCAGTATACAAAACACAACATAGAAAACTATAAAGACTGAGCAATACGAACCCCACCAAAACCCGGGGTGATCCCAGGTACCCCGGAAGGATAAGCAGATCCTGCTCCACATATGGCACCCGTCGTGTTGCTCATGTAAGTACACACCCAGTGATAAGTCTTAATTCGGAAGGTCACAATCGTATATATAGAAAAAAATTCAACATGTCCAAGATATGGTGGCCGGTTAGGCCATTTCGCGTTTTCGCGTTTTCGCGTTTTCGCCTTTCATATTCTATAGGGCGAAAACGCGAAAACGCGAAATCGCGAAGTCGAAAACGCGAAAACGCGAAGTCGAAAACGCGAAAACGCGAAAGGCGAAGTCGAAAACGCGAAATCGATTTCGCGTTTTCGACTTCGCGTTTTCGCGTTTTCGACTTCGCCTTTTCGCATTTTCGCGTTTTCGACTTCGCGATTTCGCGTTTTCGCGTTTTCGCGTTTTCGCGATTTCGCCTTTTCGCGTTTTTACGATATACATGTTATTATAACATAACATTTTAAATATAATTGGAGACAAGACTACAAAGTATAAGTCATTCAAATGATTGTCATATAAATTTCATATCTGTGACGTATTTTAAATATTTTCATAAATTAGACAATTTCTTCACATTCTTTGTTGACAATTACTGAACAAATTTAAAACAGATGCATTTGTATAAAATGCCTTTGAACATACAATTTGCTGGAAGTTGTAGTTTGACATTTTAAAATAAATGAAATTAATGATTATTATCGCCATGGTTACTTAAAATACATAATCATTCATTTAATGCTCTTGTTGTGAATCTAAAATTTTAATATTTAAATTAGCTTGTGTGAAAAAGTTTAAAATTTAATACATTGTGGAGATAAGACTTTGTCAAATAAAACTTGGGACGGTTTCATGAAGCTATCTTAAGACCTGTTATAAGATACTAGAATATCTTATGACATGTCTTATGATCCTCTTAGGACTATCCAAGACCTCGCCTCAAAACTGTCGTAGGTTGATCTTAGCAAAGATATCCTAAACCTGTCGCATGTTCTTTTAATTTAAACAAAAGTAACCTGGATTTATGGAAAATTCATGTAAATGTAGACTGTGTTTCCATATATTACTAAACGCATTGATTAATATTTCAAATTTTCAAAGATGGAAATTTGTTCATCTACAGGAGACACCAAGGGACAAGGGATATACTCTTGAAGCGGTAGACAATAACAACAATCCTCCCCGTGTCAGAACCAGATTAACAAAACAAATAGAGAAACTGAATCTGGTCAACTAACAAATATATTTTAAAATGTCAAAATATGATTTCAAGCAAATTGTATACTCAAAGGCATTTTATACAAATGCATCTGTTTTAAATTTGTTCAGTAATAATAATAATAATAATAATAATAATAATAATAATAATAATAATAATAATAATAATATCTTTATTTAAAGAGAGTAATTCATTTGGATTAAACCAATTTTAAATAAGGCTCTCTAAATACAATATCAACTACATGACTAAAACATAATTAATCTACTAATATACACATGTAAACAATAGATGTATATAAACAAAAACCGCCTATAGTTTACATTGTGGCTTAACTTATAAATTTGACACTTTTAAAAGATAATGACTTGTTAGAGTATTTGAAACAAAGAATGTAAAGGAATTGTCTAATTTATGAAAATATTTAAAGTAAACCACAGATATGAAATTTATATGACAATCATTTGAATGACATACTTTGTAGTCTTGTCTCCAATTATATTTAAAATGTTATGTTACAATAACATGTATATCGTAAAACGCGAAAAGGCGAAAAGGCGAAAATGCGAAAACGCGAAAACGCGAAAGGCGAAATCGCGAAAACGCGAAATTGCGAAAAGGCGAAAACGCGAAAAGGCGAAATCGCGAAATCGCGAAGTCGAAAACGCGAAAACGCGAAGTCGAAAACGCGAAAACGCGAAGTTGAAAACGCGAAATCGATTTCGCGTTTTCGACGTTTTCGCGTTTTCGACTTCGCTTTCGCGTTTTCGACTTCGCGTTTCGCGTTTTCGACTTCGCGATTCGCGTTTTCGCGTTTTCGCCCTATAGAATATGAAAGGCGAAAACGCGAAATGGCCTTAACCGGCCACCATACGATTCAAGTTCATTGAATTCTCACCTATTCCTTCGCAATTTAGTAGACTCCCGGCCAAACTGTCGTTAATTGTGGTGATTTAGAAACAAATTCTCACTTCCTGTTATCTCTTATCCCATATACACCGATTTAAGACATGGACTACTAACTTCTGTTTCAGTTCTTCCTGTCCAAGTTGACACAAACATTTTGCTTTTTGGCTCAACATACTCTCAGATGAGCAAAATAGTCATTTATTTAGTTTGGTGCAGATATACATTATCAAAAGCACACGTTTTAACCCTTGATCATGTTGATGTTACTTCTTCATCATTCAATAAGAACCCAAGCATTTCACACTATACATTACAAAAATCATGTTTATTTTTTTCTCTTTTGTATTTTTCACCTTTTCATATTCATATATTTATTGCAGATCATGCCAGTATTTATATTTATGTACTGTTCAATAAGTGTATTATTTGTGTACTAGGAGACAGATTTGTAAAAGCAAATTTGCTTGTTTCTGAATCCTAAATATTTATTTCAATTGTATTATATCGTCATGTGATGATTTATCTGTATAAATATTGTTTAAACTAATGTGAAAACCTGATGTCGATATCATCGATATCGACAATGTCGACTCTATATCGATGATGACTTAAGACAATCAAATAAAAATAAGACATATTGATCTGATCAAATTAAGACCATATATAAAGATTTATATAGGGTGAAATGATGTCTGAATGGTAGTCAATATTTTTTTGTTTCTCCACTGTATTTATACAAGACAGTCAAGTGGTCACCTCTCAAAATTATTGTTTTCTTAAAAAAAAACATAGTTCATTTGATTGTATAGAGTTACCATGGTAATTTAGGTGATAACTCTGTGAAATATATGGTTATAAAAGAAGACCGTAAAATACAGATACAGTGCAAACATGACTAACTATATGTAAAATTTAAATCCATGGGATGTGAACTGATTCACATTTCAAACGGAGAAACATGGTTTATTATATTGGATGGAATAAGATTTGAACTTGCTTTTAATATCTTCGAGTACTCTTAGATCGGTACTTTGATATTTTGTCTATTTGTTGTTGTTCATCGTGCTGATCTGATAAGTCAAGCCCGTACAAACTGAATTTTACATTTTGTATTTGTGTATTGATGCTACACCATCGTCCGAGATTTAGGGGAAGAGCCCGGGTTAGCGCTCATAAACATGTCACAGTTTAACCTCGCTACATCCTCAATGTGACTGACCCTACACTGGAGCTCTTTGATTCAGTAGTTGTCGTCGGTGGCTGTCTTAATTGTCACATTTGATTTACGTTTATACATCAAATTATAAGAATAAGAATGTTTGTTTTCCTATTTGAAATATTTGTCATTTTGTCCTGCCGGTAGTAATCTTGCTCATTGTTGAAGCCTGTACGGTGATCTATAGTTGTTTACATCCTCATCCTTGTTGTGTCTGGTGGTTTGTTGTCTCGTTAGAAATCCAGTCTTATTAAAATATATATCTCTGATTTCGTTATCCTCATATTGAGCACGCGAGTTAAGATAGATCTGAATTTTAATCAGATTGGTTGGAAATCGTACAATATCTCTTCATTAAATGTTAAGATTAGGGTACATAAACTAACCTAAATGAAATGAATCGAAAACAAATTATGAAGAAAAGTTTTAATGTTTATATGGAACTGAAATCGTCGATATCGACAGTTTAAACATAAACAAAGAGAAATTAGAACTTATGTATCAGACAACATTTGGAACATAAATTGTCGATATCGTCGATATCGCGACATCGTCGATTAAAAGGAAATCACACTATTTAAACTACTAATGATAATTCATTGAAATTTTGCATGAAGACAGATCATACTTTATACAAAATTTTGGCGAAAAAAATTGGGGTCACCAATGTTGTTTTCGAGATATGACGTCATCAATTATTAAAGAATTATTTATTCCGAAATATGGAAATAGCGCTCTAAGTTGCAAAAAATGCAAAATTAAAAAAAGAAATTGTTCAGCTGTAAACGCAAAATACAAAGTCAAATACAAGTTATATTTTATAAACATTCAGTTGTCTCAATCTCCTTATTTTCAAGACATATGTATATTTCCGCCATTTTTTCTAGATTTTTCAATACAAAAAATCAACTTATGTTTTTCCTTCAAACTTCTGCCTGTATAGCAGCTTTAAGGAAGATTTTAAAAGCATAACAAAAAAGAAGGGTCGCCGATATTTTAACAACGCTAGCCTAAGAACGTAAATAAGCCTATTATCGAACTTTGGCGGGAACTATAACTATTTCCTAATGTTACGTTACAGATCGTTACAGAACGACGTTACTCATATAGCAGCATTTCCGGCGTGCAACGCTTGCATGGCGATGTTTTAAACCCTTAATACTTTAAAACTATAATATCATGTTTGAACATTTTAAACTATATTGATTATTCATTAATATTTTTATCATTCTATCGAATCGTTAAACATACAGTAACAATTTATTATAAAGTAATTGTCCAAGACTAAGTCGTCTCAAAGATGGCATTTGTTGTAGAAGTTGCATTAGTTGTATCGGAATGACGAAAGTTAATCACATGCCGATTATTATTGAAATAATTCTCGGCTTGCGGATTAAGACCCCTTCTACTCGTAAATCTGAGGGTATCCTGGCTGAAAAGTAACACTTGCCTTTTTGACTGCGGGCAGAATAATTTCACTATTAATAAACTAACGTCCATTCACACGGGAATGTAAATCCTGAAATGCCGTGTTAGAAAATGCTACTCTCAGCGCGTTATAAAACCCTTGTAGCAACTTTTATGAATGGTCTATAAAATTGGTTAAGTTTCCGTGCTTACACAACGCTGCATAATTTATTCGAACAGTGGCAACCAAAAATTTTGTCTGTGTCCGATCTTCCCGAACCCATTTTCATACATATTTTCATGCTCATTGTACATAATATGTTTCATGTCCATCGCACGGGTATAAAACCTTTACTTCTTTACTGTTACTTAGATGGTAAAACCATTGGATCAATCGATCAATGTTCAGTGTATGTAATGTGCGAATCCTAAAATGTCATTTTACTTTATCCGTGATGAATTTCTGATGTAGAATGATAAATAAACAGACGACAAATTCAAGATTTTGAATGAAATAAGAAATGATATATAATGTGTACTGTTTTATAAATTCATGATATAGGTATGAGATGCGGACGGGTTTTCATCGCGCCTACAGCCATCCAGGTGAAAAATTGATACACAAATAGATAAATATTAAGAATGGTTCACGAACAGAGCGTACAAGAGATTTAAAAGTAGCTGTTAAGTTTTATTTGCAGAAAATGTACCTTTAACATAATTATTAATGTTGTTTAACTTAAAACAGGTTTAGTTATTCAGCTTGTTGATATTGAATCAAATTCCACTATGCTGTTTTCGTTATGCGATTCATGTTTACTGTCGAATAATGATACTAGACTTTCATTTTCACTGTAGGGCGATTCATTTCTATTGTATATGCGATGCATTTTCACAGAAGGAAATTAATTTATTTTCATTATATAAAGTCTTAATTCAGCCGACTCTCTAACAAAATTAAGTCAGAAGGATTGATTATATATGTATACTAAGTGAGAGAAAGTCTGAGGTAATATATCAATAAATTCCTTAAACATGGTATTTATTGCTAATATAGTCAATTCTATTTTCTCAAATAATTTGTCCTGATCTATATGTAGGATAAAATTTATTCTTTCCTATGACACGTCATCATTAAATACATATATCTTGGACAGTTAAGCCAATCCACGTCACCGGAAAAGCAAAGTTTCTGTTTCGGTCTAAATCTACATCGCATGCTAATAAATTAAACGTCATTAGAGCCAATCTTAATGCTTGTAGTTAAAAGGTGTGGTTGGCCTTGATTGTGTAAATGTTGCCTAAGCATTATAATTAAGATTGAGCAAACGTTTATACAAACAAAGCAAGCAAGCCAATCAAACCTTTAAACTACAAGCGTTAGGAAAATAGCTCTAATGGATGCATTTGAGATAACAAAGAGCATTCACAAAACGATCTTCATTTCAAGATTGAATGAGTGGAAACGTCTTCATCTTGCACAAACAATTGACGCTTGGATGACTGGATAATTGATATTTATAATGCCATTATGTATAAATCTTATACAGTAAAGAAAGTTCGAGCAACAGTCGAGTCACCTTAAATATGCTTGAATTTCTTATAAGTCGGTGTTACAAATAAGCCAATACGCAATTGTGAGAATACAAAGAAATATTGAAAACAGTTTATTGTTACATGTTTAAATAGTTTATTGTTACATGTTTAAATGGTTCTATACCACGGGTATAACCGCCGTACAGTTGATTCCGGACGTTAATCGCTACATAGCGAAGCAATGTTGGTAGATATACCGTTCTAATATTTACACCAAAGACTAATTGACTAACTGTTCAGTTAAGTATTCAATGTTTATGAAAACAAAGTTTACTGCTCCTGGCAGCATTGTACATAATTTATATTACATGAACACCATGTGACTATTTTAAATAGACAGGTCTTTGAATTACTAGTACTTGTAAACGTCGCGAAACAAACGCTATGTGTAACTCAAACTTGATTAAACTACAAATAGAGCATAGTTGGTTGGCTCTTTCACTAAATGTGACCGTGTATTTTGTGCTTTGGTGTTGTTAAAATACATAATACGAATGAAAAACCCGTTGTTTTAATTTTATTTGAGGACATTTACTTGAAAAACTGACCTCAGAATTTTGACACTGTACGATTCATTCTCTTTGTAGTTTGTTTTCTTTCTTTAGTACCGTTCGTTGTACATTCTTGTACTGTTCGTTGTGCAAAAGCCTATCAATATGGTAGAAATATATATGACACGGCGTGACAAATGTTCAAAGCTTTTTTAAGCGAGTTATAAAAATTTTCAAAGAAAATTCGTCGTAGAAAACGTTATATTCATGGATGTTCTGCTCCAGTAAATATTCGGACCCATGACAAGCTATTAGCAAACTCACCAACAATATTTCAATATTCATGATATGAATGTGGTTATACCCGTGTATATTCAAGTAAGCATCTACAACTAGCTTGCATTTCAAATTGTAAATATCATCAATATTAAAGTCATTTAAAACTATTTTCAGTTGTTGTATGTCGAATAATCATATAAAACGACAATGAAAATTCATCGCACTTCCAAAATTCCACATTAGAAATTATTGCACTTACAGTGATAATTCATCGCATCTATAGTTAAAATGAATCGCATTCAGTAATCAATATTATGGATTCTGCTGCTTAAATAACACTTTTTGGATATTAATCCTGTTATTATACATTACAAAGTTATATTCTAATGAAATTCTGTTAAAACATACATTCAAATCTATTATTTTGTATTTTCAAAAGTAAACAAACGCAGTTTTTCCCCACCATCCTTTATTCTACAATAGACATACTCGCATACAACAGTGAAAATGAACTAACTGGATTCGCACTTTATATACACTGATGTTGGTATATTATGAGGAATGTAATGCATCTAATAAATATGTATACAGACTGGAAATAAAAGACACATCGCCATGCATATTCAAAAATCTTTTATTTGTAATAAACGGATCGTTTTTTTTTCCTTTCTTGTTCAGTTACATGTGTACCATTTTCTGTTGTACATGTTGAGATATTTTATTTAACTCTAGTTTTTATCAGCTGACAAATGAGAGTGTGGCTAACCATCGAGTTAAAGTTCGAGTTATACTTCGAGTTCGAATATTAGTTCGAATAAAAGTTCGAGTTACACTTCGAGTTATACTTCGAGTTGGAGTAAAAATTCGGGTTAGAGTTAAAATTTCGAGATCCAATGAAATTTAGAGTAAGATTGCGGTTTCTATTTCTGCTCGTCCACTAGGTTTTTCTTTGAATGTATATATTCTCTCATCACATGTATTTTTTAGTATGATATATCTTTTTTTGCCAATGATGATCAATGATAGGTAAACGACTAGAAGTAGTTTGAAAAGATTGATTGATTATGTGTGTTGTATGCCACTTTCAGCACTCTCTTCTATAACATGGTGGCCACTTTTTATTGGTGAAGGAATCGTGGTATTCAGAGAAAATCAGCTACCTTTGTATTTGAAAACTGGTTATCCTTGTTAGTAAAGATCTGAATCTGACGATCTCCCAATTTCAGTGTTGATAGGCAAGTGATCACATTGGGTGATCTAAACATGTACCTACATCACAACTAATTTTATGTTGCTTTTTTAAACCATCGATTGATTGGTTTTTGCTAAATTTTCAGTGGCAAATATTACATGAATATCAGAACGAAAACATCTTTCTATGATTTGACTCTTTTACAAGACGGATTTTTAACGTGTTGATTACCTTAACTGTATTTAACAGACTTTCGAAATTTTGGGCCCTAAATGCTCTTCAATTTCTTACTTTATTTGGCCTTTTTAACTTTTTTGAATCGAGCGTCACTGACGAGTCTTTTGTAGACAAAACGCGCGTCGGGCGTACACAATTTTAAGCCTGGTATCTATGTTGGGTTTATTTACAGTGTAGCAGTACTCCGGGAGACATGTTATTCTACATAGATACATGTGTGTGTGTGTGTTTGTATGTGTGTGTGTATAAATATTCGTCTTGTCGGAGACTTTCAAAGCTTAATATACAGTATGGGATTTTCTCGTTGTTGAAGCCCATACGGTCCCCTGTAGTAGCTTACATCCACGATATTTGGTCTCTGGTGGATAGCTGCTAATTATACCACATCTTCTAATATTTATAAAGATAATTATCATGTTTATGGAGGTGGTAAATTTCCATCCGCAGGAGTAAAATAGCATTAAGAACTAGGCATATTGTTTGATATTCCGAGATTGCTCTGACGTCTGACGGCCTTTTTAAGAACTTGCTGGTCTCTCGACTACGGACTAGCAAGTCAGACGTCAGAGCAATTTGGGACTAATTGGTTGGACATCTCGCATTTGCCATATGTATGGTATATTTAGGAAATGCTAAAAGTTGGCTCTATATCTTTACTGAATTATTATTCCTCAAGGTATTTACACAATTTTAAGGTCAAGTTACAGTAAATGGGCTATGTCACAGATTTTGGTTAGTTGGACTATAACTGAAAATCGAAAAATAATGCATTTATCTCCTTTATCATCTGAAATATTACTGAATGAATTCTTTCAAAATAGGTGAATATTTGTATAGAAAGCACATTAAATCGGCGAAAACCTTCTTAAATTTGTCTTGAAATCAACAAATCTCTAATAAGTAATACATAGATTTTTCTTGAAAAACTGTATGTTGTTGATACATAAATTTCGAATTCATTTTCGATTTTCAGCTATAGTTCAACGAGCCAAGGATGTAGGTAAAATTTTAGCAAAATCTGTTACATATATGACCGGACTATTTGGACTGTGCAGTGTGAAATTAGTGTTTAAACAACATTTTATGAATTCAATAGTTTTAATGTAATTCTTGTTTTGCATTTATTTTATTATTCTGGACTTTGTCGTAAATTTAGACATAAGTGTTTTACACGGATTATGTGTCATAATCTTGGACAAAGGTCTTAAATGCATTTACTCTATTTATTTAATTATTTATTCTCTGTGACAGTTTGGACAATAACTTACAAATACGTGTCGGACACTAATTACTCTTTTAATCTATTGTTATTTCTATTTGGCATCTGTTAATCTTCTTAATCCTTTAATTGCTTGTGCTTATATATATTGTTATTGTTTGTATGTTACATTACATTTAGTTTGGAGTTTGTTGTTCGGTCTTGCCGGACTGCTAAAATAAAAGTTTAAGGAGCGAAATATTCCTTCTTGATTTCCATTTAGCCGGAACGCCATTCCACCCGGTTAAATCTGGTGGAGGACCCGGGCAACGCATCTATTGGATTCCTTGTTCTACCTGTGAAGCTGATCCCCCAGCAAACAGAAAAATGAATACGTGGAGAACCAGAAATTTTGGCCGAGACTGGAGAAACCAGCTGTCTGATAATGGAACTACCTTTCAGACCAGAAATTCAGAACATATGGACAACTGCCTATGTAAGTTTTGTGGAAAGACTGTGAACAATCAATTTCATTTTAGACAATGTATAGCAAAAACGTCATTTTGCTATAAGTGCAGAAATTTTGGACATTTCGCCAGAATGTGTAATTTTCACAGACAACCGGACGTGAAAGTTGTTAAAGTTAAATCCAAATCGAAATTACGTCGTGACGCAGAAAGAATGAAAAATTCAAAGAACAGAAAGCTATGTCAATTTTTCCTTGTGCGGAACTCAATACTATTGAACTGATGGACTTCTTTCCAACCTTAGATTATAATAGGAATTTATAGATAACGTTAGACTCAGGCACGACCGAGTAAATTCAGAGAGAGTAAAATTTAAAATCAAAAGTGTACACTATGAGAAGAAGTTTAAAGAGTTAAATCAAAAGCATACCAGTGTTGTTAGCAATCTAGAAAACTTCAAAACAAGGTGCAGATGATAAAAAGATATGGAAAAATTACGGGAACGCATTACTGATCTTGAAGAAGCTAATTTTCGGATTTACGATCAAAGATGTGAAGCAGTCGACCAGCAATACCAATTACAACGCGACAAAGAACATATGCGGGATCGAATCACTGAACTAGAAGACGAATTGGACAATTTTCGAAATAATACAAGAGAAGATTATCATCCAAACCAAAACTATCGTTACAGAGGACGCCACAATCGCAGAAGAAACTTTCGGAACAATTTCAGATGAACATTAAGACCCGGGTCGTGTCTTCAGGGGCCTCGGGAATATATGACCGGACTATTTGGACTGTGCAGTGTGAAATTAGTGTTTAAACAACATTTTATGAATTCAATAGTTTTAATGTAATTCTTGTTTTGCATTTATTTTATTATTCTGGACTTTGTCGTAAATTTAGACATAAGTGTTTTACACGGATTATGTGTCATAATCTTGGACAAAGGTCTTAAATGCATTTACTCTATTTATTTAATTATTTATTCTCTGTGACAGTTTGGACAATAACTTACAAATACGTGTCGGACACTAATTACTCTTTTAATCGATTGTTATTTCTATTTGGCATCTGTTAATCTTCTTAATCCTTTAATTGCTTGTGCTTATATATATTGTTATTGTTTGTATGTTACATTACATTTAGTTTAGAGTTTGTTGTTCGGTCTTGCCGGACTGCTAAAATAAAAATTTAAGGAGCGAAATATTCCTTCTTGATTTTCATTTAGCCGGAACGCCATTCCACCCGGTTATATCTAGCCCATTTACTGTTCCTTGAAAATATAAGAAGATGTTGTATGTTGTATGATTGCCAATGAAACAACTCCCCATCCAAGACCAGACGAATGTGTTTAACACTTCTTATTCTTTCCTTTCCGCTTCAAACAAATTGCCCGTTTCGTACTTAAATCAGAATCAGTGTATATAAAGTGCGAATCCAGTTAGTTCATTTTCACTGTTGTATGCGAGTATGTCTATTGTAGAATAAAGGATGATGGGAAAACTGCGTTTGTTTACCTTTTGAAAATACAAAATAATTGATTTGAATGTATGTTTTAACACGATTTCATTAGAATATAACTTTTAATGTGTAATAACAGGATTAAAGTCCAAAAAGTGTAATTAAAGCAGCAGAATCCATAATATGAATGTTTGTATGCGATTCATTTTAACTATAGATGCGATGAATTATCACTGTAAGTGCAATCATTTCTGATGTAGAATTTTGAAGGTGCGATGAATTTTCATTGTTGTTTTATATGTTAATTCGACATGCAACAACTGAAAATAGTGTTTAAATGACTTTAATATTGATGATATATTTAAAATTTGAAATGCAAGCTAGTCGTAGATGCCTACTTGAATATACACGGTAGCACCACGTTCATATCATGCATATTCAAATATTGTTGGTGAGTTTGCTATTAGCTTGTCATGGATCCGAAAATTTACTGGAGCAGAATATTTATGAATATAACGTATTTCTACGGCGAATTTTCCTTTAAAACTTTAAGAATTCGGTTAAAAAGCTTTGAAAATTTGTCACGCCGTGTCATACATATTTCTAC
Organism: Mytilus coruscus; assembly: GCA_017311375.1. Lineage (NCBI taxonomy): Eukaryota > Metazoa > Mollusca > Bivalvia > Mytilida > Mytilidae > Mytilus > Mytilus coruscus. The sequence continues at coordinate 3,154,399 of CM029601.1, read as the reverse complement.
CATATTGATAGGCTTTTGCACAACGAACAGTACAAGAATGTACAACGAATGGTACTAAAGAAAATAAACAAACTCAAAGAGAATTAATCGTATAGTGACCAAAATTCTGAGGTCAGTTTTTCAAGTAAATGTCTTCAAAAATAATTAAAACAACGGGTTTCTCATTCGCATTATGTATTTTAACAACAACAAATCACAAAATACACGGTCGTTTTAGCGTAAGAGCCAACCAACTATGCTCTATTTGTAGTTTAATCAAGTTTGAGCTACACCGAGTGTTTGTTTCGCGATGTTTACAAGTAATTCACAGACCTGTCTATTTAAAATAGTCACATGGTGTTCATGTAATATAAATAATATACAATGCTGCCAGGAGCAGTAAACTTTGTTTTAGTAAACATTGAATACTTATCTAAACATTGCGTCAATTAGTATTTGGTGAAAATATAAGAACGGTCTATCTACCTACATCGCGAAGAGTAGCGATTAACGTCCGGAATCAACTGTACGGCGGCTATACCCCGTGGTATAGATATAAGAAGATGTGGTATGAGTGGCAATGCGACAACTCCCCAACCAAGTCACAATTTGTAAAAGTAAAACATTAGAACCATTTAAACATGTAAAAATAAACTGTTTGCAATATTCCTTGTATTCTTACAATTGGGTATTTGCTTATTTGTAACACGGACTTAAAAGAAATTAAAACATAAATTAAGGTGACTCGACTGTTGCTTGAACTTTCTTTACTGTATTAGACGTATAAACAATGTCAGGATACATATCAATTATACAGTCATCCAAGCGACAATTGTTTGTGCAAGATGAAAACGTTTCCACTCATTCAATCGTGAAATGAAGATCGTTTTGTGAATGCTCTTTGTTATCTAAAATGCATCCATTAGAGCTATTTTCCTAATGCTTGTAGTTTAAAGGTTTGGTTGGCTTGCTTGCTTTTTGTATTAATGTTTGCTCAATCTTAATTACAATGCTTAAGCAAACATTTATACAAACAAAGCAAGCAAGCCAACCACACCTTTATACTACATGCATTATGAAAATAGCTCTAATAACGTTTAATTTATTAGTATGCGATGTAGATTTAGACCGAAACAGAAACTTTGCTTTTTCGGTGACGTGGATTGGCCTAACTGTCCAAGATATATGTATTGAATGATGGCGTGTTATTGGAAATGATAAATTTTATCCTACATATAGATCTGGATCTGGACAAATTATTAGAGAAAATAGAATTGACTATATTAGCAATAAATGCCATTTTTAAGGAATTTATTGATATATTACCTCAGATTTTCACTCACTAAATAGATATAAGAAGATGTGGTATGAGTGTACATGTATGTATATATTATCAATCCTTCTGACTTCATAAATTTTGTTAGAGATTCGGCTGAATTAAGACTTTATATAATGAAAATTAATTAATTTCCTTCTGTGAAAATGCATCGCATATACAATAGAAATGAATCGCCCTACAGTGAAAATGAAAGTCCAGTATCATTATTCGACAGTAAACATGAATCGCATAACGAAAACAGCATAGTGGAATTTGATTCAATATCAACAAGATGAATAACAAAACCTGTTTTAAGTTATACAACATTGATAATTATGTTAACAGGTACATTTTTCTGCAAATGAAACTTAACTGCTACTTTTAAATCTCTTGCACGCTCTGTTCGTGAACTATTTCTAATATTTATCTATTTGTGTATCAATTTTGTACATGGATGGCTGTAGGCGCGATGAAAATCCGTGCGCATCTCATACCTATATCATGAATTTATAAAAACAGTACACATTATATATTGTTTCTTATTTTATTCAAAAATCATGAATTTGTCGTCTGTTTATTTATCATTCTACATCAGAAATTCATCACGGATACAGTGAAAATGATATTTCAGGATTCGCACATTACATACACTGAGAATGTCGTTTGTTGTCTTCTGCTATTATGAAACGACCCTTTAAGTGTGCCGCCATTTTCGAAATCGGCCACCTTTACGACGGTCTCAAAAGCGCGACGTCATAACACGGTTCTCCACACTTTGAATATCCAAGTGCTTAAAAATCGCGTTCATAATATAAATTGAAATTCACCTTCAAAATTTAGAACATTTCACAATAGTGTTAGAGGCAATACCTCTGCAGCTAGATTGTTCAACAAAACTAGTGCTGTGGGGGCTATTTGTTTAATAAAGAAACAAGAAAACTAAAGCAAATAAACACTGGTGATATAAAGGTACCTCTATCAAAATATATGTAATGAAAATAAGTAATAACTGTATCTATTTATACAAATTATAAAAACCGTTTGAATGGTTTTACACTAGTACTTTTGGGGCCCTTTATAGCTTGTTGTTCGGTGTGAGCCAAGGCTCCGTGTTGAAGGCCGTACATTGACCTATAATGGTTTACTTTATAAATTGTTATTTGGATGGAGAGTTGTCTCATTGGCACTCACACCACATCTTCCTATATCTATGTACTTTATTTTATTTGGTGTATGGCATACTTGTTAGTGAATTATATTTTAAATTGGTTTATCGCATACTTGTATTTGTCCGTACGGCAGGTGTCCTTGGACATTAACCATGTGTATAGAGCTCTATATAATATATCAGTGACCGCTGCAGATAACAGATTTTGAAAAGAGGAGGACCAAAACAAATGTCCTGTCCCCAATACCTATAGTTTGCTGTGTTTTAGATACATGTCCTTACTTTAAGGATAGTGAATTATATTTGGTGTATGGTATATTTGTAATTATAACCTAAAGGAGATGTGGTATAATTGCCAATGAGACAACTCTCCACAAGAGACCATAATGACAAAGGAATTAACAACTATAGGCCACAGTACGGCCTTCAACAATGCACAAACCCATACCGCATAGTCAGATACCAAACGCCCTGAAATGACGATGTAAAACAATTCAAACGAGAAAACTAACAGCCTTATTCATGTACAAAAATGAACGAAAAAAACAAATATGAAACACGTAAACAAACGACAACCACTGAATTACAGGCTTGGGACAGGCACATACATACAGAATGTGGCGGGGTTAAAGATGTTGGCGGGATCCTAACCCTACACCAATCTGGGACAGTGGTATAACAGAACAACATGAGAACGAACTATAAAATCAGTTGAAAACGCTTAACTCATCAGATGGACGAAAATACATTGCAAGTGGACGTGGCCGGGTATTTGTACATCCCAACAACAAAAGGACGTTGGGTACAGATCAGAGAGATCCGAACTCGCAGTTAACTGACAGCTAGTTCAAAGCCACTAACAACTACCAACTAATAAAAAAAACATGCATTTGAGATTAAATTATCAATCCGTAAACATCCAACATGCAATGGATTTAGTGTAAATACGTCATAGTCAGTCAAGACAAAGTATTTGTAATGCTTATTTGTCCGTTTGTCGTGTGTCAGTTGTTCATAAAATTATTTCTTTTTTAATATATAGTTTGGAGAATTTCTCAGATACTATAAAAAAAAATTGAAAACAACACGTTTAATAATTTCTTGCGTCCGAAGCGCTTTTCTGGATTTACCTTCACCAGGAACGCTCAAAGCCAAACATTTGAAATCCGAAGATGTATATAAGTGGTAGTAAAGTCATGTATACATGGTATGCATGACTGTCTGCCTGGACGGTGTCATCTTTCCTTGACCTTTTAATTTGTCACAGGTTTTTTTCGTGATGGTGCTTGCTTCTGAGATACTTGAAACAAGAAGTTTACTTAATTTGATGTATGGAATTAATTTTGTGCGTCCTCCATATCTGTCTGAAAAGATTTATCTAACCTTGACTTCATGCAAATTGATAATTGAAATGTTAATTTGTTGAAATGCTTGAAGTAAAATCTCTGTTTGAAATTCAATAATAAACACTAAGTCTAACACATGCAAAACATTAAGTGTGTTAAGTCTTGTTATAATACGTTCAATATACAGATTCCTCAGGACATTATTCCGATAGCAATAATCAATACAAAAGTATTTGGTCTAGAATTGTCTCATTCACACTCAGTCTACATCTATGATTTACACCTGTTGTAGGTACATTGGGTCAAGATGATGTTACTGTTCACCCCTTTTAATTTTTCCGAGGCAATACTGTTTACAAAATTCTAATTGGAAGTTATTTTTTATATAGATAACTTCTAACTATCTATTCCGTGCCATCTTAAGTCAAAATTTTAGCTTTTTTTGTTATGTTGGCAAACTATATTAAGTCGAAAAAAAAAATAGCTGGAGGGAGGGCATGATACATCACCATGACCCAATCTTCCTATACATTTACACCATGATGCCATTGAAAGTAAAAGGATACCCTACATTTATCATGATTATCATGATCACCATAAACGTGGTCAAATTTCAGAATGACACCACCCCACTCTTTTCCCTCGTAAATTACTGAAATATATCGTTTTGCATTAATCATAAAATCATTGTGTAAATTATATTAGTTGTATGATTAACTTCTTTTAGTGTCTCCAAACAATAATCTTTTAACAAAAAAAAAAATTTAAGTCGTATTTTTTTGAAGAAATACAAGTTAATTTCCGGCTATAAGTTCAAATTATTCCATTTCACTTTTTTTTAACTTTGCATGATCAATACGTCATTGTTTTCCCAATTATTTATATAACTATAAAATGACAAAACTTTAAACAGTGTATTCAAAATTTTATAAACCATTTAAATTATACTTTCCTACGATCTTACATAATTATTTTCTAGCTGTTATTTATCTTAATTTAATGGTGCAAAATCAGCAGGTGCCGTATCAGCAGATGGGTGATCTTGACCCGTCTCCATCTTTTTAACGCACTTACGGTTATCCATTCACGTATCTCAGAAATAATTCAAATGGATGAAACTCTTAAATAACATGCTGTTGGATTCAGTCATGTTATTATCATATATAAACTGCTCTGTTCAATAATTACGGTGACTCACGGTTTATGAACATAGCATTCTATGTAATGAATTATCATTTCAGACATTTTGTAAAATATATTTTATTTTTCCAGATTTTTTCCGACATTTTAGTAATATGCCTGAAAAATTTGTCAATATCATAAAAGGCTATCGAATCTTACATGCATTTTAGAAAATGGTTTAAATTGTCTGGTATGTTACATAATGTCACAGTAAGTGTAGAAAATGCTTAAATTTTCAAGCATGTTTCAGAATATCGAAATGTAGAAAATGTCTGTATCACATCTCAAGGGCGGATCCATGGTTGGATAAAAGGAAGGTGTAAATGCCCATAGTGGTAAAAAAAACCGATTCTATGTGCAAAATGATATATGTATGTCTAGAGCGCTGGACACAGTGCAGGCGGTGTTGTCACGATATCCCAATAGCATGAGTTCGAATCCCGGCGAGGGAAGAACAAAATTTGCTTCCTCAAATTTGCAGATTTAACATTGTTGTGCTGATATTTAGAGTAATTATATATATAGGGTTAGGCTCTTCAAATTCAAGAGTCTATCCTAAATTGAGGTAAATTATATGGCCTTCCAAATACCGTTTCGATTCCTAACATCACTGAAGAGACATTAATTGTCGAAATCCGGATATGGTGTACTAATTTTTGCACCTTTTGTTTGCGGTATATTTTCTTTTCCGCAAGTTTATTGTTTACTGTTTGGTATTAAATTAATAGTTAAGATCCATTTTGTTACATCGTTTATTTGGCAATCGCCAATGGCAGTCAGCAGGGTTTAAGAACACCCTTGTTCGACCTGTTTGTCAAATGCGTTTTGTTAAAATATACTTTTCACTTTTTTGGTCTTTTGGAAAATGTTGTTTGTGCTGCATTTAGACCCTCTACCCTCTACCAAGAAATTTGTTTTGCGTGCACACGTATAAAATTGCGGTTTTATCCAACGCAATCATAGGTTTGACTTGTAACGTTGTTTTCAATTTAGACTTGTTTATATTTTTCGTTTGGGCTTGTATTGTATTTGCCTTCGGGTTTATATGATCCATTCATCCTATTTTGACTTCTCAAAATTCAAGAGTCTATCCTAAATTGAGGTAAATTGTTGGCTTTCCAAATACCGTTTCGATTCCTAACATCACTGAAGAGACATTATTTGTCGAAATCCGGATATGGTGTACAAAACCTTTGCACCTTTTGTTTGCGGTATATCATCTTTTCCGCAAGTTTATTGTTTTCTGTTTAGTATTAGATTTATAATTAAGATCCATTTATTACATCAGTGATCCGTTTATTTGGCAATCGCCAATGGCAGTCAGCAGGGTTTAAGAAAATCAGTTGTTCGACCTGTTAGTCAAATACGTTTTGTTAAAATATACTTTTCACCTTTTTGGTCTTTTGGAAATTGTTGTTTGTGCTGTATTTAGACCCCTTAACAAGAAATTTGTTTTGCATGCACACGTATAAAATTGCGGTTTTATCCAACACAATCATAGGTTTGAACGTTGTTTTCAATTTAGACTTGTATATATATATATATATGAGGGTAGGAATGCCCTTTATCGTCAAGCGTTAAACGTCCGTTTTTCGTTACCCGGTTAATTAATTCTTTATCGTCATTCGTCAAATCTGATTTTGTAGTTACTGTTTGCGTCAAATGGAGTAAAATGATTACCGTTAACGTTATTTTAACAAACATTTTACCGTCATTCGTCATGTCATTCCAACCCCATATATATATAGTCAGAAGTCCATTACCCTAGTAATCTGAGACTACTATAACTTTTATAAAAGTCTCAGTAGTAATGCATGGATTGGTCTTCTGATATAGTATACCGTCATATAATATTATTCCTATAGGGTCGCTCGGTGAGGGTAGCTGGAGCTGGGACTAACCCGACGTATACTTACACTTGACATATTATGTCCCAGGCTGGTGTAAAAAAGTAATATTGAAATCATTTAAAAATTAAATATGTGTTATTAGTTCTGACATTCGAAAGTCCGTGAGATCAGAACTGATGAATGAAAACCTCAATGGTTAACAGCTGAAGAAAAGAACACCAGCAGCTGGTTGTACGAACGTGGCATTAGCCTAATGGGTCATTAAGTCTTCATTAAGCCTTTATGTTGCATTAGGCTAATGAAGACTTAATGACTCATTAGACTAATGACACGTTCATACAACCGGCTGCTGAGATCAAGAAGTATTATCAAATCAGAGACATAAACGGTGTCACTGTGTATACATATGTCTCTGTTAAAATCATTTAAAAATAAGTAATATATCGAATTACCCCTTGTGTTCAGTCGAAAAGGTCAGAACTGGCGAATAAAGACCTAAATGGTAGCTGGAGTAAAGAAGTAATTGAAATTATTTCAAAACTAAAGGTCTGAGAACTGATGAATGAATCTGCCAAATTTGGCGGGAAATAATTTTGTCCAATCAAATACCAGGAGCTCATTCATCTTTGTAAAAGTAACAATGGCCGACAAAAACAAATTTTCACCATCAACAAGTGGTCACAGTCTGTCCAGCCCCGCATTGAGCCCGGATGACACAACGACAGAAAATGCAGACGATGAAGATCCTTCATTAGAAAACCAAGATAATGTTGAGCAGACATTATTCATCAAAATGAATGCGCCACCCGAAAACCGGTGTGTTTCTTGTTTTAAGATTTTTATTTTTAGCATAAATTTTTATTACAACGTGAATCACATAGATGATTCGGTCACTTTATTTAATAATGAACATGAAACTTGCAAAGATATTTCAATCGCATGTGTAGTAAAAAAAAATAGCTTAAAATTAGCTTGGATCCAAATTAGGATAAATTATAATTATTTCCTGGTAAAACAGCAGAGCATGATAATATCCCATGAAAATGAATTGAACAACTTTACCACCTATAATTGAAGTAAATGCCTCCTCAACAAACCATTTAGGTTATTAAAAATACCATAATGCCACCTAGGAGACTTATATAAAAATACTGGGACTGTCAACTTATGCTTCACTTATGTCATATCGACTTCACATCAGATCTATCCCAGTATAGATAAATTGGTCATCTAAATATGTTTTCATTTTTTTACATGGCCATAAACAATGACTATCATACCTGCTAACCTCTGAAACTCTGTATGAGGAGATTCACCCACCCCTTTGGCGTAGCTGTATAGGGTGAGATGTTGCAAATTTATATAAAGATCCCTTTGGGACTGCGCGATGCCCCAAAATTTATTGAAATGTCCCATTCTGATATTCCAAAGGGGTCAGAGAGCCGCAATAAATTTATTACTTGGCCCATACTTATGTAACAATGCGCCTGTTCCCAATAAAACATACTAGAACATCCTCGTCACGTTTTGGTTAAATGTTATGTATAGAAGCGAAACAAGTTTCCATTGTGGTCAACAGTATATTTTGTTACTCGAAATCTCAGATTTTCTTTAGCGATACAATGAAATACTAGAATCCTTAACATTTTTTGACAAAGTCAATTCAGCCTTTGATTAGAATATCAAATGGCCATCAATTCGCACCCTGGCCCCTTATCAGGCGCTGCCCTGATGGGGTTTAGGCGGCCCCATACCCCAGCCTACAAATGTCCCATTCCATTTTAGATTGAAGGGCATGTGTACATGTGGCCAGTGACAGAGTTTGAAACAATGAGTATGTTTTAAGTTTTCTAGCAAAATGACTTTATTAATGCTTAAAACCATGCATTACTATTGTTATTATTTGTTAATTTTTCATCTATTTATCGTTATAAATGTATAGAATATTTCTTTTTATACATCTAGGCCAATGACATTGAATAAAAAGAAAAAATATGGAGGCATGAATAAAACACTATGCTTTAATTTTCTCTTTGTTAAAAATTTTAATCGTGGTATCTAAGATGAGTTTACATTCAGAAGGAAGGAAGATTGAAGAAAAACACACTAAAAGACAATTTTACATGGGAAACATCCTGATCTGGGGTCTTAACTCATGACCAAAACTTCCCAATCTCCTGAGTCTATTACATGTATGCTATTTGTTCCTCTACTTTTCATTCCTTCCTGGAAGCTTTTCCTTCTTTGTTGTATATTATAGATAATCATAGTATTAAGCATCCTGGTTTACCCTCTTGAAAGGTATAAAATGAAAGTATGTTAATGAAAATTGTGGGTTGATGGAAATAAAGCTTTTATTTTTGTTGCAGAGGATTATTTTGTAAATTAAAATTACAGTAGAGAATAATCTTGCTGGCGAAATGGTGATTTAAGTTGCTAATAGTAAAAAAATAGCTAAAACTCATAGCTAAGTAATGTCGCCATCAAAATCAGTATAAGGGGACAACTTGTGATCTGCAATTTGCACAGATTTTAGGCAGTTAAGCTGCCTTATGCTACCACCCTAGATTTGTGTTCTTCCCACTGAATGGTGTAAAAGTGCTATTGTTATAATCTAGCTGGCTAATATGTTATTAATAACTAATTGGGCACTTTTTCATACTTTCAATTCTGGAATACAAAAATATGACCAGAAAACCTTAAATGATCGTTGAACTACCCAAAATTTTGAAGTTGCACACAGCATGCATAGGAAGTAGTGCTCAATAGAAATCTGTACGTAGTTTATCATCCCATGTGCATGATATGCTTTTGGCTAAGATGTCAAAGAACAATAGTATGAAATATTTCATCACGAAAATCTCTAATTACAAGTCGCTTACATTTCCCAAATGGCCAGAGGGCAGGAATATTGTTCATGTACACCAAATCTCTATGATGGAGGAAATAAAGTTATATAGTCTTAGTTGGTGGTAATTTTAACTTACATGAAACGTAAGTAAGTATTCTGATGTTTTAAAGTAAGTTTTGTTAATAATGATGTTCTTTTCGTTTAAGAAGATTGTGATTATTTAATTGATATCAATTAAATGTATGCACATGTAAATTATGGGATTTTATTTTTTCAATTTTCAAATGACTATTACTTGAAAACAGTAAGTGATAGACACATGCGATCTTCAGTAATGATAACAGGACAATAGAACAAATCAAATAAGATATAGGGTAAGTCCCTGGGGTCATCCCAACCCTTTCAATTTGAAAATGTGTTTTATCTTGTAAACGGTCGTGATCTCCATCCCTAAACCATATATATACTTGTATGGGACAATAAAACAAACCAAATGAAAATAATTTGGGGAGTCCCAGGTGTCACCCCACCCTTCTGTTTGAGAACTTGTAAATGGTCGAGATCCCACCCCTAAACCATATACATTCATGTAGGGGACAATATAACAAATCAAATAAAATATAGGAGAGTCCCTGGGGTCAACCCCACCCCTTCTGTTTGAGAACTTGTTAACGGTTGAGATCCTAACCCTTAACCATACATAGTCTTGTATGGTACAATAAAACAAATAAAATGAAATATAGGGGAGTCCACAGGGTCAACCCCACCCTCCTTTGAGAACTTGTTAATGGTCGAGATCCCCATCCCTAAACCATACATATTCTTGTATGGTACAATATAACAAATAAAATGAAATATAGAGGAGTCCACACGGGTCAACCCCACCCCTCCTGTTTGAGAACTTGTTAACGGTCGAGATCCCCACCCGTAAACCATACATATGGAACAATAAAACAAATCAAATTAAATATAGGAGTCCCGGGGTCACCCCATCACCACCTGTTTGAGAACTTGTAAACGGTTGAGATTCTCACCCTACACCATATTCTTGTATGGGACAATTAAACAAAAAATAAAATATAGGGAAGTCCATGGGTCACCCCACCCTCTTCTTTTGAAAATTTGCAAACGGTCAAGATCCCCACCCCAAAACCATATATATTCTTGTATGGGACATTAAAACAAATCAAATGAAATAAAGGAGAGTCCCTGGGATCAGCCCCACCTTTTGAGAACTTGAAAACGGTTGAGATCCCCACCCTAAACCATATATATATTACTGTTTTCAACTCAAGAATGTTTAAATGACATACAGGGTCAATCTTCTAGGCGTCACATATGCATATCACTTTACTTGACCAAACCAATTTGTACTGGACTCTGCCCATTGTCAGGCGACCATTGGAATGACGAATTATAGGAGCTTTGTTTGGGAGACTTCGTAACAGTATCCTGTTTCAATTATTTCTTGTTTATTATAGAATTTAATTGATGCAAGAAATAGGTCTAGGTTGAATTTACTTTAATTATTTTTGAGTTATTTCTGGTCCTATAAGAATTTTCATTTAAGGCTCATTTTAAAGGAAACATATTTAAAATTAGAAATAACTTTGAAAATGGTAGGATTGGATAGCGGAAACATTAAAGTACAAACATTTTTAACTTGAAATAGATGAGATAAATAATTAAACCAATTCTTCCACAATATTCATCTTAACTTAAGCTTCTGCCACGTTTGCCTTGGTTTTTTAATTAACTACCTATAGGGCCCTTGGTGCTTTGATTGAATTAAACATGGACTAATACTGTCTATGATTAAATGAAATAAACAAAACAGCTACTTTGTACTGCCTTTGATTTAACATTCAAACCAAATTAAACGGGATACTGAGCGAGAAGTGATATGATAATTTGAATTACCAAGAGGTCTGATGGCTCCTTATAGGAGTTATTGCTCAGGTTTAAATGAGGATTTCTGCTCATTTTAATGTTTTATGCCCCAGTCGCTTGGTGAAGGGGCATTAAGGTTTACCCTTGTCCATCATTATGTATGTCCAGAAATTGGTTTCTGTTCTCTTACTTTAGTTTGCCTCAACCAAAATGAAACTTATATCCAATGCTTATTACTACAAAACACAGATGAAATTTGAATTTAGGTGGCGTCACATTTACTGTTCTCAAGTTATGTCCCTTTATAAATGGAAAAACAGGTGAATTTGCCATTTTGGCACTCTTAACTTTACACTCAACCAAATGTTATGAAACTTTTACACAATGGTTATTACCACCAAACACAGATCAAGTTTAAATTTGGGTGGCATCAATTGAACCGTTCTCGAGTTATGTACCTATATTGACCCTAGCATATTTACAAGTGGGGCAACTGTGTCGTGGTAACATTTTTAGGTCAAGTGAGCTTTTCTCATCACTTGGCCCTTTGTCGACGTCGTCTGTTAACTTTACAGTAATCTTCTCCTCTGAAATTACTGGGCCAAATTTAACCAAACTTGGCCACAAGCATCACTAGGGTATCTAGTTTAAAAATGTGTCTGATGACCCTCCTGCAAACCAACATTGCCGACATGGCTAAAAATAGAACATAGGGTAAAATGCAGTTTTGGCTTATATCTCTGAAACTAAAGCATATAGAGCAAATCTGACATGGGGTAAAAATGTTTATCAGGTTAAGATCTATCCGCTGAAAATTTTCAGACGATTCCTAACCCATTGTTGGGTTGCTGCCCTTAAATGGTAATTTTAAGGAAATTTTGCAGTTTTTGGTATTATCTTGAATATTATTATAGATAGAGATAAACTGTAAACAGCAATAATGTTCAGCAAAATACGATTTACAAATAAGTCAGCATGACCAAAATTGTCAGTCGACCCCTTAAGGAGTTATTGCCCTTAATAGTCAATTTTAACAATTTTTGTAAATTTTGTAATCTTTACAAAATCTTCTTCTCTGAAACTACTAAGACAAATTTAACCGAACTTGGCCATAATCATCATTAGGGTACCTGGTTTAAAAATGTGACCCCGCCTCCAACCAACATGGCCCACATGGCTAAAAATAGAACATAGGGTAAAATGCAGTTTTGGGAAAGACGGCTTCAAGCTTCTGAATGCTTAAAATGTGATATTTATTATATGATAAGTAGTTTTCTATTAAAACAAAATTTTATGTACCAACATAATCATTGTAATGGTAAAAAAAAATATAAAAATTTTCAAATGGCTTTTTGTAGTTTAAACATATTTAAATGGAAATTTAAAACTGAATAGACTTTTCAGTCCTCACTTTATCAAGAAAAATTTAAAATCTTAGAGCCCTGTCACAAAAATGGAGAAATGCCCTAGTTTGCAGTTCAGTGGTATACAATAAAAAAATATATTGTTGTAGTTATTAAATGATAGAATTCAATTGAATTTTAGATAATTAACTTTCAACTTTAATGAAATGTTTTGAATTAGAAGGTGCCAATCTCTTTATTGGTCCAAATTGATTCTATAATGAATTCTTGGCTAAGGAAATGAAATTACATTATTAACCAACAATTAATTTCAATATTTTCAATCTTTCTACATGTTTTTGCTTATTCTTTGTATGAAGACTATCATTTATTTAAAACCAGTTGTTGGCATGACACGGATTATGCTCTTCTCATATATTTTATGATGGTATGATACTAAACCCTAACGGGAGGGATTGTGCCTGATATCCATATGATGAAGACATAATCTTTCAATCAGTTTAATTGAGGTCTGGAGCTGGCATGTCAGTTAACTGCTAGTAGTCTGTTGTTATTTATGTATTATTGTCATTTTGTTTATTTTCTTTTGTTACATCTTCTGACATCGGACTTGGACTTCTCTTTAACTGACTTTTAATGTGCGTATTGTTATCGCTTACTTTTCTACATTGGCTAGAGGTATAGGGGAGGTTGAGATCTCATAAACATGTTTAACCCGCCGCAATTTTGCGCCTGTCCCAAGTCAGGAGCCTCTGGCCTTTGTTAGTCTTGTATTATTTTTACTTTTAGTTTCTTGTGTATAATTTGGAGTTTAGTATGACGTCCATTATCACTGAACTAGTATATATATTTGTTTAGGGCCAGCTTAAGGACGCCTCCGGTGCGGAATTTCTCGCTGCATTGAAGACCTATTGGTGACCTTCTGTTGTTGTCTGTTCTGTGGTCGGGTTGTTGTCTCTTTGACACATTCCCATTTCCATTCTCAATTTTATCAAAAGATACAAAAAAAAAAAATAGAAACATTTGCCATCTTTTCCTCAGAGCTTTTAAGCTCTTTGATTGGTTTATATCTCTGAAACTAAGGCATTTAGAGCAAATCTGACAGGTGGCAAAATGTTCATCAGATTTAGATTTATCTGCCCTGAAATTTTCAGACAAATCCGACAACCAGTTGTTGGATTGCTGCCCTGAGATAGTAATTTTACGGAAATTTTGCATTTTTGTCTCGCCTTGACGGAGTCAAAAGCGAGACATAGGTATGTTGTTTCCGGCGGCGGCGTCAACAATGTATTAGTTTGTGATTAGGTCTAGTTCATGGTGAACCACTAGTGGTAGGTCAATAATATTTGGTATGCAGTTGTAGTAGCCAGAGATGGGTCCGATTACTTTCAATGTAATTGATTAAATTACAATTACTTTGTCAATTGTATGATTAAATTAAATTAATGATTACATCATTTCAGAAAGTAGCTGATTAAATTAATGATTACATTGGCAAGTAATCATGATTACATCTGATTACAATGAATTTCAAAATAACCCATTTAAATGATGTTAATATATAAAGATTACAACTGTAGCATGTTTTGAGAAAGGATTTTATTTGATAAAATTTTCTACATTAGGAAATGTCTGTACTAAGTCAGGAATATGACAATTGTTATCCATTCATTTGATGTGTTTGAGCTTTTGACTTTCCATTTTGAACTTTCCATGGAGTACAGTATTTTGTTATTTTACTGTTATTAAATGATATCTTCAAAATTGTCGATTTTATATACCACAAAGATTCACAACATATATACATGAACATTTTGTCACTGGTTATGGCCCTTTACACTTTACTATTATATAATTATTAATCTTTGAAATATTTTGACTTCGATTGAATAAAGGTTTGTAAAGAGGCTTGGTTATTGTTTTTCTGACATCTTACAACATATTTGTCACAATTTTTTTGTGCTAATTAGATAATTTTTCTTTTATCTTTTATCATATTGTTTAAGTACAGAATAGGTAATTGAAATAAAACATACTTTAATTGGTCTCCTACCTGTCAATTCAAAGGTGACAATAATCACAATATTAACAAAAGGATTATAATTCAGGGTTAAAGAAAGGTATAACATGAATTAAACAGTCATTATCAAATAAACATCTTTCAGTTGTGAATATATGTATATTACTTTTACTTAGGCTAACAAGGACTTTCAATACTGTAACAGTTTATGTTTAAAGAAGTAAATGAATCAATTAAGCCTAAACTAATATTAGCATGAATTATTTACGATAAAAACCTATGTTCAATAAAATAGTTATTCCTTGAAAAACTTCTTTTGTTAAAAAAACAACAGAATGTTAAGCCTTTCACCATGTTGCCATGTTGACTCCAAATCTGAATAATGTCAGAAATGTATATTTTTGAATCCTATAAATATGTTATAAATATTATTCATATTTCTTTTGATTTATTCAATAAAAATTAAACTCAGGGTCTTAATTGTCCTCAATAACCTGAAATAAATCTAATAAATCAAACTGTGAAACATATAATAATAATCCTTATCGTGAGATGTGTCAAAAGTTTGAAGTTGTCTTTGTATGTCCAGATATAACACCTTTACAACTTAAAATGTTCACACAATTTTATGATTTTTTTCATTGTAATCAGAATGTAATCAAAAGTAATCAGGATTACAAGGTATTTTGAAAAGTAATTGATTAAATTAAATTACATGTAATCAGATTGTTGGCTGATTAATGATTACAATGATTACTTGAAAAATTGTAATCAATTACAGCTGATTAATGTTTACAATTATAATTACCCCAAGTCTGGTATTAGCATTGGCACATCTCATTACCATAGAGATTATTGGGCCCCCCCTCAGTCAAGGTCTATTGACTTTGAAACTTTTCATAGTTTTCATGTATTAGTTTGTGATTAGGTCAATTTATGGGGAACCACTAGTGGTAGGTCAATGATATTTGGTATGCAGTTGTATAAGCATTGGCATATCTCATTTCCATGGAGATTATTTGGCTCCGCCCCCTTAGTCATGGTCTGTAGACTTTGAAAATTTTGCTAAGTTAACATGTATTAGTTTGTGATTAGGTCAGTTCAAGGGGAACCATTAGTGGTAGGCCCATGTTAATTCGTGTTCAGTTGTATAAGCATTAGCACATCTCATTTCCATGGAAAATATTTGGCCCCCCCTCAGTCATGGTCTATTTACTTTGAAACTTTTGCTTAGTTTACATGTATTAGTTTGTGATTAGATCAGTTTAAGATGAATTGCTAATGTTAATTCAATGATATTTGTTATGCAAATTTATTGGCATTTGCAAGTATCGTTTCCATCGAGATTATATAGCCCCACCCTGATCATGGTTCATTGACTTTGAAACTTTTACATAGTTTACAAGTTAATGTTTGTGTTTAGGTTTGTTTAAAGGAACAACTTATGATAAGTCAATGGTATTTGGTATGCAGTTGTATTAGCATTGGCACATCTCATTCCATGGAGATTGTTTAGCCATGTACCTTCAGTCATGGTTCATCAACTTTGAATATTTGCATAACTTACATGTTAAAGTATTGCTATTTTAATTTTAACATTTGCATTATCAAAATTACAAAAGGGAGACATATCTCTGTGATAACAGTTTATTATTATCTTAGATATCATTGAAGTATCTAATAATATCTAATATCTTATACTATAAATAATGATTTTAACCTTATTTTACATGATTTCCAAAGCATCAGTAAATATAGGTGAGCAACACGGCTCTTGAGAACCGCTAGTTTTGTGTGTGTCCACAGTATAGAAATTAGATAAAGAAACTGTTAATAGTAAAATTAACAGTAAAATAAGATCCACATTTAAGTTGACATTGTCATTGCTTTATATGGGGCAAGTGTATAATTCAGTCAGCATAATTCTCAGTAGCTCCAGTAAAGTCAGAGCTCCATATAAGCTGTGTATTTGCGTAGTCACGCTAATAAAACGATTCCAAACCCAATGCAATTGACTATTGCAGCGTTCAAAACCCAATCCATGCAAAGGAAACCCCAATTATATATGAAAACCATGGGTACTCAACCCTTCTGGTCTTTTTCCTGTGTGTAATTTACCCTTATCTATACATAATCATCGTAAATCTATTTTTAATGTTTATAACTGGAAGTCTTCTTCGTTCTAAAAATAGAGTTACATCAAATAGTTGATTTGGGTCCCTGTTGAAATTGTCTTGTGCTCAAAAGGTAAACGTGCTGATGTAAATAGATTTTGATCTTCTCTGTGTTTATCAAATGCAAGTAAGTGATCATAATTATTTTGGTATTGCTCTGGATTTATGACAATGAATGAATTAAAACGAAAGTAAGTTTCGTAAAATATTGAATAGAAGCATGTTTTCAGCTTCTTTTGATAGCTGAGGATAGTTATGATAACTAGAGTCAGCTAGTGTTATCAGGAAGCGCCTCGGACGCTCAGGTTCATGCATAGTTCGTCCAGACAGAAAACCATGCGTCCAGGGTGACTATACACGCCTTAACAAGAATATTGTTAGTATGACAAACACGGGTTTCGTCTCCATATGACTAATCAACTGTGCAACAATAAAATCAGTTGGAACAGTGAAACGCCAGTTAAACGTCATTAAACCACCCTGGTCGTATCCTTAACCTGGTCGCTCCAGTCAAGATTTTAAGGTGTATCTAAATCCAACTATTTTTTAAAGTAGGTCTGGCGAACAGTTGATAGGACTGGCAAAACTTTCTTACAGGATCCAATGTTCTCAAGTACTACATAGAAATCGAAAAACTTAGCCACACCTACCCCAAATAAACCGAAGGGTGATCGAAAGTGCTCTAGAAAGGTAATTAGTTCATGGATGAACATCTTGGTTTGATATATAACTTCATTATAACATGCCTAAATTCAATATCTTGATGATGAAAACCCAATACATTAAAGAGCTTGGTGATGAAAACCCAATTTGATATTTTTGAGGGTGAATTGAGTTAATAATGCAATTGAAAAAACTATTTCACTCAATTACATAAAAATAATGGGTAAAACCCCAATTTGTGAATTCTTATCTGAGCTCTGAGTAAAGTTTAAATTTTAGCACCCTATTTCAGTAATTCTTGTTCTTATCAAACAGTTAATATGTCTTTGTTGACTTCTGCTTTCTGTTATTTTTCTTTTCATACAACCTTGTTCCAGCCAAAATTTTTTTTTTTTTTTTTTACACTGGGTTTATATTCTTGACATGAAGGTGATGTACCATAATACTGTGTGTAACGCCGAAACGGTCAATATAAGTTCATTGATGCCATGAATCTATGAATAATTTTGACAGTCAGAAAAATGGACCCAAACTTTTAAGTCATCTCAAAAAGACCGAAATTGTATGAAAATATTTCTGGATCCTTGTGTGAAGCATATCATCATGACCTTCATGTAACCTTGACATTTGACATTAAATTAAAAAATCTTGGGTTTTTTATCTTGCATATATTTTATTGGTAAAGAGAAGTTAAATGTAATTAACTTGCCAGCAACTGTATAAACTAATCTGGTCAAAAGATGTCATATATATATAGTATAGTAATGGAATTTTATCTTGACCTGCATTTATATTTGTGGAAACAAATATTATTTTCATGGTACCCTAAATAAACTACTATCTCTACAGTTTTTTCCTGCTCCAGTTTCTGTGGGAAACAACTTAATTAATAATTGAAACAATTGATATTGTTTCCTGGACAGGAAGAAGTGATTCATTACAACTATCTACAAATCCTTAAATTATCATGTTAGTTTGAAATATGCTTATTATATGTATTGTTGTTGATCAATTAGATAAATATGATAAAACCATTGTTCACTACCAGATATTAAAGCATTAGAGGAAAATTTACAATATCTTGTTGCTGGAATTCATGACGTCAGAGTAAACGTACATAGAGAATTTCATTTCTACTGTGCAATGAACTGCCACGGTAACTATTGAATTACGTTACTCAAAGCTAAATGCTTAAAAGAGAAAACAGCGTGTAACATTTTTGTAGTATTAATTGATTGATGTGATGTTTTTAGGTGGTATCATGGTTGTCTTGGGCGACAGAAAGCAGAAGAAAGATTGAGAACTGCAGGAGAAGTGGGATGTTACCTTGTTCGTGAAAGTGAAAGTAACAAAGGATCATATGTATTGTCATATCTAGGGAAAAATGGAATGACTCATTTCAAGTAAGTGTTTATTGTTTAACCACAGGTGCACTGTATGTGTTCAGACAGTGAGACAGGTTATAGCTGTTCTCTGGTGTTAAAGGTACAGTCTAAATTGTCATGTATAGGTAATTATTAACCCATTAGGGCTGTTATTCCTGCCAACATGAAGCAGAGATGTTTCATTTTATGCTCAGCTCTATGTGCAATTTTTGGTGGAGTCAGAATTGTGCATGTTTCAAAAAGAAAAAAAATAATGAGATATACGAAAAATATTATTCTGAAGTATACATGCATGTGATTAGACAGAGTTAGAATCATCCTGTCACAAACAAACATGTAAGAATGTTACATTGCCACTTGTATTTGAACAGTTTCAGGTAGTGTGTATTGGGGAAGTCGTGTTTTACATTTCAGAACAGTTTCTATTTATCATCATGATTTTCTGATTATGACTAATATGTTCTTCCTCTTCTAAGGATGAAGAATTTATATCAGTAGACAGTAGGATATGTTTACACTTATATTGCTGTAATTTTAGCCTCCTTTGATAATCTTGTCAAATGAAGACCTATAAGTACATGTATATATTGTGATATTTTCAGGATTTCAGCATATTGTGGTGATTATTACATTGGTGGGAGGCGCTTTGACTCTCTGTCACTACTGATAGGTTACTACACATCAGTCTCATACTTACTAAAGGAGGAACAACTTAAATCTCCTGTAGAACCACCTGAGGTAAATGCTTGTAGAACTGTTTGAAATCTAAATTGCCTCTATAATCAGTGACTGCTATAGAAAATCTCAATCTAAATGAACTTAAAACATATCGTTGACAGCTGTATATTCCTGATTTTTTGACATGTTCCTACTAATGATGTATTTAAGCCATACAATACAATTGTCAAAACATATCATTGACAGCTGTATATTCCTGATTTTTTGACATGTTCCTACTAATGATGTTTTAAGCCATACAATACAATTGTCAAAACATATCATTGACAGCTGTATATTCCTGATTTTTTGACATGTTCCTACTAATGATGTTTTTAAGCCATACAATACAATTGTCAAAACATATCATTGACAGCTGTATATTCCTGATTTTTTGACATGTTCCTACTAATGATGTTTTTAAGCCATACAATACAATTGTCAAAACATATCATTGACAGCTGTATATTCCTGATTTTTGACATGTTCCTACTAATGATGTTTTAAGCCATACAATACAATTGTCAAAACATATCATTGACAGCTGTATATTCCTGATTTTTGACATGTTCCTACTAATGATGTTTTAAGCCATACAATACAATTGTCAAAACATATCATTGACAGCTGTATATTCCTGATTTTTGACATGTTCCTACTAATGATGTTTTTAAGCCATACAATACAATTGTCAAAACATATCATTGACAGCTGTATATTCCTGATTTTTGACATGTTCCTACTAATGATGTTTTAAGCCATACAATACAATTGTCAAAACATATCATTGACAGCTGTATATTCCTGATTTTTGACATGTTCCTACTAATGATGTTTTTAAGCCATACAATACAATTGTCAAAACATATCATTGACAGCTGTATATTCCTGATTTTTGACATGTTCCTACTAATGATGTTTTAAGCCATACAATACAATTGTCAAAACATATCATTGACAGCTGTATATTCCTGATTTTTTGACATGTTCCTACTAATGATGTTTTTAAGCCATACAATACAATTGTCAAAACATATCATTGACAGCTGTATATTCCTGATTTTTTGACATGTTCCTACTAATGATGTTTTTAAGCCATACAATACAATTGTCAAAACATATCGTTGACAGCTGTATATTCCTGATTTTTGACATGTTCCTACTAATGATGTTTTAAGCCATACAATACAATTGTCAAAACATATCATTGACAGCTGTATATTCCTGATTTTTTGACATGTTCCTACTAATGATGTTTTTAAGCCATACAATTGTCAAAATATTTGCATGAGCATGTTTACAAAAAGAGAAAAATTAAAAGTATGCACATTTTTTTTAAATCATCAGTGACAACTGCTGCTGAAGGTGGAACATAGGTATATAAATTTGACTGAAACAGCAACTTAAACTATTTGAAATATGTGTACAAAGATAAGTATTCCAGAATATATTCAATTATAAATTGTCCAAAACAATAAAAATTTGATTCAGCTTGACTTTTTTTCCCATCCTTGTTTTGACAGTAAGTACTCCTCATGTCCCTTCTATGACCAGAAAAGAGTGTAAACTTGTTCTAGGAAAAATGTCTAGGTAAGAAAATCCACTAAAATTTATACCCACTTTTGTTGTCCTTTTCATCCAAATAAAATTGAGAATGGAAATGGGGAATATGTCAAAGAGACAACAACCATTGACAACCCGACCAAAGAGCAGACAACAGCCGAAGGCCACCAATGGGTCTTCAACGCAGTGAGAAAATCCCGCACCCGGAGGTGGTTCTCAGCTGGCCCCTAAATAAAATTGTGTACTAGTTCAGTGAAAATGGACGTCACACTATACTCCAAAACATATAAATGAACTAAAATTAAAAAACATACAAGACTAACAAAGGCCAGAGGCTCCTGACTTGGGACAGGCCCAAAAATGTGGCAGGGTTAAACATGTTTTTTTGTGATCTCAACCCTCCCCTATACCTCTAGCCAATGTAGAATAAAGAAACACATAGCAATACACACAGTAAAACTCAGTTTAAAAGAAGTCTGAGTCCGATGTCAGAAAAGGTAACAAAAGAAACTAAGCAAAATAACAATATTACATAAATTAACAAAGGACTACTAGCAGTTAACTGACATGCCAGCTCCAGATCTCAATTAAACTGTTTCAAAGATTATGTATTCATCATATGAAAATCAAGTACAATCCCTCCCGTTAGGGGTTTAGTATCATACCATCATAAAATATATGAGAAGAACATAACCCGTATCATGCCAACAACTGGTTTTAGAATAAATGTGTTTATTTCCGATGCCAAGAACCTATGAGTGAATCAATATTAATACCTAAATATGCAATCCTTAATGAGCTGACAACAGTATCGTAATTATATCCCTTCCGAAACTCTAGGCTTACAAGAATGAAATTATCAGGTCATGACCAGCCATAATTCTACATTGTAAATTCTATTCAATGAGTTTTCAAAACTAAATGTCTTCATTGATATTATTGCAAGTTCCCAACAGTGTCAAAAATATAGATTATGATTTCATAATGGTATAGTTATTATACCCTACACAGCGAAGTTGCAGAGGGTATAATGTTTTTCACCCGTCCGTTTTTCTAGGAGTTATGCCCCTTTAACTTAGAATTTTGGCCAGTCCTGTTCTTGTCATTGTAACCCTCTGAATCCACACTACAGAATTTCATGAAACTTTGTAGATAATAAGGACATACTATGTAGATGTGCATATTGACAGGAAATTACGATTCAATTTTTTTTCTAGGAGTTATGCCCCTTTAACTTAGAATTTTGGCCAGTCGTGTTCATGTCATCGCAACTCCTCTGAAACCGCACAACAGAATTTCATGAAACTTTGTAGATAATAAGGACATACTATGTAGATGTGCATATCGACAGGAAATTACGATTCATTTTATTTTTCTAGGAGTTATGCTCCTTTAATTTAGAATTTTGGCCAGTCCTGTTCTTGTCATCGCAACTCCTCTGAAACCAAACAACAGAATTTCATGAAACTTTGTAGATGAGAAGTTCATACTATGTAGATGTGCATATCAATAGGAAATTATGATTCAATTTTTTTTCTAGGAGTTATACCCCTTTAACTTAGAATTTTGCCAAAATATACTACTGCAACAGTTTGTCATCGCAATTGCTCTGAAACCACACAACAGAATTTCATGAAACTTTATAGATAATAAGGACATACTATGTAGATGTGCCTATTAACAGGAAAATACGATGGAAATTTTTTGGAGTAATGCCCCTTTGAACTTAGAATTTTGGCCTAATTATACTACTGCAACAGCTTGTCATCGCAACTTCTCTGAAACAACACAACAGAATTTCATGAAAGATTGTAGTTAATGAGGACATAATATGTAAAAGAAAGTTTTTATCAGTTGACTTTTGTAGAGATATGAGTCTTTGAACTAAGGAATCTGGTAAGATTTTGTTTGTCCAGTGACAATGTGGGGGCGTGGGGTATTTGAGCGTGCTCACAAAGGTTCTTTAATTGCTTTAGTTATTTGATGCAGTATTAGGTCTTGTTTGTTTTTTTACAATTAGATATAATGTAAAAAATGGATATAAAATATAATTTATATAACATACATGTAACATCTTTGAAAAGGGCATATTGTACCCAAACATTGTTTCTAAAATGTCAATTGGTCTATAAATCCAAAATTTATAATCTTGCTTTTGTAGCCTGTTGATGATAAGAGGAAAGTTGTCGCTATCTATCCCTTTTCTAAAATGCCAGAAACAGATGAACTCAGGTACAGATTAGTATGTTATTAAACAATGTGTTATAAATAAACATGAGCTGCAATCATGACTAATTCTTTTTAGGAAGATTAGAATTGTTGATGAGACATAGGGATTACAATCCTGCATCAGTGCCGTAATTTATGTGTATTAAGCTTTATATTTCAGAGAGAAGACTTGGAGGCTTCATACCTTGTATACCGATGCCTTATTTCATCAATTTTTGTCTGTCATATGCCCATTGTCCTTGACCTCATTTTCAGCAACTTCTTGAAAAAAAGTTTAGTTTGTCATGTGAATTTCTAACTTATTATGAGTAATAGGATAACTATGTTAGACTCAGATCGACGTCCGTTCCTCAAATCGACGTCCAATATTTTAATACTCTAATCGACGTCCAATGCAACGCCATGTATTGCCAAAACGACGTCCTATTGTTTGTAGTCTTCTCCAATATTAATAAATAATAAATTACTGGACTTACATTTATACATGACATGTTTTGTAGGGTTCTTATGACAACTAAATTTTCAAACATTTATACATACTTTCCATATAGATTTTTTCAACCCGAAATAGGTAACATGCATAACATGCATATTAATATTTATCTTGATAAAAAGTTAATCCAATCGTCAATAAGAAAACAACCTAACGACAAAGAAAACCAAACGACATCTAGAGGGCATTATTCAGTCTTCAACAATAGACAAAATAAAGAAGTACAGCCAATTGTTTTAAGAGTATTATAATTCGGACTCTGTACAATGCTGTAAGATATTTTTCAACAAATTTCTGAGTTTTACACCTGGAGTGAAACATATACGCAAGAAATTGGCATTATGTTTTATGTTGTGCTGTTACACCACTGTTCCAGGTTAGGGGAGGGTTTAAAAGTGCTCAAACACATGTTTAACCCGCCACATTCTTTATGTGTCTGTAGTCCAGTGGCTGTCGTTGGTTTATGTCTCATATTTGTTTTTCGGAATTGTTTTGTTATAAATAAGACCATTAGTTTTCTAATTTGAATTGTTTACATTTTTCATGCCTTGGCCTTTTATAGCCTTTCTGTATGGGTTTTGATCATTTATTGAAAGCCGTACCGTTGCCTATAATTGCTCACAATCACTTTATTTGAACTCTGGTGAATAGTTGTCCCATTGGAAATCATATCACATCTCCTTATTTTTATGTTATCTCTAAAATTTAAAAATTGATATCACAACCTGTTTACATACAAGAAGGTAATAAATTAAAAAAAAAAAATTAAAATTGATTTTATTTGTGATATATAATATGTTTAAAAGTCTTTAGATTTCAGCTGGTATCGGTTCAGTTCAATTTTGTATTTTGTGTCCAAAACGGACGTTGATTAGAGAAGCTAGAAATTGAACGTCGATTAGAGAAGCAAAAAATTTGAAGTCGATTAGATAGGCATAAAATCGGACGTCGATTTGAGGATATTTTATTGTGACGTCAGATTTGGACGTCGATTAGAGACTGGACGTCGATCTGAGTCTAACAACTATATTTGGTATATGGATTCCTTGTATGGTCTACATATCCGTCAGACAAGGTTTACCTGCCCATCCACCTCATTTCATGGATCAGTGATCAAGGTTAAAGTTACGTGATTAGGTCTGTTTGTGAGATACTGTAAGGAGAAGGTCAATTATATTTGGTATGTGAAATGATCGTAAAGTGTACATGTCCGACTGGCAGGTTTTATCTGTCCTTGACCCAATTTTCATGGTTCTTTGGTCAATGTTAAGTTTTTAACTTGATTTCCAAAGGAAAATATTGGTTATTAATTTGGTGATGTTTGGCGGGCGGGTGGGCGGTTGCCAAACAGTGTCCGTTCAATAACTTGATAACACTTTGACAAATTCTTTTCAAATTTAGATACATGTATGTTGTTTCCTGTGACTAAATGAAGGTCAAGTTCAATTTTCACAATTTTAGCTTGTATCATTATTGAGTTGTAGACTAAGTAACGAAAAGTGATACTTGGAGCTTTGTCCGTGAAATACATGTAACTTAAAACGCTTTGACAAAATCTTTTCAAATTTAGATATATTGTTTCCTGTAACTAATGAAGGTCAAGTTCTATATTATACGATTTTAGCCTTTATTGTTGTTCAGTTGTAGACCTTAAGTAGGAAAAAGTGATACTTATAAAAATAAGAAGATGTGGTATGATTGCCAATGAGACAACTCTCCACAAGAGACCAAATGACACAGAAATTAACAACTATAGGTCACTGTACAGCCTTCAACAATGAGAAAAACCCATACTGCATAGTCAGCTTAAAAAGGCCCAGAAATGACAAATGTAAAGCAATTCAGACGAGAAAAATAACAGCCTGATTTATGTACAAAATAATGAAAAACATATATGAAATACAGCAACAAACAACAACCACTGAATTACAAGCTCCTGATTTGGGACAGGCACATACAGAATGTGGCAGGGTTAAACTAGTTTGAAGGTGCCAACCCTCCCCCTAACCTGGGACAGTGGTGTAACAGTACAACATAAGAACAAACTATAAAAAATCAGTTGAAAAGGGCTTAACTCATCAGATGGATACAAAGCAGAAATACATCTAACAAAAACACAGAGTGGACGTGGCAGGGTACTAATATATCCCCATAAACAAAAAGACGCTAAGTACAGATCTGAGAGTACTCCCAGTTACTGACAGCTAGTTCAAAGCTAATAACAACTAATACAAAAAAAATCATGCATCTAAGACTAAAATATCAATCAGTACACATCCAACTTCCAATGGATGTAGTGTAAAGACGTCATTAACAGAGAAAAAACATGACCTTGTGCAATGCCAAGATAGATTGATTTTGGCCTTTCCATTTCTGAACCCTACAAAAAGTCATTTATTTTTTTACTTGATCCTGTTTGGAGTCCAGATTTGCAAATAGCATTTTCATGCAGGAAATCCAGTTTTTTGACAATTTGACAGCCTCTGATTGTGTTTTTGGTCTGTTTTTTAATACTATAAGCAATAAGTCAACTATAATTAGTGTATGGAATGATTGTAAGGTGAAAATGTCAGTCTGGTAGGTTTCAGCTTTACGTTGACCACATTTTCCAAGGTTCATTGGTCAATGTTGATTTATTTTGTTGTCTATTTTTCTAATACTATAAGCAAAAGGTCAACCATATTAGGTCTGTTTGTGAGATACTGTAAGGAGAAGGTCAATTATATTTGGTATGTGAAATGATCGTAAAGTGTACATGTCCGACTGGCAGGTTTTATCTGTCCTTGACCCAATTTTCATGGATTGGTCAATGTTAAGTTTTAACTTGGTTTCCAAAGGAAAATATTGGTTATTAATTTGGTGATGTATGGCGGGCGGGTGGGCGGTTGCCAAACAGTGTCCGTTCAATAACTTGATAACACTTTGACAAATTCTTTTCAAATTTAGATACATGTATGTTGTTTCCTGTGATTAAATGAAGGTCAAGTTCAATTTTCACAATTTTAGCTTGTATCATTATTGAGTTGTAGACTTAGTAACGAAAAGTGATACTTGGAGCTTTGTCCGTGAAATACATGTAACTTAAAACGCTTTGACAAAATCTTTTCAAATTTAGATATATTGTTTCCTGTAACTAATGAAGGTCAAGTTCTATATTATACGATTTTAGCCTTTATTGTTGTTCAGTTGTAGACCTTCAGTAGGAAAAAGTGATACAAAAATAAGAAGATGTGGTATGATTGCCAATGAGACAACTCTCCACAAGAGACCAAATGACACAGAAATTAACAACTATAGGTCTCTGTACAGCCTTCAACAATGAGAAAAACCCATACTGCATAGTCAGCTCAAAAAGGCCCAGAAATGACAAATGTAAAGCAATTCAGACGAGAAAAATAACGGCCTGATTTATGTACAAAATAATTAATGAAAAACATATATGAAATACAGCAACAAACAACAACCACTGAATTACAAGCTCCTGATTTGGGACAGGCACATACAGAATGTGGCAGGGTTAAACTAGTTTGAAGGTGCCAACCCTCCCCTAACCTGGGACAGTGGTGTAACAGTACAACATAAGAACAAACTATAAAAATCAGTTGAAAAGGGCTTAACTCATCAGATGGATACAAAGCAGAAATACATCTAACAAAAACACAGAGTGGAGGTGGCAGGGTACTAATATATCCCCATAAACAAAAAGACGCTAAGTACAGATCTGAGAGTACACGCAGTTACTGACAGCTAGTTCAAAGCTAATAACAATTAATACAAAAAAAATCATGCATCTAAGACTAAATATCAATCAGTACACATCCAACTTCCAATGGATGTAGTGTAAAGACGTCATTAACAGAGAAAAAACATGACCTTGTGCAATGCCAAGATAGATTGATTTTGGTCTTTCCATTTCTGAACCCTACAAAAAGTCATTTATTATTTTACTTCATCCTGTTTGGAGTCCAGATTTGCAAATAGCATTTTCATGCAGGAAATCCAGTTTGCTGTCAATTTGACAGCCTCTTATTGTGTTTTTGGTCTGTTTTTTAATACTATAAGCAATAAGTCAACTATAATTAGTGTATGGAATGATTGTAAGGTGAAAATGTCAGTCTGGTAGGTTTCAGCTTAACGTTGACCACATTTTCCAAGGTTCATTGGTCAATGTTGATTTATTTTTGTTGTCTATTTTTCTAATACTATAAGCAAAAGGTCAACCATATTTGGTGAATGGAATGATTGTTAGGTTTACATGTCTGTCTGGCAAGTATCATTTGTCCTTGACCTCATTTTCATGGTTCATTGTTCAATGTTTAATTTCAGTTGGTAGGTCCTCTTCTAAGATACTATAATCAGTTGGTCAACTATATTTGGTGTATGAAATGATTATAAGATGTACATATCTGTCTGTCAGGGTTCATCTGACCTTGACCTCATTTTCATGGATACAATGTTAAGTTTATGTGATACTTGAGGTAAAACTGTATCTTTACTTTAGGACTGTCAACACAACATCAATCATGGTTAGTAAAGCAGGCGAGACATTTCAGCACGTGCACTCTTGTTCTTCTAATCCATAAGTGATTTCGATTAGTTTGATTCAACATGGTCACCTTTCAGCCAACTAGAAATTTTTCCTCTGAGATTTTTTTTAGAAATACTAAATAATGAATTATCATGCTGTTGTTTGTATTTATAGTCTTACTGGATTTTGTCATTCAATCAGTTTGAGTTACTGAGACCTTGAATCTAATAAACATTTTTACAAGAATTTGTTAATTCATTAGCTACCTGACAATAGCCAGAACAAATAGATGTTATTTCTTGAAGAAAAAAAGATTCTGTCCAAGTTTGGTAACATTCCATGATGAGAAAAGTTATTGAAATCCATCTATCAGTATAAAAGATTCATAACTTACCAAATGAAGAATGTTTTTCAGTGAAATTTTCACTTATTATATTATAAAGAAGTAGCAAAGGGTTTATATTTTTTACTTGTCTGTTGGTTTCCAGGATAATTCCTTTCATAATTTTGTTTAGAGAAAAATATCCAAAATTAGTTTTTGTTGCTATGTTTGAATATTTCAGTTTTGATAAAGGAGATGTATTTACTGTGTTAAATGAGATGGGAAATTCCTGGTTATGGGTGAAGTCACAGACCACAGGAGAACATGGACAGATTCATGGAGCTTTAGTGGAAGATCTGGTAAAGAAAACATTCATATGTTAAAAGTATTCTGCTTTTGTAGTATATCATGTATATAAACACTAAGAGAAAGTGAAAGTGGATTGACGTGATAGATATTTTTTGACGCTTCAAGTTGAAGTTTCCTATGTACATATTTTATTTTTGAGTTATCTCTCTTTGTTTAGAGTTCATAATAGAGGCAATGAGCAAAATTAATTGTATTTGAATAATGCAATCTGTTGTGATGACCAGTATACATGTGATTACCAGTCCCAAGTCAGGTGCCTGTAATTCAGTGGTCATCGTTGGTTGCTGTCTGTCATACTTGTTTTTTTCCTTAATTGTTTTATCATAAATCAGACAGTTGGTTTTCATGTTTCAGATTTCATAGTGTCTGGGCCTCTTATAGCTGTATACAGTATGAGTATTACTCATTGTTGAAGGCTGTGTAATGACCTATAGTTGCTTACATCAAAGTCATGACTCTGTTTGATAGTTGCATTGGCTACCATACCACTTCTCCTTGTTTGTATGTTAAAACTCGAGCTTAAGGATCAAAATTTAGTCATTCAGTGATTGGTTTTGAATAAATTTTTTTTTAGTACTGTTTAGACTCTAAATTGTACCTTTGTAGCTCACCTGGCCGAAAGGCCAAGTGAGCTTTTCTCACCATTTAGCGTCCATTGTCTATTGTCATCGTCCGTTTACTTTTACAAAAATCTTCTCCTCTGAAATTAATGGTCCAAAATCATTATTGGGGTATCTATTTTAAAAAAAGTGTCTGATGACTCAGCCTGTCAACCAAGTTGGCCGACATGGTTAAAAGTAGAACATAGGGGTCAAATTTTTGTTTTGCCTATTATCTTGAAAACCGCTATTAGTAGAGAAAATCTGACAGGGGCAGACATGTTTAGAATAATGAGATCTATCTTCTGTCTTTTTAAGTCAAAACTCTTAGACGACTTCTTAAAGGAGTTATAGCCCTTTAATATCAAATTTTATCAATTTTTTGCATTTTTTTTGCATTTTTGTCTATTATTTTGAAAACTATAATAGATACAGAAAAATTTAGTAGGAAAAATGATTAGCAAGACCAGATCTACAAATAAGTCAACATGGCTGAAATCATCAGATGACTCCTTATTGGAGTTATTGCTCATTAATGACAATTTTTACCATTTTTTTTGCATTTTTATCTCATATTTTAAAAACTATAATAGATAGAAAGAAACTTCCAATAGCAAAAATGATCAACAAGTCAAGATCTACAAGTAAGTCAATCATGACCGAAATTGTCAGTTGACTCGTTATTGAAGTTATTTCCCTTTAATGACGATTTTCCCCATTTTTTTGCATTTTTGCCTATTATTTTAAAAACTATAATAGATGGATAGAAACTTTATCTAGCAAAAATTATCAGCAAGACAAGATCTACAAATATATCTATATGACTGAAAATGTCAGTTAATTCTTTGTAAGGTTATTGCCCTTTCCTGATGATTTTTACCAAAAAATGGCTATTGTTGAAGATGCAGGTGAGTGACACAGGCTCTTTAGAGCCCCTAGTTCTTTCTTGTCGAGCCTGCGACTTTTGTCACAAAAGCGAGACATAGCGATCCTACATTCCGTCGTCGTCAGCGGCGTCCACAAATATTCACTCTGTGGTTAAAGTTTTTGAAATTTTAATAACTTTCTTAAACAATCCTGGATTTCTACCAAACTTGGACAGAAGCTTGTTTATGATCATAAGATAGTACCCAGCTGTAAATTTTGTAAAAAAAAATCCTGTTTTTCTGTATTTTACTTATAAATGAAAATTTTAATAACTTTCTTAAACTATCCTGGATTTGTACCAGACTTGGACAGCAGCTTTTTTGTGATCAAAAGCTAGTATCTAGAAGGAAATTTTGTTAAAATATATTTCCTGTTTTTCCGTATATTACTTATAAATGGACTTAGTTTTTCTGCCAGTTAACATTACATTCACTCGGTGGTTAAAGTTTTTAAAATTTTAATAACTTTCTTAAACTATCCTGGATTTGTACCAAACTTGGACAGAAGCTTGTTTATTCTCAAAAGCTAGTATCTAGAAGGAAATTTTGTAAAAATTTTGTACCTGTTTTTCCGTATATTACTTATAAATGGACTTAGTTTTTCTTCCAGTTAACATTACATACAGTTTGTAGTTAAAGTTTTTAAAAAATTTATTAGATTCATAAACCATTCTGGATTTTTACCAAACTTGGACAGAAGCTTCTTACAATCAAAAGATAGTATCTATAAGAAAATTTTTAATAATTTTTTCCCCATTTTTGTTGAGCCTATGACTAGCAGCAAAAGTAGGCGAGACACGGGGTTCTGCGGAACCCTTACGAATTTTCATCTAAACAACTATCAGTGTTTTTATAGCATTTGAATCAAAGTAAATCTGACCAGTATGAAAAAAATTAGTAGTGCTAGATGTGGTATGCATCTAATGAATAAATGAAAAATGCTGTAGCATTTTCAGATTATTGAATTTATCTTGTAGAACGGAAATATTGATCCAGACGAGAGTTTGTGCTTTTTTCATCCAAATGTTACAAAAGAAGATGCAGTGGAAAAGCTGAGACAAGGTAATGTATCTACTAGGAAAAGCTTAGACAAGGTAATGTATCCACCAGGAAAAGCTAAGACAAGGTAATGTTAACATGAATGTATCCACATGGAAAAAAGTTACTATTATTGTCAGTATTTGACTTAATGCATCCTTCAACATCTTGTGCAATTGTAGATGGTATAATTCACTTAGAGCATGAATTATTGAATGGAACAAACTGTATTTAGGGCTCTTCCAGAAATACAATCAAATCTACAAAGGACACTCAATGAATAACATAGTAGTACCTTTTGAGACAGGTGCCCTTAAGCATTGTTCTAAGGGCCAAATTGACTCCTCTGTCACATCTCATATTTTATGGAACATCCCTAATCTACTTTGAAAAAAATTGAATAAGTAAATAACAAAAAGAAATTTTTGGCAAATAAAAAGCCATATATGGAAAATAAAAAGAGCTAGACATAATTATATGACAAATTAAAAGCTAGACACTTATGACAAATAAAAAGCCAGACAGGTATGACAAATAAAAAAGCTAGACACATATGGCAAATAAAAGCCAGGCAGGTATTGCAAATAGTTATATATGGTATAGAATAAAAAGCCAACTAGGTATGGCAAATTAATAGCTATACAGATATGACAAATACAAAGCCATGCAATTATGACAAATAAAAAGCTAGTCAGCTATGATATAAAATAACAAGCCAGGCAGATATGACATTTAAAAAGCTAGACAGATATGGCAAATTAAAAGCTAGACAGATACGACAAATATAAAGCTAGACAGATATGGCAAATAAAAATAGACATATGGCAGGGCTCACTCTAGCAGGCGAATAGGGCGATAAAGTCGCTTTCCCCTCCGTCACTTCGCTTTGCCCGACCGTCAAAAGCGAAATCTAGTCGCCCTGCTGTTCACTATACTCGCTTTCAGTCGCTTTCGTCATCTGACATTTTCAATTTTTACCAAGTTGATGATGAAACATCAATTTTTCATTGATAATTAAAGAAATTCAGACATAAACAATTTACTTTCTTAAGAAAAGAGTTTAAAGCATTGACTTTACAGTGTGTTGCAGGTTATTTGATAAAAAGCCAACTTTTTATCACTTCATGCACTTCCTGTACTTGTTCTTCGAGAGCGTACATAAATCTAACTTTCGGCGGCAAAATAAGTGTTTTACTTCATTTGAACGTGATAAAAGTTGCCTCCAGTAAATGTTTAATCCATTTATTGAGTTAAAAACGTCATATTCCTTTCCAAATAGCTTGTCAAACATCATTTTATTTTTGTAAATTTTCTTCGTCCGCCATTGATATACTAACTACGAATCAGAAATGGACCAGCTATGACCAAAATCCGTATTTTTATATTTTGCGGTCGTATATTGGTATGACGTTGGCGTTGTCGTCGTCCGAAGACACATTGGTTTTCGCACTCTAACTTTAGTTTAAGAGAATGGATCTCTATGAAATTTTACCATAAGGTTCAATACCACAAAAGGAAGGTTGGGATTGATTTTGGGGTTATGGTACCAACAGTTAAGGAATTAGGGGCCAAAATAAGCATTTTGTAACTTCCAGACATAACTTGTGTGTTAGTGTATGGATCTTTCTGACATTGTACCACAAGGTTCCATATCAGAAAGGAAATGCTTGGATTGATTTTGGGGTAATCCAAATTTTAGGAATTAGAGGCAAAAGGGGCAAAAACAAGCATTTTTCTAGTTTCATGACAATAACTTGTTTGTAAGTGTATGGATCATTCTGAAATTGTACTACAAGGTTCCATATCTCAAAGAAAGCTGGAATTGAGTTTGGGGTAATTGACCAAAGCGTTAAGGAATAAGGGGCCAAAAATAAGCATTTTCTAGTTTGAAAATAACTTGTTTCAAGTGTATGGATCTCTGAAATTGTACAAGGTACCATACCACAAAGGAAGGCTGGGATTGATTTTGGGGTAATGCTTCAAAATTTTAGGAATTAAGGGCCAAAAGGGCAAAAAAAAAGCATTTTCTAGTTTCAGGACAATAACTTGTGTGTAAGTGTATGGATCTTTATGAAATTGTACTTCAAGGTTCCATATCACAAAGGAAAGCTGGGTTTGAGTTTGGGGTAATTGCCTAAACGTTTTTTAGGGCCAAAGGGGCCAAAAACAAGCATTTTCTAGTTTCAGACAATAATACGGATCTCTCTGAAATTGTACTGCAAGGTACCATACCTCATTGAAGGCTGGGATTGAGTTTGGGGTGATGAATCATAAGGGGTTCAAAAATTTGAGGTTTTTTTTTTCATTTTTCCATTTTAAATTGGTTATTTCTGATTTATATATAAAAGCAAATAATAATGATATGGTTTGGATAGGTTAATTAAAAATTTTAAGTTCTTAGACCACATTCATTCTGTGTCAGAAACCTATGCTGTGTCAAATATTTAATCACAATCCAAATTCAATGCTGTATAAAGCTTGAATGTTGTGTCCATACTTGCCCCAACTGTTCAGGGTTCAACCTCTGCGGTCGTATCAAGCTGCGCCCAGCGGAGCATTTTATTACACTAATAACTACGGACGCATGAATGGAACAGCTTACATAAGAATATTGATCCCAAAAGGGAAAATTACGCATTCCATACGCATTATCAGACTTTTGGTTAGATCTACCTGATTAATGTTTATAATTCCATATAAATGGATCGTTTCAAATTATTGATTAAAGTTGCTTAACTCTAATATCAATAAATTATGGCCCAGCTTAACTCTGCATATATCTTTTGATGATTAACATGATAAACAAGATAGTTTTTTTAATTGAATTGTAATTGATATATTATACTTTCTTTTCCTTTTTGACATAAAAAAAAAAAAAAAAAAAATCTTTTTAGTGCTAAATATTTAGTTGGTAGTTTCTCACAAGAACCCAAACTTAAACAACTTTGAATTTGAACTGTTAATTTAATTGCATACTCAGACATGAATTGAACAATATAAAAAGAAAATTAGTTACATATGACCCCTATATACTACAGTGAAAACCAAACATTGTAGCGCAGCGCGAAGGAGCACTTCTCTTTCAAATCTCACCACTTCACCCTATCAGTTTCAAAAAGAGAAGTCACTTCTCCCTATGATTCTGAAGTAGTGTGAGCCCTGCATATGGCAAATAAAAAGCTAGTCAAATATGGAAAATGAAAAAAACAGGGCAGATATGGCAAATACACAGCTAGGTAGATGTGACAAATAAAAAGCTAATCAGATATGGCAAATTAAAAACTAGACAGATAAGGCAAATAAAAAGCCATGCAGATATGGCCAGTAAAGCCATATAAATAATTCTTATTACTCGTGATAGTTATGTTGCAACATTATAAATAATGAGAAAATATGTGTTTTATAATAGGAGGACAAGGTAGTTTTTTAGTCAGACCTAGTGAGAACTCACCAGGAAATTATTCATTATTTGTACTTTGTGACAAGATAGTACAAAGGTTTAGGATAGAGAAACACGAGAGACAATTACTAATGGGAGGAAGATACTTTGACAGGTTCGTGTTTTGTGCTTTATTTATTAAAGATGGACATTTTCATATGCCATGTACTGCTAATAAATCTAAGTTGTTAATTTAATTATTTTTTATGCCCCACCTAAGATAGTAGAGGGGCATTATGTTTTTCGGTCTGTGCATCCGTTCGTTCATTCGTCTATTCGTTCGTCCGTCTGTCCCGCTTCAAGTTATAGTTTTTGATGAAGTTGAAGTCCAATCAACTTGAAACTTAGTACACATGTTCCCTGTGATATGATCTTTCTAATTGTAATGCCAAATTAGAGTTTTGACCCCAATTTCACGGTCCACGGAACATAGAAAATGATAGTGTGTGTGGGGCATTCGTGTACTATGGACACATTCTTGTTTATTTTGAAACAAAATTGGTTAAAAACACCCCACTGGAAAATTACTTTTCTGTGAAGGATAAAAACAAGTTAAGTTTTAACACCTATCATAAGAATAATGGCCTTCATTTGCTTTAGGGTTCCCTGTACTTTAGGATTTATAAGGCTTAGTTTAAGGATTTTTAGGTTATGGTCAGGATTTAGGGTTAAATTAGCATACGCTGGAAACACATGTACTTGTTTATTATTATTATACATGAAAATGAATAGGACTTTCAGTTTCTTATTTGTTATTAGATATTTATGTGGATTTTGTTTACATTATTAAATAGTAGTCTTTCGTAACATAGCTTTGAAATTTTAAACATATAGTTTTGATATGGTAATGCTTAATGAGAAAAATAAGAAGAAACAACTATTTGTTTCGTTCTGTAGATATGCACATCATGGGGAACTTGTCTAGGAATTTAGCTGTACAATGTGCATTCTATAGAAAAAAATTATGAAATATGCAAACAAAAATTGATAGGTTTAGAATTAGTTTGTAGCTTACAAACCATGATATACATGCAGCCCAATTCTTACAATATTTTATAATTTATGCAACAAAATACTGCAATAAGAGAAAATACTAAACACTACAAAATTAAGAAGTAAATTTCATGCCATCTATACAATATAAATTTGTAGTAACTCAACCTTGGACAGGTATTAAGAGTGTTTCTATTTATTTAATAGTTTGGATGGTATTATAGAACGTTACAAGAAAGAAGAAATCGTGGAGGGTTTTACGCTAGTCACACCAGTAGTACGGGTAAGAAACTATTCCATTTCTACTTGACTACAAACTTGAAAATTCTTATACCCAGTAGTACAGGTAAGGAACTATTCCATTTCTTCTTCAACTACAAACTTGAAAATTCTTATGCCAGTAGTACAGGTAAGAAAGTATTCCATTTCTTCTTCGACTACAAACTTGAAAATTCTTATGCCAGTAGTACAGGTAAGAAAGTTTTCCATTTCTTCGACTACAAACTTGAAAATTTTTCCAGTATTCCATTTCTTCGACTACAAACTTGAAAATTCTTATACCCAGTAGTACAGGTAAGAAAGTATTCCATTTCTTCTTCAACTACAAACTTGAAAATTCTTATGCCAGTAGTACAGGTAAGAAAGTATTCCATTTCTTCTTCGACTACAAACTTGAAAATTCTTATGCCAGTAGTACAGGTAAGAAAGTATTCCATTTCTTCTTCGACTACAAACTTGAAAATTCTTATACCCAGTAGTAGGGGTAAGATAGTATTCCATTTCTTCTTTGACTACAAAATTGAAAATTCTTATGCCAGTAGTACAGGTAAGAAAGTATTCCATTTCTTCTTCGACTACAAACTTGAAAATTCTTATACCCAGTAGTATGGGTAAGAAACTATTCCATTTCTACTTCGACTACAAACTTGAAAATTCTTATACCAGAGTACAGGTAAGAAATATTACAAAGTTCCTATGGACTTTTAACTATGGACTACAAACTTAAAAAGTGAAATATTTGTAACTTTGATTATTATATGCCATATTATTATGTACATGTTGAAAATTGAAGTTATTAATGTAATCATTTGTTAAGATCTGACTTTCTCAACAGCAGTTTTGTTGAGTGAACAAATCAATAGTTAAAAAAAAAAAAATATATATTTTGAAGAACAAAACATACATGTACATCAAGGAGACAGCAACGCAACAGGGCAAATAATCAAAATATATATGGTTTTATGCTATAGAAAAGAGTGTACAATACATAAAGCTCTAAATCTAAAATGTTATGACAGATTGACAAGGATAAAGTTCTTGATTTTATTTTCAAATTGTTTCATTTTACAGGAGACCGGTCAGAAGAAGAAGTCCCAGCTTGATGGTTCTGCAGATGACTTGTATGAATCTATTAGAAATACTTCACAGGGTACCTTCATTGGAAGAACCAACAAGTTTGATTTCAAAGGATTCCTACATATAAGGAAAGGTAAAGTCAATTTTACATGCAGTTTGTTAGATATAATGAGTCAATGTCCATTTTTGTTAAGGCGGCCACATTTGTCACCAAAAAGGAGACATAGACATTTTCTTGTCAAAATTATTAAAATAGGAAAAAAGGATGAGAGAGATCCACCTGACTATTGACCTGATTTGGAGTTATCTTACACAGATATTTTTTTAAATGAAAACTTATCAGGATTAAGATTTATATCACTTAAAAAATTATTGTTTTTAAATTCTTTGACTTATTTATTGAGTATAGGTCAGTATAAACATACCTGCTATATTTCACAAATGGTTGCTTATTATGTAAACAGCCTTCAATCCTGATCCTGCATCATGCAAAAAAACAAAAACTGCTTCCAACAGTTATTACATTTTAGTTTTTGTTCCTTAATTCACACTTTTTTAAACAAAAACCCAATACCCTTATAAAGTTCAGGAAGTCTCAAATATCATATATACCTTATTTTTTTCAGTTAACATGGTTAATACTATTTCATACAGAATATTTATATTGACTTTAAAGATGCCAGATTCAGTAACAATTTTCCGAATTTTAAGTTTTCCCAATCTGTTAATATTTTCATTAAACTATTGATCACTCAGTTAAGTCATCTTTTGAACATATTATGATTTCTTGATTTCATTGACAAAATACTTAAAAATGATTGAAGTAAAACCAAAAATCTGTTCATGTTGTATAATGTGAGGGTACCCAAATTGCACCTATTTTGATGTTTTTTTCGCCTACATTTATTTATGATCTAGACAAAAGTTTCCATTCTGTGTTTATTCTGTAGATGTATCATTATTTACTGTATGGTTCCACCAATTTAATTTTGAGTCCTTATTGAATCATAGAAAAATGGGTTTGAACAGACCTCCAAACGATCCATTATTCTGTAATTAGGAGTACCCAAATTGCATCTATGCTAAAATTCACATCCTTAAAATTCGATTAACAGATTTTTTGTTTTATTTCTTCAAATATTTAGAACAATTTGACATTAGTCCATGCTTACTATTCAATTTTTAAGAAATGAATGCTTGTAACATATTTTATTTGCTATATTTTAAAAGATGACTTTTTGTGGACGTCGCATGGCGACTTATCCGTACATTTTACTTTTTCTAGTGAACACTTCATCTGTTGATATTACTGCGAACGTTTTGTATATATTTAAATATATTTACCTATGTTGAAAGACGTACATAGTGTCAAATCATCAAAATACAAATTGTTTAGTCTCGAGGAAAACTTGTAAGATTTTCGCTGTTATTTTAGTCAAATAGGTGCAATTTGGGTACCGTGACGTTATATGCTTTTACTCTGTTAGCAAGAAAAATACATTATATAATTTACAGGTACACAGAAGAAGAAGTGGAAGAACATGTTTTTTGTGTTAATTGGGAGTGAAAAACAACTGTGCTATCTAGAAAATGAAAAGGTTTGATGTAAAATATAATTTATTCATAGATAGGAAATAACAAATGCACTAAACTGACTTACTAAAATCAATACATTTTGTCAGGTCAAAGTCCACTCTAGGTATTTGTATATTTGTACATTGAAATTGAACAAACAGGATATTATAGTTCAACAAGTAGGACTTCGTCATAAATGTTAATAAAATATATAATATACTGTAAACCATCCTATTTTCACACACAATATTTGTTCTCATTTAGCCCTTTCCTGCTGATTTTGCAACAATTTAGTTTCAAGATTGTTTTAAATTTGTTAGTGTATTCATGTAATAGAAAGTCCAAGTTTCACCTTTGCTTCAATTTATATTCAGGTTATATTTTTAGTTGTGAATTATATCTTTCTTCAAAATTTGTGGTTTACAGTATCCATTATACTTTAGGCAAGGTCATCTACAAAATTTGCTGGTTTACAGTATGCATTATGCTTCAGGCAAGGACATCTACAAAATTTGCTGGTTTACAGTATCCATTATACTTTAGGCAAGGTCATCTACAAAATTTGCTGGTTTACAGTATGCATTATGCTTCAGGCAAGGTCATCTACAAAATTTGTTGGTTTACAGTATGCATTATACTTTAGGCAAGGTCATCTACAAAATTTAATGGTTTACAGTATGCATTATGCTTTAGGCAAGGTCATCTACAAAATTTGTTGGTTTACAGTATGCATTATACTTTAGGCAAGGTCATCAACAAAATTTGCTGGTTTACAGTATGCATTATACTTCAGGCAAGGTCATCTACAAAATTTGTTGGTTTACAGTATGCATTTTACTTTAGGCAAGGTCATCTACAAAATTTGCTGGTTTACAGTATGCATTATACTTCAGGCAAGGTCATCTACAAAATGTGTTGGTTTACAGTATGCATTATACTTTAGGCAAGGTCATCTACAAAATTTGAAGTTGAGTTTATAATTTGAAATTAGATTTTCAATTTGTCTGTTCAAACAATGAAAAATTTTATGGAAAAATGTACAAAAAAGTGATCTCATTAGTATCTGCTTTAAGTAGACAATTCAACCACATAATGATGTTTTTTTTGTTTTCCAGAGATCTCGACCTAAAGGGTTGATAGACTTAAATTTCAGCTCACTATATCCAGTCCATGACAGCTTCTTTGGCAGGTATGACATGTATAAGATATGTAATTAAGGATATAGTGTAACTCCTCTTAAGTGCCAAAATGTCAGAAGAAAATTATACAATTAAAGGAATATCAATTATAAGTTAATACAATTTTATGCATGTTTTGTGTTTACACCATGTAGCAGGAGCCATGGGAAAAGTTATTCTTTTATTCAAAATTAGCCTTCAGTTGTTTAAGTTTTATTTTAGTCTAAACATTCAGTTCCCCTTAAATGGTATCGTAATGGTATCTTTACGATACAAGTAACAGGAATAATATGACAGATACTAGTACAGAGGAGAAAGATGTAATTTTTACATTCCTTTGTCAAACTTCATCTTTAGGATGTATAAAATTGTTCCATGAACCACACATAATATAATGTTTAAATGTCCTTACCCATACAACAATTATTGTTTAATTTCAGACCAAACTGTTTCCAGTTAATCACCAATGCCAACCCATACAACCATTTCCAGTTATATTATCTATGTGCTGAGAATGGTGATGATGCACAGGTATGTTTAGTTCTGTGGAAAAGCATTCTATATACTGTATATCAAGTTATTTTTGTATCGGTTATTTGACAATTTAGATTTGAGATTGGGCAGTTAAATCTTTGCTGTGTTCCTTATTTGTGTTTCGTGACTTTTATACAATGCATTAAATGAAGAATGAATGTTTTCATATTGTAAATATCTCTGTAAAATGCCTACCACAAAAATTAGAAGCCCTGATTCCTGTCTATAATGTGGTTTAAGGGCATGTGCTAACTTCTCACTTGTTGTAAATTAAAATTATATGATATGACATTTCAGCGATGGTTAAAAGTCCTAAAACCATACTGTGTAAACACCCAACCCATCAAGTCAC
The DNA here is from genome assembly GCA_017311375.1 of Mytilus coruscus. Classification (NCBI taxonomy): domain Eukaryota; kingdom Metazoa; phylum Mollusca; class Bivalvia; order Mytilida; family Mytilidae; genus Mytilus; species Mytilus coruscus. The sequence continues at coordinate 3,112,998 of CM029601.1, read as the reverse complement.
AGACCATGGCTAGAAGATTAAAGGAGTTGCGTACACTGACAGTAGAAATTGGTGATGCCCCTCAGTTACCATCTAAAACCTTGCCACACCCTTATTGTATAGTGAATTTAAATAATACAATTAAAGTGTGTCGGACAGCTGTAAAGGAAGAATTAAAAAGTTACTGGGAGGAAAAATTTGTCTTAGAGTAAGTGGTAATTGTCTGAATTCAATGTATTCAATGTATTCTTTGTTTGGCAGGAAAAAGCTCATCAAAGATACCAGGCTTTTATCTTAAGATTGCTTTGGTCATATTTCTGTGAATATCAGTCTGAATTTAAAATATTTAGTATTTTGTTTTGAGAAAAGGTATAAAATATGCCTATTTTACTTTAAAACATATTTTCTTCACATTCTTTACCAATATTTTGTAGGATTTAGCTTCCAAGATTTAAAATAAATTAAAAAGAATGAATATACCCTTTCTCCAAAGGTTTGTTTCATTTTTCTCAGGATCAACGAATCAGTTATGAAATTTGGTATCAAACTTCATGTGAACATGCTATACTGTTATATGTGTTTTCATAACTATATATCATCCACCTCTTGTTAGTTAATAATACTTACAACAGGGGTATCATAAATGAACAATTACACTCATTGCATCATTTTTTGTGAACATAACAGACAGTGGTATGGCTTTTGTCAAATAAACATCATTTATACATAAAAATACTGCAAAATGGAGATTTTACTACTTGCCTGTTTCTAAAAAAAAAAAAATCCTAATCCTTTGAAATCTTGTGTCATTTAAAAATTGCTGTCTTTTTCTTTATTGTTAGAGATATACCAAGTGATGTAGATGGTTTCAGCATTATGGTTTATAATCAAAATAGAAGATCAAAAGATACAGAAATTGGTATGCCTTAATTTGTGTTGTTCTGTATATAATGACTATATAGTGACTATATAATGACTATGTTTATATGATCACATGATTTTATTGTTCAGTCAGTCTTATGTGGAAATCCTGTAAGGTTAAAATTATATATTTGCAATATATCTGATGTTTTTTCATAAACTATAAAGGAAGATCTACAGTTTCACATCTTATACTTCAGTTTACTCGATGTCTTTCATAATACAAGAAAATATGAAGTTAGGTTAAGTTTTAATAGAACAGCAACACTCCACAAAAGTGTACTACAAATAATACACTATTCTCCTTCATGTGTTATTAACTTCTTAAATCCTTAGATGGGAAGAACTCACAAAGGATACTACTCTTTTTGAAAGGAGGAAAGATGTTTGTTATCAGTAAATTCTTTGACTGTGGTGATGCAGATAGTTTATCTAAAGCAGTATGCTTTTTTAGAACTTGAATGTATATCCTATTAAATGGCTGCACAATTTTTATAATTAAATGCACATATTTTTGACATAGTGTTGAAGGTGTATGTATGACATACGGTGACCCATAGTTGTTAACTTCTACATCATTTGGTCTCTGGTGGAGAGTTGTCTCATTGGCAATCATACCACATCTTATTCTTATATGGTGATAAACTCTGTGTATGACATAGTCTTAAATTGCTTATGTTTATCACATAATGTTAAAGTTGTATGTTTATGACATAGGGATAAACTGTCTATGTTTATCAAAAAGTCTGAAATTGTTTATGTTGATGATGTTCATATGAAAAATGTATATATTTTGTTACATAGAAGTAATATGTGTATGTTTATTACATAGTAGTAATATGTGTATATTTACTACATAGTAGTAATATGTGTATATTTACTACATAGTAGTAATATGTGTATGTTTATGACAGTGTTTAATTGTATTTTACAGCTCAGATTGTGATAAAATATGAAGACTTTGAGGCAGGAGAGACCCTTGATAAATGGTATCCCTTACATTCTGCTAATAGTATAGTAAAAGGTGGTGATCTGGGCTCCATTAGAATCAGGGCTAGGTACCAACATGAGATTATCATGCCTGAAGATAAATACTCTACATTAAAGGAGGTAAGAATCAAGACCCACAACTAGCACTGCTAATAGTATAGTAAAAGGTGGTGATCTGGGCTCCATTAGAATCAGGGCTAGGTACCAACATGAGATTATTATGCCTGAAGATAAATACTCCACATTAAAGGAGGTAAGAATCAAGACCCACTACTAGCACTGCTAATAGTATAGTAAAAGGTGGTGATCTGGGCTCCATTAGAATCAGGGCTAGGTACCAACATGAGATTATTATGCCTGAAGACAAATACTCCACATTGAAGGAGGTAATAATCAAGACCCACTACTAGCACTTGATTATAATCCCTGAAGATAAAAGCTCTAGATTAAAAGAAGTTTTCATCAGAACCAAGTGCAAGGTCCAACATACAAACTATAAAAGTTAAGGATAAATGGTACACATGACTGTTAAAGGCGATGCTTAAATACAACTAAAGTATTATATTGAAATTTTTGTGTGTATTTATATTCTTTGTAGATGTTATGGAAACGATTAAATGCTAGGTATTTATAAACATTGTTGAAATAGATAGGTATTTATCAATAGTTTTAAAATGGCAAAATTTACAACTGTATATTTATAACACAAATAGTCTTGCTTTTTAGTGTGAGCCTTATAACTAAATCCAGTTATTTTTGTCTTATAATTTTAAAGAGGTACATTTTTGTGTAATTTGAACATCAGACCTCAATTTTAACTACTGTATTTAGCCGTGTATTGTACACACTTTTTACCACAAAAATGTAGTTGGTAGAGGGGATGCATATTATACACAACTGTAGATGGTTTTTGATTATTTGTATACGACCCCAAACAAATTTTTTGGGTTCGTATAATGCTATGATGTCATCTTCGTCCGAAGACCCATTTGGTTTCCGGACAATAACTTTTAAAAGTAAATGGATCTTTATAAAATTTTACAACAAGGTTCAATACCACAAAAGGAAGGTTGGGATTGATTTTGGGGGTTATGGTACCAACAGTTTAGGAATTCGGGGCCAAAAAGGGGCCAAAAACAAGCATTTATTTTGTGACAGAAACCTATGTTATGTCAAAAATTTGATCACAATCCAAATTCAGACGGTATCAAGCTTGAATATTGTGTCCAAATTTGCCCCAACTGTTCAGGGTTCGACCTCTGCGGTCGTATCAGACTGTGCTCAGCGAAACATTTTATTTTTTATTAATATCGTTTTTTATCTTCATTATTGTATATTTATCCACTCTTGTTTTTTGCAGTTACATTTTAATATACTGTAAATTCAGAAATTATTGCAATGTTTTTATTATTGCGAAAAATGCGACGGGTTTTAATTGCAATAATTTAAACTCGCATTTTGAAATTTTTTATTTTGTGACCTATGTTAAAAATTTGATCACAATCCAAATTCAGACGGTATCAAGCTTGAATATTGTGTCCAAATTTGCTAACTGTTCAACCTCTGCGGCATCAGACTTTAGCTAAACATTTTATTTTTATTAATATCATTTTTATCTTCATTATTGTATATTTGTCCACTCTTGTTTTTGCAGTTACATTTTAATATACTGTAAATTCAGAAATTATTGCAATGTTTTATTATTGTGAAAAATACGGGTTTTAATTGCAATAATTTAAACTCGCATTTTGAAATTTTTATATGAATTAAACAGGATTTTTCTCAATATGCAAAACTAAAATCGCATTTAGTCTAAAATGACAAAATCGCAATAATAAATGCATAATAATTTCTGAATTTACAGTAATGTCTTTATTGTTTTCAGCTTATACTAAATGGTGATCTGATTAACTTATTAGAACTGTTCAACATGTGTAGCAGTGAAAGAATTCCACTAGCCAAAGCCTTACTACAAATATTCAGACACGAAAAGCAAGAAAAAGTAATACTGAAAACAATGAATGATTTTGAAATTAACAGAGAAGGTAGGTTTTTAGAAAATTGATGGATTGTTGTTTTTATATGCCTGTCTAAGATGGGACTTATTATGGTATATATACCATTGTCCGTCTATCCATCCATCCTAATCTTTCAAGAATCTTTGGTGAATTGTTTATATCTATTGACGTAAGCTCCCTTTCGATTTTGATAAATTTTAGATTTTATGTTTCTGAGTTGGGAAATTTTATTCATAAAAAAGGGGGGATTTTCCTGTTTTCAGACAATCACACAAAAACGCTTTGAACAGTTTTCATGAAACTGTAGTGACTTGTTTATAGATATAAGAAGATGTGGTATGAGTGCCAATGAGACAACTCTCCATCCAAGTCAAAATTTATAAATGTAAACCATTATAGGTCAAAGTACGGTCTTCAACACGGAGCCTAGGCTCACACCGAACAGTAAGCTATAAAGGGCCCCAAAATTACTAGTGTAAAACCATTCAAACGGGAAAACCAACGGTCTAATCTATATAAAACGAGAAACGAGAAACACTTATGAACCACATCAACAAACGACAACTACTGAACATCAGATTCCTGACTTAGGACAGGTGCAAACAAATGCAGCGGGTTTAAACGCGTTTTAATGGTACCAAACCTTCACCCTTTTTCTGAAACAATAGTGTAACATTACAACATAGAAAAACACACTATAAAATATCAACTAAAATAGCTTAACTCAATCAAAGGATGTCTATTGAAATAATAAAAATTTAACTAATTAAACTAATCTTCCCTGAGGCCCTCACAAACAAATTACAATGCAATCAAAAACAGATGTTTACATATAAATTTAATTTACAGTCAAGTAGTTCAATGTATTTTTATAAACATGGTAATAGATAAAACTGTTCAAGAGGTACATGTACATGAGGCCAAAAAAAATATGTGTGTGTTTCCGGTTTCCGACTGACCCTACTTTTTTAAAGCTGATTTGCCGACCCTAGCAAATTTTTGGGCAAAATCGGAAATTCCGGAATTACTCGGATCTCGTTCCGGCAACCGTTTCTCATTTCTCATTATTATATCACCCAACATGGTGGCACACATGCTAGCCGCATCCACATCCAATCTACAAGTTACTAGTCTATTGGCTTTTTAAGATTCTTAAAATGTGACCACATGGATATTAAGAGAAACGAAATCATGGGAATGTCGTATTAATGGGAAATATCCAATTGTACAAAGACCATATGTCAAAAAGTGCTAAGATCTTGCAAACTCAATTGAACTCCTCTGTTGGAAATGTGTTTATATGTTCAATATATTAAAATAAGGTCTTGATAGAGTTATTTTGACATGTGTTTTGAAATTATATTTGCCCTGACATCTAGTCAGAAGTGCAAATTGTACTTTTGCAATTACTTGGCATCTGTCTTCATGCATCAATTATGACATTTCTAGAAAAGCAGAGGACATTTACCCTACCTGGTCCATGCTCAATTTTTGTTGGCTAAGTACCTGGATGTAGTCTTAGTACCTTGATATGTCAGACTTAATTGATGATTGATGTTCTATTCATGGTTTACCTTTATTTCACTTTTATTGCTGTATATGTATCATAGGCACACATACAAACATACATTGGCTATTCTTTTATTCAAAAGAAAAAGAAAAAAAAACCTACCTACATACCCTATTTTTTTCAGTCATGAAACAGGAAACACACATATTTTTTTTTTTTTTTGGCCTGATGTAGTAAAAAATAAAAAAATGAAATAAAAATGAAATTAAAATATACAAATCAAAATAATACATTGTTGAAGACAGAATCTTATCAGAACTGTGTCAAGTACTTCTTGATACTTTGTTTAAAAGTAAAAGTGTTTTGGGCTTTACGCATTTTGTGTGGTAATCCATTCCATAACACTGATTCAGAATAAACAAAAGATTTCTTAAACAGCTCAGCTTTTGGCTTAGGAACTACCAGATTACTTTGAGTAACACCTCTCAAGGAGTAAGGATTATTATCTGATTTTAGTTTATAAATATAAACTTTTGAACTAGGTACATTGGTGCTTCCATACGCACACATTTATATAGAAGTAAATATTTGTGGTATTTGATTCTATTTTCAACTGTCATCCACCCAAGTTCTTTAAATAAGGGGGCTGAGGGTGATAAAGGATCTGTATCTAAAATTAATCTTGCTGCCCTTTTTTGGAGTTTTAATATTCTTGTTATCCTTTCATTTTTACATTCTCAAAAATAAGCTCCCTTTGTTTTTATATAAATTTTTTATATGACATTGCAGAGTTATGGAACTTTATCTGTTGAAAAATCAACAAAACTAAAAGGGCGACGGGCCTATTATGTGCTCATGGCTCAGCTCTTTATTCTAATGTCCAGTGGCAAATATTTCATGCTGATAGCTATAATTTGTTTATTACAGAGGAAGTATCTACATTATTTAGCTATGTGTACATTCCTTACTGATGTAATTTGTTTATTACAGAGGAAGTATCTACATTATTTAGGGCTACGTCTCTTGCCACCACATTAATGGACCAGTACATGAAAATGACTGCTTCTCAGTTTGTCAGTGACGCTGTGAAGGAATATATCCTAAAGATTATAGACAGTAAACTGTCGTGTGAGGTGGGTAAATGTATTGATTCATTGCGATGACATTTTTTATTGAAAGGAAGTTTTGAGAGCATATAAAAAATTTGTTATTTTGAGTATTATCAGGAGCAAGATGTTATTGTATACAAAATGTTTACATTGCTGATTTTGGTTTGTATCAATTATTGGGGTTCTTTTATATGCCGAATCAAACCGTGTATTTAGATTCTTAGTTTTTGGTTCCGTTTTCAAATTGGTCTACATTAAGGTCCAAAGGGTCCAAAATTAAACTTAGTTTGATTTTAACAAAAATTGAATTCTTAGGGTTCTTTGATATGCTGAATCTAAACATGTATTTAGATTTTGATTATGGGCCCAGTTTTCAAGTTGGTCCAAATCGGGTCCAAAATTAAACTTAGTTTGAATTTAACAAAATTGAATTCTTAGGGTTCTTTGATATGCTGAATCTAAACATGTATTTAGATTTTGATTATGGGCCCAGTTTTCAAGTTGGTCCAAATCGGGTCCAAAATTAAACTTTGTTTGATTTCAACAAAATTGAATATATGGGGTTCTTTGATATGCTGAATCTAACCATGTATTTAGATTATTGATTTTTGGGCCCGTTATCAACTTTGTCCACAATGAGATCAAAAGGGTCCAAAATTAAACTTTGTTTGATTTCATCAAAAACTGAATTCTTAGGGTTCTTTGATATGCTGAATCTAACCATGTATTTAGATTTTGGATATTGGACCATAATAGGTGAATGTCCAATTTAATTTTTAAGTTCTTAGACCACATTCATTTTGTATCAGAAACCTATGCTGTGTCAAATATTTAATCACAATCCAAATTTAGAGCTGTATCAAGCTTGAATGTTGTGTCCATACTTGCCCCAACTGTTCAGGGTTCGACCTCTGCGGTCATATCAAGCTGTGCCCTGCGGAGCATTTTATTGTAGTTTCTAGACAATAACTTGTGTTTAAGTGTATGAATCTCTCTGAAATTATACCACAAGTTTCCATACCACAAAGGGGTGGTTAAGATTGACTTTGGGGGTTATGGCTCAAACCATTTAGGAATTAGTGGCAAAAAGGGGGGAAAAACAAGGGTTTCCTGGTAAATAGACAATTAAGACAATTTAAAAGCAGTGTAAGGGAGGTAATCCAAACACATTTAAAGTAAAATGTTGTGTATGATTTGATTACCTCCCTTACACTGCTTGTAAATTATGTATAAAGAAATGGAGAGTGTCTTGGGGTGATTTATAGCTGTCAATTTATTTTTAGAAGTTACTATTTACTAATATTAATTTTAGCCATATGTCATTTTCTATTTTAAGACTTTTATGATGTATTTAAATGGGTAATTATGGTTGCAAACTCCATTAGAAATTTGAATTGGGACTATGACCATATCTTGAGGGAAAGAATTTTTTTGGAAAAGGGGAGGTGAAAAAACATTGGTGGGGGGTAATAAGAAATTTTGGGGGACAATTTTTCTCATTTCAGATTTCAGAAATTAAAAGAAAGTTTCTTCAAATACTTTTTTTTTGGGGTGTCAGTTCGCAACAGCATAGTGTATTGCACAAAAGCAAAAAATTGAATATAAATTCAAATTATATGACCAATTCTAAGTTCTTTGACTACAGTTATTCTGTGTCTGAAACCTATTATGTGTCAAATATTTAATTACAATCCAAATTCAGACCTGTATCAAGTGCGAATATTGTGTCCATTTTTGCCCCAACTGTTAAGGGTTGGACCTCTGCGGTCGTATCCAACTGCGCTCAGTGAAACAATTTATTGAAAAATGGACAAAAACGCGAGATTAATTATTGCGATTTCATGAAAATCTCCATTCAGATATATGTATCAGATATCAGAATGCAAGTTTTAATATTGCGATACTTACCCAATCATATTATTCGCAATAATCAAAACCTCACATTAATTTCTGAATTTACGGTAGTTTGCTTGTTATTATTTTTTGTCAATGTTCAGGTTTTTTTTTCTTTCTTAAACATATTTTACTCCATATCCTTTCATTTTCTATTGATTCTAGAGTTTGTCTCTAGTGCTGTGTGGAGGCAGTAGAACGTTTCCCGTGCTTGAGGTGTATGCTCTTATAATATTTACAGTTATGGTGTGCTTGTTCATGTGAAAATTTCTCATATTAATACATCGTCAAAATTTCATGTTTGGTTAAATTTCTTCAAAATACTGGTCTGGTCATCTGTTTTGTATATTGCCCTTTCATACTATTTTAAACTGCTAGGTTTTCTTACATATATTTCGATGTGCCCGTGTTGTCTATCATTTGTTGTTTAGTTATATATGTATTGTCTATCATTTGTTGTTTGAAATTAATGGTCTTTTGTTGGGCAATGTATGACAAATATATGTTCAAAACCTCGCCCGTAATTATAAATTATGTAATTCATTGACCGCTCCCGACATGTGTAACTTCAAGGCATATTTTAGCGGCGATCGATGTCTTTCAAAATTACTTTATTTTTATCAATAGTACCGCTTAAGTCGACGCTTAGGGCCGTCTTGACCTTGTTGTAGGGTATGAATGATTTGTTCATTGTTGAAGGCCCTACATCAACTGTCAAGATGAAGAACAGGAATAAAAGCCCTGTTCATTGATAATTTTCTATGTTTTCTATGTATTGTGTGCGATTTTGTCCCATGTACATTTACTCCATATCCTTTCATTTTCTATTTAATAGGTCAGCTGTATTTGGTGTATTGAAAAATTGTATGTACATATCTGGCTGGCAGGTTTCAACTAACCTTGACCTCATTCACATGGATCATTGATAATGTTTATGTGATATTGTAGTAAAATCCTTTGCAAATACTTTCAACATAAATTCGAAAAATTAACAGTAAAGCAGGAAGACATTTCAGCGTTTGCACTTTTTTATGCAATCATATAGGAAGTGTTGTTTTTGTCTTGCATGTGACAAAAGTTACAGAATATGAGACATAAGTATACTAATCTGGTGGCTGCTGCAGTATAAACTATTTGTAAAAAGCTTAATAATTCAGAAGTTAGTAAAGGTAGATGCTTCATACCTTGTAAAAAGATGCCTTTCATGTATGTTATAAAATTTGCTACTGTCATTGGTCCATTGTCCTTGTTCTCATTTTCAAGGTTCACAGACTGCTTTATAAAAACTATAGATTTTATTTGTCACATAAATTTCTAACTTATGAGTAATATGAAAATAATATTTGGTATATTGGATCCTTGCAAGAACTATATGTCTTGTCAGACAGGGTTTACCTGTCTTCAACATCATTTCATGGATCAATGACCATTGATAAAGTAACTTGATTAAGTTATTTCTCAGAAACTATAAGCAGTAATTCAACTACATTAGGTTTATAGAATGGTTGTAAGGTGTACATTATCTGTCAGATTTTGTCTGGTTTTGACCTCAGTTTCATAGTTCATTGCTCAATCAAGTTTTTGTGTTTTGGTCTATTTCTCAGGTACTATAGATTTAAGCAATAGTATAACTATATTTTGAGAATATGGAATGATTTGTAAGGTGTACATGTCTGTCTGGCAGGATTCATCTGAACTTGGAACTCATTTTAATGGTTCATTTGTCAATGTTATTTTTTAGTGTATAGGTCTGTTTCTTGGATACTATAAGCAGTAGATCAACTTTATTTGGTTTAAGGAATGATTGTAAGATGGCAGTGTTCATCTGACCTTGACATCATTTACATAAATGATTGATAATGTTTAGGTTATGTGATACCTGTAGTCATTATTAAAGAATATTTGATAATCAAGGGAAAATGGTTGTATTACCTCATCAGGATAGAATATGCAAGTTTTGCTCTCTGAACATGGTTGAAGATGAAGCTCATTTCTTATTTACATGCCCTGTATATAATAATGTTAGAGAACCATATCTTAATAACATTTTTCATAAATTTTATAACTTGAGGAAATGGCATAAAGATGATTTTTTGATCTTGATAATGTCAAATGATGACATGCAATTTATATCAGAATTCAGTGATTATCTTAATTCTTTATTTGAAATAAGAAGGGCAAAAGATCTGTGAAAAAATATTCTATCTTGTCAAAAGGGAAAAAAAAGATTTTATTATATAAATGGTATAACACTTAATTTATAAATATCTGATGTGGACCAGGAATTATCCTCCTTTGTATACTGTATGAACTGACTCTCCCCCTTTTATTATTGAAGAGTTATTGTCTGTTATTAACTTATGTGTATCATAATCATAATTATATTGTATTGTCTGTAACTTGATTAATATGCTTGTAATGAGCCCTATGATTAGGAAAATAAAAAATTCTATTCTATTCTATTCTATTCTATTCTATTCTATTCTATGTAGTTAATCTTTACTCTTGAAGACTTTGAACATAAAAATTAAACATGCTCAGTAAAGCAGTAGAGAATATTAGTGTGTCACTCTTGTTAAACTATCCAATAGAAGGAAATTATTGTACATAGGAGATGGTTTTGTGGTTTGAATTCTAATACATATAACAGTATTATTGATATTATGTTGAGTTGTCTGTATGATGATATATTGTATTGCAGTTAAATCCAGCCATGTTAGAACCAAATGAAAACATTATCACCAACAGAGAGAATTTTCAGAAGAATCTTACAGAAATGACAGAGAGTATATTCAATTCTAAAGACAGCTGTCCTCCGTATGTGTAAAGTGTGTTAATCTACACAATATTTTGTCTTCTATATGTATATTTTGTGATGTGTTAGTCCTTTGCTTTTATACAAATGTAGTGTGATGGACTGTTTTTACATATGTGGTGTATGTGTCTCTAAATCATGAGTAGTGTTGCCTCGATAGGAACTTATGTGTTAAATCCTCAGTGAGCTGTATGTATTCATGTGTAGTTGTTAGTCAGAGAGAGGTATTTATATATCTGTTGGTTGGGAGTACTGTATAAAAAGATGTTTACTGTCACTGAAACATAGAACCAATGACACAATGTCTTTCCTCTTTTAGATGAGTGGTTTAGGCATCATAATTAAAAGAAAAGAACTTGCTACTGAACTTTGATAAATTTGGGAAAGTTTTCCTGAGCCAAAAATGTATTAATATTTTTTTTAACTTAAAAATTGCATATACAAATAGTTTGATTTATCATAAGTGTAATATTTTCCCAAAAGAAGTTTACTTTTGAACTGCTTTATCCCTAGAAGATTTATGGAGCTGTTTGAACTTCTAACTTTTATGTTAAGTAAGAAGAATGTGTATGACTTTGAGAAAAGTTTGGGGTGTTTGGCTTGAATAAATGCCATTTAAAACCAAAATTCTTAAGTTAAAAATTCATTTTAGAATGCTAAAAGTACACCTCACTTGAAGATGAGTTTACTGTGTATTATTATTCATCTGTTTCCAATTTTGTGTTCATGGGTGTGTAGATAAACCATGAATTTGAATGGTTAACCAAGTACAAATTTTCTGAAGGCTTGTATGCAGTTTTCGGCAAAACCATGAAATCAAATATCCAAGAAAATACCATTTTTCCTCAATCTACGAAAATTGGTATCCATGAAAATAAATGAATCCACTGTACTTACTAAAAGCGCTTTTACTAGATTTTGGGGTTTTTACCCAACCTGGCAACAAAAAATATTCCTTATATTAAATCAGTTTATTACATTGGTTGCAATGAATTGCCATGATTTCCCAGTGAAATACAAACTGATAATTTCACTCCTCAGATGTCATACAAAAATAGGGGTTGTCAAGATATTGTCAGTGATGTTTCATCAAAACAAAATGGTAATGGGTAGAAAAAGATATAGTTAGTTGCGTTTATTCTTTATTTCCATTAAAAAACCCATGTTCAATGTAATAAAAAGAAAAACTAATTAAAGAATTAAAATATCAAAAAATATTCAACTCGTGACCAAACAACACTGATAACTAACTCATGGACTATGTGCATTCGTGAATTAATGTCTTGTTCGGTCACTCGTTGGATTTTTTTTATATTTTAATTCCTTGATTAGTTGTTCTATAAACAAATAAGATATAGTGCCAGATAACTATACATATATTGATAAACAGAGAGAAACTATGAACAAAACACCAATGGAATCCTGATCTGCATTGGACAAAACAATCCTCATTTAAACATGATATCCTTTAGCTATTTTGAAACTAAGAAGTAAATTGATTAGGACATATGGACAAAGGCAGACAAAGATAAGTTGGCTTAAACATATGGTGCTATTTAAAAAGAAATAGATACACTCCAATAAAAACACAAATTAAACAAAAATGTATGACCGTGTTCTGTCATGTCGATTACGTGTATTACATCAATGGTTTGACTATATAACAGCATTATCTTTTGTAGAGTTTTACGCTTTATATGTGGTTGTTTACAAAAGACTGTTGCTGTAAAATGGCCCAGTGATGATAGTGTGAAGACGAGGGTTGTAAGGTAAGATTGTTACAGACCATATGCATTTACATATTTTACAATATCAGAAAGGAACCTCTCGGTGGTCTTCAATAAGTGTGCTCTTTTAAAGCTACAGAGCTCCAGCTTGTCAAACCAAAATTTACAAAACTGGTATTTGTTGTTTCTCTGCTAAAAACAATATTAAAAAGCAAATACTTGGTGGCTAGAAGTCAAAATGATAGTGTCCATGTTGGGTGAAATGTCTTGTCTCATTGGCTATCATACCACTTCTTATTTTTATATTGTTGCAAAGTGTTCCTTTTGAGCTAGCACATTAAAAATCCAAATCAGAAGATTTCTTCCTTTATAATATTTGCTGCTCATTGAAAGTAGAATATTTTGTATGTTGATTACTAAGTTGATCATTTAATCGACTGACGAATCAATACTACTGTTAACTCACAACAGTAATCCCATTGTTGATTCAGAACAGTTACTGTAAATTCAGAAATTACTGTAATATTTTTATTCATGGGAAAAATGTGACAGTAACCGGATCGCAATAATAAAAACTTGCATTCTTAATTTCAGTATTGATTTGAGCTCCCAAAGATTTTGAAGTCTCATTTTCATGTATAATCAGTGATTCACAATAATTAGTTGACATATTTATTTCTGAACTTACAGTATACATATTTAACATTACTCATCTTATTTCATTTCAGTGGTTTTGTATTTTTACGATTATTATGTCCAGCTATTCTGAATCCGAAGTCTTTCAACTTAATAACAGGTATGTTATGTTTCTTAAACAATTAATTTTATGTAAATAAACCTTTCATTTACTTAAATGGAAATTTGTTTGTGATGCGTTAAACAGCCCACACTTTAATAATATGATTAAAAAAATCTTCATTTCTCAAGGCAATCATTGATTAAACAAAAAAAAAAAAAAAAAATGAGGGATAAGGTTCTAGAGTTTGTTTTTAAATCATCAGTAATGCCTTGGAATGGTATTACTGTTGATTGTTTATTATTTGTTGAATACTATTGTAGCAGTAGTGGGGTTCTCATAGTTAAACTCAATAAATTCTGACTGTTTATTGGTATAACACGCATGAAAGTTAATACAAACAATGGTACAATGTTGTCACAAAAGTGTTGCAGGTAACTCTCATACAGAAGTTTACGTGAAAACTACAAAGGAAAATGAAAACAACCTAAGTAATACAGTCCAATAAGGAGAAAATATATTCAAATGACAAATAAAACGAAGTATTATATCAGTACTTTACAAAAACACAATAAATTTACCTCTTTGGGCCAATTTCATGCTGAGTTCGTATTTTGTTCGTTTACAAAGACAGGAGAGAACCTTAAACCTAGAGCGTATTTCCACGTCCGTTCCAACTAATTTTGTTAATTTTTGTGGGTAAAGGTTTATAAACAATGAAATTAAATATTCAACATCATACAAATTTCTCATAAGCTTGTATGTATAATATTGAAAAAAAGAATAAAAGAAGAATGTGTCGGAGGACATGAATGCCACCAGTTTCATAAAACTTGTTAGAGTGGGGAAATGAAAATGAGAAAGACGGAAGGACGGACAGACAAGGGCAGGGGCATAATAAGTCTAGTATCCACGAATATTTCTTTTTTCCTCAATCCTTAAAAATTGATATCCTGGAAATTTTATTCACAATAATAGTTATGCATTCGTTAAAGCCAAATAGTTTCATGAAGAAATGATTTCAAGTTGGTAGATTATTCAATGAAAATGACTTCTTTTAAAGAAATGCTTTTAATTTGATAGAAGGGTGAAACAAAGTGTTATGGCAAAGAGATGAAAAACAAAATTATTTGCTCTATTTACATGATAAATTTGACAACATATAATATACAAGAAAATAACATGAATGAGTTTGGTCTTGATACACTAACCAATGAAACAATAAAACAAAAAAGTTTTATAAATTTTATAAAACTTAAACCATGAAATAATGATTTGCTGTCTAATTGTTAATAGAAACAAAACAATGTATTACGATGTACTGTTTTATACAGAAACTCCATCAGAGACAGCTTCCAGAACCTTAAAGTTAATAGCTAAAGCCTTACAGAACTTAGCCAACCTTGTAGAATTTGGTGCTAAGGTAAGATTTATTCAGTTTAGTGTTAACAAATGTTTCTGATTCCCATATACATGTATATGACATGTTCCTGGAACATTCCTTACCATGAAAGGTGGAGACCAAAAGTTTGGAAAGCAAAATATCAATGATGGCATAAAAATGTCAAGTGCATGAATAGATCAGCCAAAATCATCTAAGACCAACATTAAGAGAACAAAGCTCATGCTTAAGATGAAAGTTAAAAATGTTAATACTACAATGCTATGAGGATTTTATTTTTTATTGTGTAAATCATATTGCCTTCTTTACAAACATTATTTGATACTACATACTTTGAAATATTATTTTCTTGAAGAGTTCATTGTGTTGACATTAAACTGGATTTTGGTATAACAATATGACCATTACGTAAATGTAACATACAGACTGCACTTAAATATTTTACTCAGAGTATTTGTTTAGTTATTTCACCATCTCAGTGCTATAAGTGAAAGAGGCAGGTATCAATAATAGCTGAAAAAATGTGTCTGTTAAAAATAGCGTGTACGACAGCTTAGAAAATGGAGGATCTTTACAGTGGTTGTCCAGAAGTATTTTGCATTTGAAAGGTTTTGTTTTGTAAGTCTGAAAGTGTGATAGATGGAGCAAGAAAAGGCATAGTTTATTGAATAGTATCAATGACTATTTCACATCAAGGAACTAATAAAGGTTCATTTCTTATCTTACGTTTGCACTTATAGGTTACAAGAGCGCAATTATTCATAATGCATTTTCCATAGGGTACCACTGGTGTTCCGTATTTTTTTCTCGAAGACTGCACAAACTAGGGAAAAACGGATTGCAGTTCCTGTTACTAGAAATGCCAGTGTTGCATTACAACCAAAAAATATATAGGGTCATGCAGCAGAAATTGACTTAAAATGCAGTTGAAAAGATGTCTATTTTTTCGCTTAATGAAAAGGCATATTTTAATGGCTCCAACGTGCAGAAATGGAGGATATTTTCTATACTTCATAAAATGTGAATCTGATTTTCTGCAATTTTAAACCTAATTGGATAAGCTTTCGATTAAATGTAATTCCAATCCTGTATCATCCAATCAGAAGCCGTATAGGATACTATTCTGAGTACCATCTTGGGGTAAAAAACTTGCCGGTAAAATGTAAACAAATAATTGCGCTCTTGTAACCTAAAAGAAAAAATTTCAAACACTAGAAAGAAAGTACATCTATTTAGCTCATTACATTATAAAACCAGATTTCTTTTCAAACATTGAAGTGATGTTCTAGATGTATACTTGCTGCTTTGTCTGACATGTCAGAAGAAGGATTTTGTTAATTTATTCATTGGATAAATATTAGGACTGTTACTACAGAGTTACAATGTGAATAATACATTTATTTGTTTTCAGGAATCTTTCATGGAAGTCATCAATCCATTTATTAAGAAAAATAAGCCAAGAATGGTTATGTTCCTAGATAATTTATCAGTAAGTTTACAACACTTTTCCTGTTTGGGAATATAAAATCAGTCTAAACAAAGCAATCAAGGAATCTTGCTGACAAGTTTGGTTGTAAGAAGAATACAAAAAAAAAAGTGGAAACAAATATACAAGTCTTCAGATTTGAACACCAATGACGATAAAATATTTAAAAAAAAGATACCTGATGATAATCATGGCTTCCAGTTTTTAAAGTGAACATTTTGTGATAATGGTATTTCATGTTTTATATTGACCAAGTATCACAAGGAATGTCCTGAAAACTGAATTTAAACAAATCTATAAGTATGGGAAGACCCTTCAATAAAGGAAAAGCCATTCATTGTAATTTTGATACAATATTTTGTCTTGGTTCAGTTTTCAATTTTGTGATTGCACTCTATGTATTAAGTCCAGATTTTTGTTATATATTCAATTTAGATCTTGTTAATCCTCTATAACTTCAAACCAACTCAATCCAATAGACTGGCAGGATATTTGAGCTCTAACTTTACACTATTTAAAAGAAAAGATTTTGTTTTAAAATTGAAAACCATTGTTGACTGCATCATTCATGTAACTATTTTTTAACCTTTAATTGAAGGTAAACCAAGATAAGATCTGTGACAGCCAGAAAACAGAATCGGTAGTGGATGATCTAGCCAGAGATTTGGCTACAGTTCATCAGATATGTGCCACACACTTAAATGATCTGGTGAAACTCAGTGAAACAATGGTACGACTAAGTAATTGGTTCATTTGTATAGCTTGATACTTCATTTTATCAGTGTCAATTATAGAATATTATTTCTGGTATTGACAATGGTGTTAAAATTTGGTTTTTAAAGTTAATAACATAATGCAACATCAAATTAAATATCATCAGCCAGATGTAAGTTCTTGATAAACACAATTCATCTTTACATTTAAAGGGACACTAGCTGTCAAATTCATGTTCACTGATTTGACTCAAATTCTCATATTTTATTTATAACCATGTAAAACATTTATCCAAATTATAAAAAGTCTAAACTAAACAATTAACAGGGCATGGGCTCGATAATATGTAGCTTCGTTTCATGGGTATTTTAGTCTTGACGCCATCTAATTAACTATCGAGTTGACCTCCAAAGACCTCCCATGGTTATATAAGTGATATAAACATAAATATAGATATAAATAGAAAGCGAACTCATGTAATTGGATTTTTCTAGGTCTGTTTAATTTCATATTATAGATTAGAAATATATGTTAATCATCGCTTTTACCTGTATAAGAATGATTTTTTGTGGATCGAATCAGTCAATCAAATGATTTACCTTTGTTTCACTTTCTATGTTGACATTCTTTTCCTTTAAATAACCAAACCATACACTTTGTGTGTTATTCATCTCTAGGTAAGGGGTTAAATTAAAGTTCACATGAATACGGAGTCAATGAGGTTGAATTATTTACTTGCAAGTGAATAATTCATCATCAATGTTTCTTAGCTTAATTTGACAAAATTGAACCGTATTGGCTACTCAAAGCGAATTATTGTTTCACTATTTCACTTTCATTAATGATTGGACAAAAAAAAAATCATACTTTAGATTTTTGTCTCGCCTTGACGGAGTCAAAAAGCAAGACATAGGTATGCTGTTTCCAGCGTAGGCGGCGTCAACAATGTATTAGTTTGTGATTAGGTCTAGTTTATGGTGAACCACTAGTGGTAGGTCAATGATATTTGGTATGCAGTTGTATTAGCATTGGCACATTTCATTTCCATGGAGAATATTTGGCCCCGCCCTCTCAGTCATGGTCTATTGACTTTAAAACTTTTGCTAAGTTTTCATGTATTAGTTTGTGATTAGTTCAGTTTATGGGGAACCACTAGTGGTAAGTCAATGATATTTGGTATGCAGTTGTAAAAGCATTGGCATATCTCATTTCGATGGAGAATATTTGGCCCCGCCTCCTTGGTCATGGTCTATTGACTTTGAAACTTTTGCTTAGTTTTCATGTATTAGTTTGTGATTAGGTCAGTTTAAGGGGAACCGTTAGTGGTAGGTCAATGATAATTGGTGTACAGTTATTTATGCATTACCACATCTCATTTCCATGGAGAATATACTTACCCCTCAGTCATGGTCTATTGACTTTGAAACTTTTGCTTAGTTTACCTGTATTAGTTTGTGATTAAATCAGTTTAAGATGAACCACTAATGTTAAGTCAATGATATTTGGTATGCAAATGTATTGGCATTTGCAAGTTTTGTTTCCATGGAGATTATATAACCCCACCCCCTCATTATTGTTCATTGATTTTGAAACTTTTACATAGTTTACAAGTTAATGTTTGTGTTTAGGTTTGTTTAAAGGGAATGACTTCTGAAAAGTCAAAGGTATTTAGTATGCAGTTGTATTAGCATTGGCACATCTCATTTCTATGGAGATTGTTTAGCCCTGTACCTTCAGTCATGGTTCATTGGCTTTGAATATTTGCATAACTTACATGTTAAAGTATTGCTATTTTGATTTTAACATTTGCATTATCAAAATAACAAAAAGGCGAGACATATCTCTGTGTTAACAGTTTATTTATATATCTTGTAGCTAGTGCCCCTTTAACATAATGTTAAAATTCTGAAGTGTGATTGAGTGATGAAGCCTTTTATTATACCCCACACAACAAAGTTGAGTAGGGTATAATGTTTTGATCTGTCCATCCATCAGTCCTGTTCTTGTCATGGCAACCTCTGAAACCACACAACAGAATTTCATGAAACTTTGTAGATAATAAGGACAAACTATGTTAATGTGCATATCGATATGAAATTATGATTCTAATTTTTGTCGAGCCTGCGACTTTTGTCAGAGAAAGCTCAACATAGGGATAGTGATCCGGCGGCGGCGATAATAGCTAACTTCTTAAAAACTTTATATTTTAGGTTGAAGACCTAGATGCTTCATACTTTGTATATGGATGCCTCATGTTACGAAGTTTCCGTCAGTGACACGTCCAATGTCCTTGACCTCATTTTCATGGTTCAGTGACTACTTGAAAAAAAGTTAACATTTTTTGTCATGTTAAATTCTCTCTTATTATAAGTAGTAGGATAACTATATTTGGTATATGCGTACCTTGCAAGGTCCTCATGCCCGTCAGACAGTTTTCACTTGACCTCGACCTCATTTCATGGATCAGTGAACAAGGTTAAGTTTTGGTGGTCAAGTCCATATCTCAGATACTATAAGCAATAGGTCAAGTATATTCGGTGTATGGAAGGACTGTAGGTGTACATGTCCAACTGGCAGGTGTCATCTGACCTTGACCTCATTTTCATGGTTCAGTGGTTATAGTTAAGTTTTTGTGTTTTGGTCTGTTTTTCTTATACTGTATGCAATAGGTCTACTATATTTGGTGTATGGAATGATTGTAAGGTGTACATGTCTAGCTGACAGGTGTCATTTGACCTTGACCTCATTTTCATGGTTCAGTGGTCAAAGTTAAGATTTTGAGTTTTGGTCTTTTTTTCTAATACTAGATGCAATAGGTCAACTATATTTGGTGTATGGAAATATTTTATGATCTATATGTCAGTCACGCAGGTTTTATTTGACCTTGACCTCATTTTCACAGTTCATTGCTCAGTGTTAAGTTTTTGTGTTTTGGTCTGTTTTTCTTAAACTATAAGCAATAGGTCAACTATATTTGTTGTATGGAAGAATTGTTAGCTGTACAAGCCTGCCTGCATGGTTCATTGGTCAATGTTTAGTTTTCTTGGTTAATGTTAAGTATTGACAGTTGTAATAAAGCTTTATATTTAGGACTATCAATATAATATCAATGATTAGTAAAGAAGGCGAGACATTTCAGCGTGTGCACTCTTGTTTTTCTAGGGGTTATGCCCCTTTGGACTTAGAATTTTGGCCTTAATGTACTACTGCAACAATTTGTCATCGCAACTCCTCTGAAACCACACAACAGAATTTGATGAAACTTTGTACATAATATAGACATACTATGTAGATGTGCATATCGACAGTAAATTACGATTCAGTTTTGTTTCTAGGAGTTATGCCCCTTTGAATTTGACCTAACTATACCTCTTCAACAGTTTGTCAGCACAACTCCTCTGAAACCATACTACAGAATTTCATGAAACTTTGTAGTTAATAAGGACATAATATGTAGATGTTCATATCCACACATACTTTATCAGTTGACATTTGTTAGAGTTAGGAGTCTTTGAACTTAGGAATATGGTTTGATTTTTTTTGCCCAGTGACAGTGTTGGGCGTGGGTGTATGTGAGCATGCTCACAAAGGTTCTTTAAATAGGGCCCTGCCGAATGGCAGACGCCCTATAGTGATCAGTCCGTCCATCCATCTGTCCGTCTGTCCGTAACAAATTGTGTCCGCTCTATATCTTGAGAACCATTATGATTTCAAAGTTTATACTTGACATGTATATAAACCAACACCAGAGGGTGTGTCATAATTTATGTACAACTTCCTAGGTCAAAGGTCAAGGTCAAAAACTTTGGTTTCAGTTGACAACCCAATGTCCAATGATAAAGATACAAATTTTTTACCACACATTATTCACAGCGGGGCCCACAGAAATGGCTCCCATCTCATTGATATCTAGTTTATACTGTTAAGAGTTTATTTTAAAGGAAAATTCTTAATTTTACTTTATTATGATTTTCAGCCTTCATTGAAGAAACTGGTTGCAGTTACAGAAATTTTGACAGATCACAAGAAAAGATATATGACTTGAAGAAAGAAGAACTGATTGTGAATGTGTTCAAATCCTTATGCGATCACTTGTAAAAGTGAATCTTGATTGGTTCATTAAGTGTAGTTCACTTTTAGTGCAACTGATTGGTTGATTATGATCCACTGGTTTCTTAGCATTACCTTTATGTAGAACCAGTATAGGCTGTGATATTACAGTAATGGCAGATTAACATTAGCTTTAAACATTGGCCACCATTGATGCATTTTTGATAGATTTTTTATGTCAAAGCTGTGATCTTTAAGAATTCAAAAGACCTTCAAAACTTATTTTCTTTTCAAATTAAGTGTTTGAGTAAACCAAATTTAAATGTTATCTTAAAAAACATGAATACTTTAAAGATCTGTGCTACTTTATTGAAGTAATCTTCATTGTAAGAATAATGAATATTTAATAAGAAATCACTCCAAAAAAGGTAGTAACTTATGTTGTGCCCTGTTTTGATAATGGGTCTTTTTACTTGTTTATTGATGGCATTGTTGTTAATGTATGACACAAAATGATGAATTGGTGCCTCAAGCTTATGTGTTCAAATGAATGTATTTTTTTCTACCTGTGATACTGATTTGTAAGTGCTTTAAAAGTTATATTTCTCATTATGATATTCATCATTTGAAAGGTAGAACATTGTAATATGTTATCAAATTATCAGATATCCTCTAACTAAGAGCTTCCTTTTGATACTTCTTTCTCTTCCTTATATAAATCATCCTTTAAAATAAATTCACATTTTAATCATGTATAATATATGTTGTCCCCAAAGAGATTTCAGCTTCATTTTCATAAAAAAAAACAAAGTTTTTAATTATATGAATATTTTAATCCATTTTTATCAGATTTGTTATTAAAATCACAATATTTTTTACTGAATATTTTAATTGAATAACTTTTCAGAGACTAAACCCTTAACAATCTGCTTCCTGTCATGTCCAAAATGCTTTTAATTTTCACCTAGTGCAGGTCACATAACAGCTTGACTTTATCTTTATATGACTGATTACTTTTTGTTTATGAATCTATTTGTCAAGTCTTTGTATTGTTGTTTATTTTTTCAAATTCCTCAAGAAATAGACTTCAACTAGGGAATAGTGGCTAAAGTTAAAAGACATTTAGTGAAAGTAAATTTTTATTGGTTCTGAAATAATATAAAACATGTAATTTATTGGTACTGAATACTAATTTTTTATTCAAAAACTATAAATGATTTTGGCACTGACCACATCAATTAAATTGCCATAATAAAGTTATACATAGAACTATATCGGAATCATATGAAATAAGTGCCTTCTCATTACCCTTTTCTCATCAGATTAGAAATGCACACAAGCAGTATAGAGGAAATCGGCAGAAAAAAAACCCATTTTATTTTGCCATTACTTTACAAGTAGACAGTCATTTAAACATTTACTGTAAATTCATTATTATTTGCAGAGGTTAAAAAATTTTGTTACAGGTAACTAGCCCAGGACTTACTAGCAGCAGTATTTTACTAGCCCTGTTGGAAGAACTGCTAGCCCATCAAAACTGACCTGCTAGCCTGAGTATGCCTCACAAATCAGAGTTTGCTGTATAATTACAAAGTGGGTGTCGCTTGTTTTGAAGGCGGCATTATACACTGTATTTAATAATTTTTGTTGACCTGATTTTTATTCTATTGGTAAACAAACAGTGGTGCTTATCCTAACTTAGTTGTTCTCACATACAAAGCAGACTTTTTATTGGTGTGCTAGGAAATAACGGCAATATTGTCTTTCTGGGACACTATAAATTTTCCTTTCTGCTTTTCCCGGTTGTATTTGGCATTTGTCAGTCTCATTACCCCATTCATCTACAGTTTTTCGTTTTAAAACTGACAAAGTTCCTGGGGTGCCTGTACTACAGTAAAATATTTAGAAATATTTGGTTGCATGGATTAGTTTCGTGCTCAACAGCTGTCCGACAAAACAGGTCAATAGCGACTGGCAATACATAATACCCCCAGTACAGTCAATTGAAAATCTCAGCATCAGAAATATGTACAATACCCCCCTGTACTGAGAAATAGATATTTAAAGAAGAAGAATTGCGATCAGTACCGATACCGGGCCACCCAGAGTTATTAGTTCTGTTTTTAAAATATGTACAACAGGACCTTTACAAACCAGTTGAAATTCTTGGAATCCCGGATGACGTAATTGAATCTGATTGGCTAAGATAGAATAGTGATGAAAGGATTTTCCGTTTTCTATTTTGGAAACGCCAAGAATTTTTGTTACTAGTCCGTCGGGCATATTGGGTTAAAAATTTTGATTGCCCGGGGTGTAAATGCTCTAGTCCTGGGCGTCGGACTAGTAGATTTTTTAACCCCTGATTTGTGGGAAAAGGGTAAACCATAATTTTCAATGTTTGACGAAGTACAAATATTCTAAAGGCATGAATGCAGACTTTGGCAAAACCACAAATTCAAATACCCACAAAAATCCATTTTTTATCAATCCACCAAAATATGGTATCTACAATAGTAAAGAATCTACAGTAGAGGGTTAGGTGCATACGTCCACAATAGTAAAGAATACAGTAGAGGGTTATGTGCATACATCCACGATAGTAAAGAATCTACAGTAGAGGGTTATGTGCATACGTCCAGGAGAGTAAAGAATCTACAGTAGAGGGTTATGTGCATACGTCCATGATAGTAAAGAATCTACAGTAGAGGGTTATGTGCATACGTCCAAGATAGTAAAGAATCTACAGTAGAGGGTTATGTGCATACGTCCAGGATAGTTAAGAATCTACAGTAGAGGGTTATGTGCATACGTCCACAATAGTAAAGAATCTACAGTAGAGGGTTATGTGCATACGTCCACGAGAGTAAAGAATCTACAGTAGAGGGTTATGTGCATACGTCCATGATAGTAAAGAATCTACAGTAGAGGGTTATGTGCATACGTCCATGATAGTTAAGAATCTACAGTAGAGAGTTATGTGCATACGTCCACAATAGTAAAGAATCTACAGTAGAGGGTTATGTGCATATGTCCACGAGAGTAAAGAATCTACAGTAGAGGGTTATGTGCATACGTCCATAATAGTAAAGAATCTACAGTAGAGGGTTATGTGCATACATCCAAGATAGTAAAGAATCTACAGTAGAGGGTTATGTGCATACGTCCACGATAGTAAAGAATCTACAGTAGAGGATTATGTGCATACATCCACGATAGTAAAGAATCTACAGTAGAGGGTTATGTGCATACGTCCACGATAGTAAAGAATCTACAGTAGAGGGTTATGTGCATACGTCCACGATAGTAAAGAATCTACAGTAGAGGGTCATGTGCATACGTCCATGATAGTAAAGAATCTACAGTAGAGGGTCATGTGCATACGTCCACAATAGTAAAGAATCTACAGTAGAGGGTTATGTGCATACGTCCAAGATAGTAAAGAATCTATAGTAGAGGGTTCCGTGCATACTTGAAAGATGTCTGCAGTTTTAGACTATAGTTCATAGATAAATTCATAGATTAAAATTTTAAATGGCCTACTTCTGTTTGCAGTTCTATATAAGTCTTAGCTTATAAACAAATCTAAATTAAAGAAATATTTTATTAATATCAGTTTATTTGGTAATAAATGAGAGATAACAATCAACCATCATTGTTACAAATATCTTAGTTTGTTTGCTAGATTATGGTACCTTACTTAGCCATGTTTTAGCAGATGTTTGAAATTGTCTATCTTTCACATACACATGTACCAGAATATAATTGCAATACAAAATTAGGAAGATGTGGTATGATAGCCAATGACACATCTCTCCACCAGAGACTAATGATGTAGAAGGATGATAGCCAATGACACATCTCTCCACCAGAGACTAAATGATGTAGAAGGTTATCAATGTATGTTCTTCATTTCCTAGTAGTTTTTTTATGTCCATGTCTGTCAATATTTAGTCATACCACATATCTCCTGTCTCTTATACAAACTGTATGAAAAAGTCATAAATCTGTGCCAAGTTAATATATATTATCATTATAATAGGACTGTATTCTAACATTTATTTAATGTTTTGATGGTTCAGTATAGGGAATCATTTCATATGTGAGCTGGCTCCAGTCTTCATGAAAGTCAAAATTCTTCAAAGAAAATAACAATTAATTACTCTGTTAAAAAAAAGCTTATTATCTGATGAAAGCATAGCTTTTTGTGTCTTGGTTTGCTGTCATTGTAAGGGATACACCACATCTCTTTTGACTCATTTTACAATAGTATTCTTAATGATGTTATAATTAAAGTCTGGATAGGCAGTGCTAAAAATGCCATAGGTGATATTTATATGGATTTATGAAATAGAAATAGCTTTAAAAAGTCTTCATATGTTTTATTTTTGAAATTGAAGATAAATTGAACAAAAAGACCTATTAATAAATACTTCTTGTTTGAATAGACAATGTCTCATTTTGTTTTCTGGTGATCATACACAAATAAAATGATTGCTTAAAGAATGATATATGAAATTTATTCAAACTTTTTAGGAAATTTTATCTAATAACCTTGTACTGCAAATTTTGAGATGCTTTATAGATTGCTATTCGCATTTAGTTCTATTTACACTAGACTAAGTTCAAGGAGGATTTCCTTTACATTTCTGCATTGTCATACAGAGACTCTTTTTTTGCCAGTGTATTACATTTATATGTATGATCAAGTATGTTTATGAATTTCTAACATTTCTGTACATATGAAAACATAATTTAATATTTATATTTTACTTTAATTTAAATTCTTTAAATAGATAATTGTTTGTTTTTATTTGATTTATTAAATTGACAAAGTAAACATCAGTCATATAAGTTTTACTTAAGGTAGATTTTTTTAATGATATTTTATAATATTTAAAAAGAAGCACATGTGCAATATTTTAATAAAAGTATGCAGTCTCTGGCTGTTGAAATACATCATTGTTGTTTTCTTGTAAAATAATTCTTGATTCTTATTGGTTAATTTTCAAATTGCTTCTGCTTTCAATCTACAATGGGGGCCTCCTCTGTGCTGAGTGGTCAAAGTAGTCGAACTACTTTATCACTAGCCTGTCAACACTCAGATTGTGAGTTTGAACCCCACTTGTGGCAGGTGCACTTGACTCCAATCTTAATTGCTTAGGATTGACAGTTTTCCTACTGAAGTTCGGTGGTTCTCTCTGGGCACTCTGGCTTCCTTCACCAATAAAAACTGACCACCACGAAATAGCACAATAGTGCTGAAAGTGGTGTTAAACACCAATCAATCAATCTACAATGCAGAATCTTTTAAAACCTTATAGTACATTGGACTGATCGAGTGTCTAGCACAATGAGACAGTGGTTCTACATAGGTTCCTGTTGAAGCTTATTGTAAATCTTAATTTCATCTTTCTGAAAGTACTAAGCTGATCTAGATCAAAATTCTGAATGACTATTGTAAGGTTGGTTCTATATTAACACTCTTTGTATGATCCAGTCAGAGTTAAAAAAAAACAGAATAATTTTTTAATCTTATTTGTCAAATTTTAAAAATCCATAAAAAAAAACCTGAATGATCTTCTCAGACTTCTTCTCGAAAACTACCAAGTTACATAGCTACAGATAAAATATAATTGCAAAGGGTTGATTGCTACATAACTTGATATATATATTTACCTGTTCACCATACTTACCATATTTCAAAATCAAAAAAAATATTTAAACTTCATAATTAAATAATTGACATGTTTTATTTGAACTCTCAATGCAGGGATGTTATTTCTGTAATAACTTTTCATATTTGCCTTTTATGAAACATTTGGACTCCAAATTAGCTTTCACCACACATCAATATTAAACATAGCAATTTGTGGAATGATATTCTAAAAACACCCAAATCCAACTGGTTATATTTAACCACGTTAAACCTGAAACCTCTTGAAGGTGTGTATTTCCCCTCAAATTTTGTGTTTATGATTTAAACAACCTTCAAACATGGTCAATATAAGTACTAGTAGAACATCAATTTTCCCAAGAATGTTCCTTATGATAAGGTTCTCTATGAAATATATTTGTTTCTTTAGAGTTCCTGTCTCATTGAAGTATATCCCAAATTTCTTTTTTCATGTTTGAAAGTATGTAATTATATGAATAAGTATTAAAAGAAAAGTACATCTGTTCTAGGGCTCATTACATTGTTTTAGGTGATCAGAGAATTTGTTGTATTTTGGAAAATTGGACCCACCTCCCCTTTTGTCTATTGATCAGGTTGTACAAAGAGCAAATTAGGTGTCAAGGTGAATGTTTCAATATGCAGTGAATAGAGAATACCTGTACCTGTTTTATGTAATTCATAACCTTCAAATTTCCTACAATGTTGTATAAACATTGAAAATGAGCTATCACACTTTAGAAAAGTTTTGAAGATTTTCTAGAGGGTATAACTTGGTGTACTTGCAGCATTTGTGACACCCTTTATATGTATTTGTTCATGCTCAAGTGGTCTGGTTGAATTTGTTCCTCAGCAACAACATACTGGGATAACTTAATTTGGTATGTGGATTCAGGTTGTGAGTATATATGTTAGATCTGACATATGTAATATAACTTTGACCTTGGTCGGATTAAGTTTTCATGATAGGTGTTTTTCTCAATAATCATACAGAATAGATCAGTATTTGCATGGTACGTGAATTGAAGAGTTCGTTAGTCTGTCAAAATAGGGTGACTTAACTGCATGCTTCTTTGGTCAGCTTAAGTTTCAATGAATCAGCTCCATTCTTCAACTGTATATGTCATGCATGATAAGTCAGCAAAATATTACAAGTGGGTTAGTGAAAATTAGTTGCTTCCGACATCCGACATGACATTGAACTCATTTTCATACTCCTGTGTACAAGCTGTTTTCAGGATCAGGTATGTTCCTTGGTCAGTAACTGCTTTAGAGATCAACAATATTTGATCCTCTAAGTTGTGACAAGTAATATGTGTCTGTCGGAAATTTGTTATTTGGCCTTGACCTCAATTATTTCGAGATTTAGTTTTGTTAATTTTTTCATGTTATGTCTTTTCCTCAACAGGTCAACTTGACATGACATACCAATTTTGGTATGACATGTCATAGTGCGTCGCCCCAGACTGCAGTGGTCATATTTGTTTTACATTTATATCTTGATAAATCATGCACGATGGGTACATGAACATGTGCATCTGGCCACTTCACTTTACCTTGACCTAGGTTTCAAAGTTCATTGCCCTTTAAAGTAATACATATATTTTGTAGCTGACGAGATATTTTAGTGTTTTAACTCATGTGATATATACTGTGTGATATAATACTGGCATAAACACGACCTGTAGAAAGATTCGTCTTCAAAGTAATAGGAAATAGTAAGCTAAAAGGGAGCAATAAAGGTCAATCTAGGTGAGAGTTTTTGCTCCATGTTAAAGGCACCACTTTGACTTTGAATAGAAGAACAGCTATAAAAGCACTGCTTCTTTAAGATATTTCTTTTTCATTAATAGATTTATGAAAATGCAATTTTTTTAAGGCACATTATTTTTTTTTCTCTCAAATCTGATAGTGATATCATATTCAAATTTATGTAACAATCCTTTATTTCCAACGTATGACCAACACTGAGAACAGTGTTTTCAAAATTATATCAAATAATATAGCCTTCCACTTACTGAAACATATTCTACATTTCTTTATATATACTTTATATATTATGTAAATACTATACCAAGTGATAGATAAAGTTTCCCAACAAGAGAGCACAATTGCTATCGCACGTCTTTTTTAAACTGTCATCAACGTGGCTTTACTGTATAAAAATCCTGTAACTGCTCGGTAGATCGAAAAAAATGTTCTTTTCAATCGTCTCGGGTGTGTCCAGGATTAAGAAGATATATTTGTTAAATTCCAAAAGTAAGGTAGAACGCTCTTACCTACTTTATATGTCCATAATTTGGAATGAGAATTTTATCCACCTAATTAGCAGAGGCGGATTTAGAGGGTTTTTCAGGGGCCCGGCCCCCCCCTCTTTTGTTGGAAAAATTTTGTTGATTAGATAGGGAATCACTGAAGCATGACTGTAGCGGGGCCCCCTTTATGAAAATTTCTGGATCCGCCACTGATTAGGGCCCCATGAGAGGTCTGTAACGCAAAAGTAAAAAAAAAAAAAACAATATGACAGAAACTTTTGCATAACAATAACAAAGATCAACAAATATTCAAGCTATGCATGTAAAAATAATGTTATGTTGTTATCGACTTTGGTCCAACTGCAGTAGTGAAATGTATTGTGACTTGCATACAGAATGCGCCATGAGTTGATATATAAATGTCTTGAAACGAAGGGTCGTTCATCATTCAGTTATTTTTCTTTGTGCAAAGCAATACTGTCCCTGTTAAGACCCTAAATTAACTTTGAAAGTCTTTTACAACATCCATTGTTGTGTGTATCTGGGTGATGGCTCATTGTAGATCGTATAATAAAAGTATGCATTTGGATAAACTTAAACATCCCTGAGACCATTTGAACTCTTCAGAGTTATGTCTCTTGAACAATGGAATTTTTAGTATTTTTCATACCTCGACACCTCTTCTTACTTGATTATTATCAAACATATAAAGATGTGCATGTGTGTATAACAGACTTGATTCCGTTCATTGATTTTTAAACGGACATAAATATCAAGCAAAAATAAACTGATGACTTCAACTGGGACTAATACATGGTATTACCTTAACCTTTTCCCCCTAAATACATAGGCTATAATAAAACAAAACAATATATTCATATTGCCGATAACCCAGACAGCTAGAAAACATACAAAGAAAGGGTTGAAAAGTCTATAATCCAAGACTCTGAGATACAGAAAGTCTCTTTTCTAAAGTGTCAGCAATATAGCCGTCTTTGCTACTGTCAGACTTCCTTCTGCCATGCCTTTTAATGCATCGCTCATTAACTTCTGAACTAGCAGCAGCGGTCGCCCCACCGGCAAGCAAAGGAATGTAAACCCAAATTCAACGTAGGTGCGACTAATTTCAGTCTTTTCAATATATTTTCTCTAGCTGCTGTGTAACTTATTTTCTTATTTTTGTAAATAAGTTTAGCTATAGACTTATGCCTAAATATAGGTCGAAATATGTAAAAATCTGAATTCAGGTTCAATTTAGCCAAATTAATATAATTCTTGAAAATACTGACTGGACATGCTATAGTTTTCCCTTTTGCAATCAAAATTTCATTACCCTGTCTATACTGGTCCGTTTTGCTTTGGGAAATAAATAATTTCAAAAATTCATCATACACAGTTACGTCTTTACATTTTAAAGAACTAAGCTCGTCGAAACGGAGAAATCCTGCAAATCTTAACACTATCACTGCTAAATCTCTTACAATTAATAAATCATTAGAATCTTTGAATTTTGTACATAGTTCAATAATAATGTCTATACTAACAGGTTCTTTCTTATTGACAGGTTTTCCGTTTAACCTCTTGGCTGATTCTTTTAAAGATTTAACGAAAGAATTATCAGTAGGGTCAGCAAAACCATTCAGCTCATATACCCATTTCAAAGAATAAATAGCACCATTAATAACATTTGGAGAACAGTTTTTGTCTATCAATTTAGTTATGTACAATGCGACGTGAATAGGAGCAGCCGGTAAATTATTAAAACCATGTTCTTTGATAAACGTGCTCCATCTGTTGAAACTTGAAAAGTACGTCTTGTTCGTATTGTTACTTCTTGAGTCGAGAAGAAATGAAGACATCTTTCCGCTTAATCATAAAGAATATGGTCTTTAGAAACTCCGCTTGCCTCCACAGCTGCTCCGACATTCTGTCTCAATCCTATTCCTGCAAAATAGAATTACTAAATCAAAACTCTATCCTCATAGCTATCAATCTGAATTTTAGCAACCCTGTCTTGAAAACACCATTTTTCCCTGCCCCCTTGACAATACAATTATTCTGAGATAAATAATAAATATTTCTCACAAAATCGAAAAATTCACCATTTCTAAGTAAAATAGGCCAATAAGGAGCAGAAGTCCACTCGGGAACGATCAGTGTTCCTTTTGCTTTGTCTTGTTTTAATTTATTCAGAGTTTTAGTAATTAAGATAGGTGGCGGTACAAGCCAGTTTACATCATTACCCCAAAACTGAGTGAAAGCATCTACAGCTTCTGTCCCTGGATACCATACTTTTGAATTAAATCTCTCACACTGAGAGTTATAGTGTGTAGCAAATCTGTCTATCGTACATTTATCCCATAAATTGCACAAATAATGATAAATCGAATATTCTATGCCCCAATCGTCATGATCCATGACTCTGCTCAAATAATCTGCATCATTATTTTCAGTTCTTGGTATCCAATTAGGTGTTAAGTTAATCTTTTGAACTTCGCAAAAATCAAGAATAGAGGTAGAAATTGATTGTAATTTCAATTTCTTGCTACCTACTTTCAAAATATGCTCAACATTCTTGTTATCTGAATTAATTCTTATTTTTTTTTTCAGTGACATTTTTAAATGTCTTTAATACCCTTCTTACACATTCTAATTCTCTCCATGTAGAACTTTCACCCATTTCGGATTCGGTCCAATTACCAAATGTTTCAAAATTCTCAAAATGAGACTCAGCAAAAGGTGTAATATAACCACCAAAGCCCACATCTGAGGCGTCACAAAAATTCTCACAGTCAAACAAAGTATTGACTGTTACCGTGCTTATCTTAGAACCTACTGTATTTATATTTCTACAGTGAAGATTCCAGTACATCAATTCGCTTAAAGCTTCGTGCGTTATTCTCACACAAGCTTGCCAACTGGCTTTAGACATAACACACTCATATAGAAATCTAGTATTTCTACGTACAACATTGCCAAAAACGGCGTGCATGGAAATAAGCTGACCAACAATACTGGCTATAAATCTAGCTCTAAATAAAATCTTTCCATTAGTCACTTGAAACAAAACAAATATTTTTCTAATTTCTCTATCCTTTCTTCCTTGACAAATATGTTACCATTTTTGGTGTGTGATAGCGATAATTTGTGTAAATTGTGCATCTTTATTTGAATCTATTTAAAAGGATTAGTTTTCTTAAATCTGATATCTTTGGACTTTCACAGACAAACTGTTCGGTCATAAATTGTCATTATATTATAAAACTAATTATCATTTTATCGAAATAATTTTATTTGCAATATTTGTCCGTCAAAGTAATTTTATTAACTTGTAACGATTTTTCTTTATAAAGCTTTTGTGTTATAAGTAACAATTAAGTGTCAGTATATTTCACAAAGTCGGAAATTTGTTTCTAGATAATTCTTTTTGTAAATAATAGATAAAGTCACAGCTTTACATAGTTCTTAAGTATTCTTGTCTAAAGAATAATAAATCCTTTAGTCATTCCAATTAGCGCTATTCAGCCTAAAACTCAAGCGACAGATTTTTGTAATATACATTCTTTTGTTAATCTTTTAAGTGCTAATTGTATTATTTCATTGTCATTCGGTAATTTCATTTCTATCGTGAAAATTGTAACCATGTAAATTCTTGATTTAAATATGTTTTCTGAAGTTCTAACTTCAGTGAGAGTCAGACATTCGAACTGACATCCGCAAAATTGTAAAATTACATGTATTCCATCCTGAATTATTAAATTGTTAACTACTGCATAGGACTTGTGTCTAATTCTACAAGTGGAGTTAAAGCGAGTATTCTCAGGCAAGTGACTAAGTCTAGTCATTGTCTTACGTTGGCATCGCCAACTTCTGCAACCGGTCGTGGGTTGCAGCTCGTTAACATCATCAATCCAGTAGCCATTCACCCGGTTACATTTATGGTGGAGAAAAAAGCAACGTGATAATAAAAGACTGAACGAATATTTTGAAAGAAAAAATGCCATGCGCGAGTTGCCATTCTCTGGCATAAGATCTACATCTTTTCAAAATTGCTTGGAAGTTTCATTTATTCTTCGTTCCGAACTAAAGTGTGTAAAAAGTCAACTGCACGAATGTAAAGTCACACACAGAAAGGATATTACAAAATTGCAAAATCAACTAACAGAGTTCGAGCGTGAAAACACAAGCTTAAAGAAGCAAATAGAAGACTCAGCAATTCAAGATTCAAAAACTATCCAACAATATTCATACAAAATTTCTCAACTTGAATTCAAACTCAGTGATAGTGAAAATGTTGTTAACATAACAACAGGTCTTAACAAGCAAACTCAGTCGTGGATAATATAACAGGAAGAAAAACACAAAACCGAGAAGGAAAGACTCATTTGGCGTAGTGATGAACTTTATAAAACTATTCAAATATTATCGGATGAAAATAATCGATTAAAATCAATTCAACAACAGACAAATAATCAATCAGCAAATAGCAACAAACATTTTCGAGAAAACAGACATTACCGTAGAAGATAGTTTTTTTAACCTCAAAGCGGGGACGCTTTGAATTTCAAAGGGGAGGGAATCTGTGATAGCGATAATTTATGTAAATTGTGCATCATCATTTGGAACTATTTAAAAAGATTGTTTTTCTTAAATCTGATATTTTTGGACTTTCAATGACAAACTATTCAGTCTTAAATTGTCATTATATTGTTTAAGTAATTTTATTTGCTATATTTGTACGTCAAAGTAATTTCATTATGATGTAACTATTTTTCTTTATAGAGCTTTTGTGTTATAAGTAACATGTCAGTATATTTTCTCAAAGTCGGAAATTTGTTTCAAGATAATACTTTTGATAAATAATGGATAAAGTCACAGCTTTACATAATTCTTAAGTTTTCTTATGTAAAGAATAATTAATACTTTATAGTCATTTCAATTACCACTATTTAGCCTAAAGCTAAAGCGACAGATTTTGTTCTATATATTCTTTTGTTAATCCGTTAAGTGCTAATTGTATTATTTCATTGTCATTCGGTAATTTCATTTCTATTGTGAAAATTGTAACCTTGTAAATTCTTGATTTAAATATGTTTTCTGAAGTTCTTACTTCAGTGAGAGTCAGGCAATCAAACTGACAACATCCGCTCAAAATTGTAAAAGAAATCATTAAATTGTTAACTACTGCATAGGACCTGTGTCTAATTCTACCAGTGGAGTTAAAGCGAGTATACTCAGGCAAGTGACTAGGTCCTAATCATTGTCTAACGTTGGCATCGCCAATGTCTGCAACCGGTCGTGGGTTGCAGCTCGTTATCATCATCATCCAGTAGCCAGTCTCCCGGTTACAGGTGTCCCATGTGAAACCGAGCCAATCTAGTTTTTGACAAGGAAACCAGTGCGATTTTTCATGCGCTATTAAAAATCCCAAATCTTCTAATTGAAGTTTAACTTGTTTACTACACTGTAACGCAGTGGCAAAATCTTTATCGCCCGCCAAACCATCGTCTAAAAACATTATAATTCTCTTGCCTTGAGATCTAAAATCTTAACAACTTCTCGCAAAACTTTTGAAAAGATGTATCCTGCGGTTGAAATTCCAAAAGGTAGAACAGCAAATACAAAATATTTTAATGTATTATCAAAATGCCATGAAAACCCTAAATACGGTTGATGTTCTTTAAATATCTCAATATGATGATATGTCGATTTTAAATCATAACTAAATATGAAATCATTTTCATTGATCAATTCTCTAGCCACTTTACAATCTTCGTCATGGGCGGATCCAGCCATTTTAAAAAGGGGGGTTCCCAACCCAGGATAAAGGGGGTCCAACTATGTCCCCATTCGAATGCATTGATCGTCCAAAAAAGGGGGGTTCCAACCTCCAGAAACCCCCCTTCTGGATCCGCCAGTGTTCGTATTTAAACCTGTATTTAAATAAGTGTGGGTTTATGTGACGACAGTCAAGGACGAGTCTGGGTTTACTCGATTTGTTGAAAGCTACCGTAAGAGGGTTAACGACTAACGGTATAGTGCTTACTTCTTTAATACAACCTTTTTCAATAGGTTTAAAATTTCTGATGAAACAAAATCTCTGTTGTCTAATGAAAATTTGTTATTTTTAATATGTATACGGTCAGGTTCTGTTTTAAACGGTATTTTGTAACCGTTCTCGATTATGTCGAGAATGTATTGATTATCAGTTATCAATTTCCATTTATCTAACCTGATGTTTAATCTACCTACAGGTGTGCCAGGTAAGTATAAAACAGTTTCAGATGACAACTGTTCAGTCGTTACATTCTTGTTTTGTGAATCGTTTTTGCTCGTTATTGAGACAGAAGGTAAAATAGCAAATGTATGTTCGAAACGAACATTATTTATCTTTGTTTCAGATGATAACAAATCGTTATTTAAAGGTAATAAATTGAATGTACTTATCTTTGACTTCTTATTTTATGGACAATTGTCACTCCAATGGCCTCTGTTTCCACAAGTGAAACATCTACAAGGCTGGTAGGTTGAGTTCTTGTCATCAGAGCTCCTGTCTTTGTTATATGGAACTGGTCTTGGACGCTTTTTTGCCTTTTCCGCGTTAGATTTTCTTTCAGCTCTAGATTGGGCTCTATTCATACGTTTCTCGTCCTCAAAATCGTCTGCTATAGGATTTGTAATGTATTCCTGCACTACACGCCATCCTATAAACTCGGAAGAATCCGCTAACTTAATAAGCTTTTGACGCTCTTGAACTAAGTCTATACCTTCCGATATCTTGTCCTTTGCCGCGGCTACTTTGGAGAGGCTGACATCAGGAGTATCGAGCAAGGAACGGGCCTCCATTAACTTGGAAACTACTTTCACACTGTGTCGAAACTGATTTTCATTTCCTTTTCTTTGGAACTTATAATTGTCTGATACACTTTCCTCTGTTTTGGTGATCTGTGCGTTGGAAATATCAAACTGAGACTGTTGAATATTGGATTGTAAACGATTTAATCTAGAGTCCATCATTGCGCTCATATTGTTCAAAATGTCCTGCTGAGAACTAGCGATGACACTTTTTACCTCGTTTGCAATGGCTTCTCGAATCGGAGAATCTAACCCGGTGTCCATCTTGACACTACGACTGTTGGGTAGAAAGTGAAGGCTTTCAAAATATTTTCCCGCACATGAAAATTTTCACGTGACTAAATTAGAAAATTCATACGCATCGTTAATACAAATGTTTCCCGCTATTCGTTGAAACGCGGGAAAATGTAAACAGTCGGGATTCTACCTTGTCAAAATGATCTTCTTATTACGCCACCTAATTTTTACAATCGTAAAAATGAAAACCAATTTAGGGATGACGCGCTGTCAATTCTTGAAAACCGATAACTTTAACAACATAGAATGATTACGATCCTTATTTACCAGTTGAATTTTTCAAGACAAATGTATCTACTAGCTATTGAGCATCATTTAATGTACTTTTCTGCCTTTAGTCAACTTAAAACTATTGTCTGCTCGGTTGTCAGGGAGAATTTTCGAAAGTTCGAAAACATTTAAAAAATTCTAATTAAAATATTTCGTGGAAGGGCAGACTTAAAATGTTCAGAGGTTGAAGACTAATAACCCTAGATGACACACAAAAAGTGGAGTCTTTTTTTTTTGAAGATATGCATTTTTAAGATCCACTTGTTAAGTCTGTCATCAAGTACTTTTAGTCAAAATTTGTTATTCAAACTAATCTATTCTGTTGTTATGACTCATTAGAAAGGTATTTCACTTGACCTATATATTTCATTTTTTAGTACTGTAAATTTTTAATGTTTTTATATCAATCTAAATATACAGAAATAATCGAATCTGAAGCGAGATGATGTATCAAATATTTTTGCTTTAAACGTTTTCAACACAAAAAAGTCAACTCAAACACGCCTAAACATAAAAAGGTGTACTCGACATTTTCTTTTCGATGAAATTATTGCCCATTTTAGGATTAAAAAAAAACTGTCGCCGGGGGCAGAGATGCAAATTAACTCTTTAAAAAGATAAATCTTTTATCTTTCTGTGGATTTTTTTCGGCAGAATTTATACTAATACACAAAAAAGGTCCACATGTATTTGCACCTTCCACAATCGACTGTTTTGTGATAATTTGTCTTAAATTTGAAATCTTACAAATAACTCGAAGCTCCATACTATAATTTTAGTAAAAACAGGTATATATGATGCATAAAATCCTAAATTGTGCACATTCATCAAACTTTTAAAGCCCATAGAAACCGATGTAAACAATTCAA
The DNA here is from genome assembly GCA_017311375.1 of Mytilus coruscus. Taxonomy (NCBI): domain Eukaryota; kingdom Metazoa; phylum Mollusca; class Bivalvia; order Mytilida; family Mytilidae; genus Mytilus; species Mytilus coruscus. Next base: position 3,075,431 of record CM029601.1, on the reverse strand, counting down.
ATATACCATCTTGTCCTTTTTTACTTTCTCTAATAAAGAGTTCCATTTCTTTTGTTTACTTTCAACTGGGTATCCGCCTGATGAATACATATATTGGTCACAGGCTTTAATCATTTTTCTATTTCAAATTACTAGTAGCGTATTTTTTTTAAATTTGTTTTGTTTTTCTAAAAATAAATTGTAAACACAACAGATATAACAGAAGACCGTTTTGTTAATTTATCTATATAGCTTCAGAAGGAGCTATGGGTGAGATAATTACATTCCTTAGCTATAGGTGAGATAATCATATTCCTTAATATCAAACAATTTTGTAAGCTTTATCACTGGATATTTCATATCCTTGATTTCATTGGTGTGATGGTTTATTCCTTGAATGCCAACATCCTTTGATCTACCGACAATTTACCTGTAAAATTATGTTGGCGTTCGAGGAATAGGTGTAAGTAGTTATCACAACAAAAGTGCATGCTTACCAAAACAATCATACTAATTAAACAGATAGGTAAATTGCAGGTAGCTAAATCTAGTTCATGTTTGTGAAGTTGTTGAAAATCATTGTTTGCTGTTACTGCTTGAACAAATATGGATTCTCTTAAAATGAAATTTTGAAAAGTGTTGCATCACAAAGTCAACATGTGCATATTGTCAGGAATTCTAGTTTGCACTAATTCTACAATAGACTCTTTGGACTTTGATGTTTTTTTCACATTTCTATAGTTGTGTGTGCTGTAATTTCCTCCCATATTATTTGATGGAACATCTCCAGTAGCATCTGTCTCCCGTTTAGTCTTTATTCTGTACTTGTAGTTGTTGTAGACCAAGTTTTCTTTGCCAAGACGATTCTCAACAAACTGTATATTTAACGGTGCATTAGCCATACTTGAAAAGTGAATGACATGACTTGCCTATCCTCCCTTTTTGTGCATATTATTGGCTTGGACCTATGCTCACTTAGTGTCAGCTTTGGCTATGCTCCTACTCATGCTCACCCAGTTTCCAGCTTGAAGTTATCAATTTACTTAATTATTTCTTATGGTTTTAAGGTTTAATTAATTGTTCAATTGAAAATTTCATATAGTTCATATTAGTGTAAATAATGTATATACATTTTATATAGTCTCTCATAACTCTTTTAGAGTGGCTCTTGCATGTTTTATGATGTTGTTTTATTAACTATTTGTATGTTTTATATAATGAAGAGGTGAGACTTAAATAAAATATTGTCTTGTCTTGTCTTGTCTTGTCTTGTCTTGTCTTGTCTTGTCTTGTCTATTAACTAATAAGATATTTAAAATGATATGGAATTAAATAAATCTCTAATATCCTTTTTATGCCCCCGCCGTAAAGTTTTACCCTTGTTCGTCCGTACGTCCCAAAGTTGGTTTCCGTTCTCTAACTTTAGTTTGCCTCAACCAAATATTAAGAAAGTTATACACAATGCTAATTACTACAAAATACAGAGCAAGTTCGAATTTTGGTGGTGTGACTTTTACTGTTCTAGAGTTATGCCCCTTTAAACATGGAAAAATTGCTGAATTTTTAGTTTCCATTCTCTTACTTTAGTTTGCCTCAACAAAATGTTATGAAACTTATACACAATGTTTATAACCACAAAACACAGATCAAGTTTGAATTTTGGTGGCGTCACTGTAACAGTTCTAGAGTTTTGCCCCTTTACAAATGGAAAAATTGCTGAATTTTTCGTTTCCATTCTCTAACTAAAGTTTGCCTCAACCAAATTTTATGAAACTTATACACACTACTTATTACCACAAAACTCATATCAAGTACTAATTTGGGTAGCGTCACTTTTACCGTTCTTCAGTTATGTCCCTATATAAATTTATATGATTTGCAAGCGGGGGCATCATCGGTGTCCCATGGACACATTCCCCATTTATTTTAGTTTGAAATAATTGTATATAACTAAGATTTCTTTAATATTTCTAATAAGTCTTATGTTAATAAACATTTCCATTCTTTTTTTTTTTTTAATAAAGAGTAATAAAAATGTTTTAATTTTCTTTATTTCTTTAAAATTCATAATAATTTAACCCCAAAATCTACTATTTTTCTTATCAAAAGTGATAAAATGTTGCAATTTTATCAAGTTCACTGATTATTTTAACAGTTAAATACTTATAAAACATTTAAATAGTTATAAAAACACCTATTGTTATTATATAAACATCTATTGAAATATTTTTGTTGGCGTTCAAGGAATAGGTAACATATAAAATGTTGGCATTCGAGGAAGACACCGGTGTGATCACGTTTCTCCAACACTTGATAATTAGACTAAAACAACATTAGGGATTAGGAGGTCCTGTAATTCACCTGTTCTTAACTAAAATATTGTTAAAAGGGTATTTTTAAAAGATATATATTAAAATATTAATAAAATATTTTTTAGAATAATTGTGTTTTTCATATATGTTTTCAAAATAGTTTCCCAAGATTTTAATCCATATAATCTAGCACAGTAATGTAAATTTTATTTTACTTTGTTTTCATTTTTTTCTTCTCTATTTTCCATAATAATGTATTATTGATTACAATGTTGCGATCTTGAATAAAAATAAACATTTTATATTCTGAGAGCTATTAAGAATTTATAAAGCTTCAGTCATTAAGCTTATATAAAAGTATCAAACGCTGCTTATTATCAAAGATGTAGTATATTAACTGTAAGTTCTTAGTCAACTCGCATTAATTGTCCAAAGTACTAGTAGCTCACAATTCACCGAGCCAGTTCCCACAGTTAAACATCCTATAGTTCACGACGTGATGTACCCAATTTGTATTCTCCCTTTTTCGTGGAAAAAGTGGATAGATATACGACTGACTCTTCCATCTGCTTAGACAGCATGCCAGGAGCACTGACTTCGGCTCTTATGATATACAGACAGAACGACTATTTAGATATATGGTTGTTCGCACTAGAAGACAACAGCTTTCGGTGACTTTCTACGTGAATAAAACTTTGTTGTTGCGCATCGTTTTAGATTTGAACATCTACATGTAACACAAATACAAAAATATATCAAGTTATAGAATAAATTACTAAAATGAGATACAGTCAGTGTACATTTCGATTGTTCATGTTATTTTCAATAAAAATGCATATAAAAAATCATTTTGAGATTATTTCTTGATAAATTTTATGAAATTTTCAATTTGATTTGAATTTTCCTTGATATTCATGGATTTTTTTTGTTGGATATGTTTTTAATTTTGTAATTCAAATACGGATAAAAATAATTACGTAGCAGTTTCTGGTTATATTCGACCAAACATATATGTAAAACCAGTTATTGTTAAAAAAAAAATGGTGTGTTAATGTTTTAATATATATCTTTAAACAATATCCCTTTTTACAATATTTTAGTTAAGAACTGATATAGGTGAATAACATGTAAATCTCAAAATGCCAGTCCTTATGAGGACCCCCTAATCCCTAATGTTGTTTTAGTCTAATTATCAAATGTCGGAGAAACGTGACTAAACCCTTTCATCTAGTACCGAAGTACTGAGCTACTGGGTTAGTGATAACCTCGGGGGCTTACAGTCCTCCAACAGTGGCAGTATGATCACCATTAACGTTGCTAATTTTACTGCACCAGATTCGTATTTCGACTATTAAAATTTCTTCAGTGATGAGAAGTGGACAGGGGTAGGAGAAAATGGGAATGAGGGGGAGGGAAGTGGGAGTCAGGGGCGAGAACTGGGGGAAGAGGGGGAGTAAAATAAGGATATTCTAAGGAAACACAATTTGACCGATTTTAGTCTGGGATATGAGGGGGAGGGAAGTGAGAGTTAGGGGGTATGGAAGTGTGAGTTTGGGGTTAGGGAAGTGGGAATCAGGGACCCCCAGTCCTCTCCCTCAGTGATTCTCGAGGATAAACTATTCCGAAATCCAAAACCTAATACGAAAAAGCTGATATAACTTAGAAATATAAAAGAGGGACGAAAGATACCAGAGGGACAGTCAAACTCATAGATCGAAAACAAACTGACAACGCCATGGCCAAAAATAAAAAGACAAACAAGACAAATAATAGTACAGATGACACAACATAGAAAACCAAAGACTAAGCAACACGAACCCCAACAAAAACTGGGGGTGATCTCAGGTGCTCCGGAAGGGTAAGCAGATCCTGCTCCACATGTGGCACCCGTCGTGTTGCTTATGTTATTACAAATCCGTAAGTATATAATTTATACATCTATGATGTAACCTTGAACTAATGCATAGAAAATATGGGTTTATCAAAATCACATCCGTATCAACCCGAGACACCATTATAATCCCAAACTGAATTCAAGAGAATCTGTTCTTCAGGGGTCTGAGAAAATGATATTTATGCAAGGATTTTGTGATTATTCCATGTTTTTCAAATGCACTGCTGGTATATGGGTTTGATTGTTGAGTCCACTGTCCTTTGTGCGAAAGCATTAGCCTACTATGTGTTCTTCTTTCTTTTAGTGGTGGTATATTAAAAATTGTTCAAAATCACTGTCATTAATCCAGGTTTATAGTTTCTGTAGTTTTGATGTAATAAACCGAGCCTCTCTCTTTGGACGTTTTCTAATTTCTCCAGGAGATAAGTTGGATTGGGATCCCGTGCAGCACTTGAATCGCCAAGAACTGGTCGTATATAGATATAGGAAGATGTGGTGTGAGTGCCAATGAGACAACTCTCCATCCAAATAACAATTTATAAAAGTAAACCATTATAGGTCAATGTACGGCCTTCAACACGGAGCCTTGGCTCACACCGAACAACAAGCTATAAAGGGCCCCAAAATTACTAGTGTAAAACCATTCAAACGGGAAAACCAACGGTCTAGTCTATATAAAAAACGAGAAACGAGAAACCCGTATAAATTACATAAACAAACGACAACTACTGTACATCAGATTCCTGACTTAGGACAGGTGCAAACATTTGCAGCGGGATTAAACGTTTTAATGTATATGTCATTATTTGTGCGCTTGTAATTTTACTTCCTGGGTGCAGGATAAGCTGATTTTATTATTTGCTCTGTATGAAACATTACAGATTTCTTCAAAGTGCCCCTTACGTGTAGATTACAGTACTTGTGTTGTATATATGTCAAACTGAGAGAGGCAAAAGATATCAAGGGGACATTCAAACTCATAAGACGAAAACAAACTGACAAGCCATGGCAAAAAAAAACAAAAACGAAAAGCGACCAAAGAAAAACAACAGCATTCAAAACATAACATATAAAAATAAATACTGAACAACACGATCCCCACCAAATTCAAGAATTTATCTCGGTCATAATAAGTTCCGAGTTTGGCTATGCTTTTATGGTTTTGTTGGTTATCATCTGGCCTTGATTTTAAACAAATTTAAAAGTTTGATCACTTCATTTTATTCAAATTCATGAAATGTAAACTATTAAATAGGCTGGTGATATATCTTTAAGTCCGGCAAAACATGAGACTACTATAACGTGACATATATGTGTCATAGAAGTATAACAAAAATACCGAACTCCAAGGAAAATTCAAAAAGGTGAGGTCCATAAAAACTGCCGATTTGACTATACCGGGTGCCGATTTGACCAGGTGCCGATTTAACCAGGTGCCGATTTGACTAGAATTCGCTTCTCGGCGGGAACAGACAACCCGAAGAAATTTCAGAAGATTGATCTCCAGGTCAACTCGGCTGGGAACAACTTTGACCTACCGAGGTATCCAATCTAGTTTAAACTCAGGTCTGGATACCGTGGTGTAATCCACGATCGTGTACTCCCGGAAATCAATCAACCAGCATTGTTGAATTTTACTTACACTATTGTATTTCCTGTTCACATTTTTCCTGATCAACAAATCTATATTTTAAAATGTAATTTACAGACAAAACTCTTGATTGAAAAAGCTAATGTTACTTTATTTACCAAATAGCTTATCTGTGTGCTTATTGAGTTTTCAATCTTTCTATGACCTGTAAGAAGGTGTCAAGACTCACCTACATGAGACGATCTAGACCACCGTCCAGGATGTTTTTAAATTTCGCTGTATATACGTTTATACATTTATCTTCGGGTCCTTAAAATAAGCCAAAGGCTTCTACTGACCCCTCATCTTTGATTGTCGTAATGCAATTTCTCCTTTCATAATAATCACATAATATATATATATATATATATATATATATATATATTATACTTATAAAAATTGAACTTATTTATATTTATAGAATGTATAGCACAAATCTTCACACTATTTTTTATAAAATATTTACATGCGCATCCAAAAGTGGCAAAATAATCAGTTTAATGATGGTGGCCACATAGAAGAAGTAGAAGAGATAATCTTAAAATCAGTAATACAGTATAATTAAATGTGTCTTGTGGTATTAATCATGCTCATTTCATTGTGGAAGATCTTGGGGTCAACCCCTGACCGAATCGGCTTAATAACTTGATAATTGGTATTTGCTTCTTATCTGCCCAGTATGCAGAATTTACGAGTAAGAGCAAATGTTCATAATACTGTGCCTCTGGACTGTAGGGTGACATGTCTTCCTGTGGACTGTTACCTTGATTACACCCTGAAAGACATCAAACCTGTCTTTTTTCAATTAATCAAATATCTAGGTGTACACACCACGAGCAATCTACACTGGGGAAAAACACATTGAAAAAATAATAAACATATCTGTCAACTTTCACGATTTTGAAATCTTGTCCCGATTGCACAATTGTGATCATGAAAAAAGCTCTATAAAAATGATTTTGTGAAATTCTACACGAAAAAAATGTTTGGTTCCTGATTTTGAACTGTTCCCAACGTAGACAATCGTGATCAGCACATCAAAATCTTTTTTTCTCATGATTACATTAAGATGTCAATCAAAGTCAGTGTTTCTCGCTATAAGAAGGAGATTGCAAACATGCAAAATTTGAACTTTTGAGTTGTATTACTCTGTCTGGGAAGCAAGTCAACTTGTACCATAGCAACTCGTACCACTAAAAGTCAACTCGTACCATTGCCATTGGCAATTACATTTATACGACCAGTTCTTGAATATTCAAGTACTACTGGGATCCCCATCAAATTTATCTCCAGGAGAAATTAAAAAAGGTCAAAAATAGAGAGGACCGGTTTATATCATCAAATTATAAGAGATTATGAACTGGGATCAATGACAGCGATTCTATAACAGCTCAATTTACCATCATTAAAAGATAGAACACAGAGTAGGTTAATACTTCTACACAAAGGACTAAACAATAACGCCAATATACCAATTGATAATACCTGGAAGAATCACCAAATCCGTGCATAAATACAATTTCCTCAGACCTCCAACCAGAACAAACTCACTTAAATTTAGCTTTATCCTGAATACTGTAAAGGACTGGACCTCAATACATTTTGTATACCACCGTACATTTAAACAAGATAGAATCTTCAGGAAACCAAATCAGATCATTTACGGATATTGTTAGGGAAGAGGGTATTAGGACTTATCACCAAGTGACGGATGTGTGGTGTAATAATATCCATTGAACGTGTCATTGTACCATACCAAGATCAACTATAAAAAAAAGTTTAAAATATGCCTTAGTACAAAGCAAGGTTCATATTCATAGCACATTATCATGTTCTTGTCCTGATTTGCCACTGGACATTAAACATCAATATATCCATCTATCCACAAATAATTTACATGTATGTCATTCTAAAGCTTACAATGTTTTTGAAAAAAATGAAAATTCTCAAAATGAATATTTTGCTGATACTTTATGCATAACCTAATGTTTGATTTCTTTGTGGTATTCATGGTGGCAAATATTCCACATGTGATCCAACTTCTAATTGACCATTATGGAAAATATCAGTTTATTATCTTCTCTTAGACTATTTGACTTAATTCTATTCAACTTGCAAACAATAGAATATGGAAGTTTTAATATTTAAAGTCATCATTTTGTTCTAATCAGATGAAAAACATGGCTTCATGAGAACGTATATTGTCAGTACTATTGGTTACCTTTCAAATTTATTATTGTTATTTTATATTTATTTTTACTATGGCTGAGATTTTAGTTTATTTAAGGAAATTACAAACTCAAAAATACACATTATCCAAATGGGAAAAAAGGGAGAAGATACACAGATTGCAATATTGAATACAATAAGTCAAGGAAAAACACTATTGTCAACAAGAAAAATGACAGTAATACCAACAAATCAACAAATCACTACACAGAAAACTAAAATTCAGCAAGACAAGGCAAATTAAATGGTTACACATGATTTTCAAAATTTATTCAAATTTTATTTTGTCTTGGTTTGTCTGCTAGCGAATGTGTACAATAAAACACAGAGGTTTACCCAGGTGCTCTGGAAAAATAAGCACTAAGCAGTTCCTGCTCCATTAGTGGCACCTGCTGTCTGGCTCATTACAGGTAAACATTTGGTTGTAATTCCCATTGGTAATTTCATGATTAGGGGAAAAAGGACAGAATTGTGGGATATTTCTGTGGCAATAGTCAAATTTTATTGTTGAATAAAGTAACAATAGTTTGTGATAGAAAATGAACATAATGGACATTTTAGATGCATAAAGATTTCATACATATATTTTTCAGATAATGGCCTGGAAAAGGCTTATAATGAAGACGATAGCCAAGGGAGAGTCAACTCCTACTATTATGGCTGGCATAGTTTTACTGGTGGCACTTCATTGGTTAATTAAATTTGAACAGATAAAAGACAATGGTGCATTCCAAGACCTTGATATTCCCATTTTACAGGAACATGATTTATATGGGTTAAAATATCCAGAAAAGTTCCCTGACCAAGGTCCTGATAAAATTCCTAAAATTCTCCATCAGACTTGGAAAAATAAAGAAATCCCCAGTAAATTTGTAAAGTGGATTAAAACATGGTTGGTTAATCATCCTGATTGGGAATACTGGTTATGGACAGATGAAAGTGCAAGAAATTTAATTCAAGAAAAGTATCCACATCTTTTAGACACATTTAATGGTTACAATGAAGGAATTCGAAGAGCAGACTCATTACGATATATAATTCTGCATGAATTTGGAGGAGTTTATGCAGACATGGACATGGAAAGTCTAAAACCTATTGATCCTTGGTTAAAAAAGTATCCATGTTTTGTTAGTCAGGAACCATATGAACACCCAGTGTTAGACAGTAATTTTGAACATTTAGCCATTAATGCATTAATTGGTTGTCGACCTAAACATCCATTTATGAAGAACATGATGGAAAATCTACCACGATTCCAACATATGTGGAATGTACTTGACAGCACAGGACCACATTATATGACATTGATTTTAAATGATTATATACAGTTACATCCAGATCTTCAGGCATCAAATGAAAATTTCACATACTTAGCTCCTCCTGAATTTTTCTTTCCAACAATAGATCCAGCCAAGTATTTTTGGTTTAGACGTCAATGTGGGAAATTCCATAAACTAAGTAAAATTCAACAAAAAGCCTGCATGACATTAAAAGTGAAAGGTGTTAAACGTAAGCCTCCTCACTGGAGTTTTACCAAACATCATTGGGAACATACATATATAGATTTAAGATTGTCCTTAAAAGGACCAGTCAATATTTTCAAATTAGTGCCTCAAGCAAAAATATATTCAAATCAAAGAAGAACTGGAAAAGTAAGAGGAAAAAAGTTATATATAGAAGCAAATTAAGATTTTTAATTTTTGTATTCCTATGTTGTTTGCACTTGCCTGTTGTATCATATAATTTGTGAATTTATATTAATGAAGAAAAATCAGTCTTTTTGTAGTTGTGATTTAATTTACTGTGGATTCATTTATTTTTCGTTGATGCGGAAAACATTCGTCTTAGTGGATACTTAATTTCCAATTTTTGGCAAATTCTGCCTATAGGAAATTTGTCTTGCTTTGAAAATTTTAATTTGTGGTTCACTTTACACAACGAAATCCACGAAAATGATTAATAATGAATCCACCTGGTTATAACTCATGAAATTTTATAATTCAGAATTCTTGTTTTCTGATACAAAATGATGTAGAGATTTGCAAAACGAATAAGAAATGCTGCCATTTGCGGCAATTAAAACTATGTCCAAAATTGCTCATGCTAAAACTCACGTTTACAAATATGTGTGTATATGTAAAAAATATGGTAAAAAGAACATTATTATACATAACAACAGCAACAAAAAAAACCCCAAATCACCAACTTAAAACCCAAAGAAAGCGAATTGTAATGAATATGAAATTTCTACTTAATAATTTTGGTGCATCATAAGTGCTTTTCTTAATTTGCCTTGATCAGGAACACTGAAACATAAAAATTTGACAGGATATATAAATGAAGGGATAACAATAAATAAAACCCAAGGGCAGCAAGGTTAATGTTGGATACATATCCTTTATCCCCTTCAGCCACCTTAATTAAAGAACTTGGGGGATGACCGTTGAAAATAGAATTAAATACCACAAATATTTACTTCTATATAAATGTGTGTGTATGGAAGCACCAATGTGCTTAGTTCAAAAGTTTACTCTGAAATCAGATAATAATCCTTACTCTTTGAGAGGTGTTACTCAAGAAAATCTGATAGTTCCTACAAAAAAAATAGTGTTTAAGAAATATTTTGTTTATTCTGGATCAGTGCTATGGAATGGACTACCACACAAAATGCTTAAAGCCCAAAATGCTTCCTTTCAAACAAAGTATCAAGAGAATTTACTTGACACAGTCCTGATAAGATTCTGTTTTCTACAATGTTTTATTTTGATTTGTATATTTTTTTTTAATTTAATTCTTTTATTTTTTACTACATGCTCCTCTTGAACAGTTTTATCTCTTATCATGTTTATAATAATACTTTGAACTACATGACTGTAAATTAACTATGTGTTAATATCTGTTTTTGATAGTACCCGGTATTGTAATTTGTATGTGAGGGCCTCAGGGAAGATTAGTTTGTGTTTACCCTCTTTCAATAAAGAATTAATTAATGTCCCCTGCGCAATGCGTTGCAGGGGACATAGAAACACTGGGCCTCCCTCTGTCCATCCGTCCGTTCGTCTGTGCGTCCTTCCGTCCGTCCGGTCTTGTTAACTTATATCATAGGTTTATATCATCAATGTCTCGGACCAGTTCGAAAATCAGTGCCGATGAACTATTTTTAAAAGAGTTATGCCCCTTGGAAACATTAATTAAATGGGAAATTGCTTCCTTAGCTCTCTCATGTGTACAATTCTTGCCAGATTTTTATGAAATTTATATCGTAGGTGTATATCATCAATGTCTCGGACAAGTTTGAAAATCAGTGCCTATAAACTATTTTAAAAAGAGTTTGACTATGGGAGTTAAAGAGTAAAAAAATAGAATTTAGGATTGTCTTGAAAATCAAAGAATATAGACAAAGAGTGGACATGCTGAAATGTCATCAAGACGTTGCCTGCTTTACTGATGGAATTTTAATTTGAAGCTCTTGAATATTAAGGTTTTCTGCAGGTATAACATAAAATTATCATTATCATAGATCATGAAAATGAGGTCAAGGTCAGATGAATCATGCCAGAAAGACGTACACCTTACAATCATGACATACACATGATGGAGTTGACCTATTATTTATAGTATCTTAGAAACACACCTTATCACATAAAACTTAATGCAGATCCATACAATGAAAAACATGGGTGATGCATGTTTGATGCAGAGGTGGATTTTATTTTATTGGGGTGGGGTTGCCAAGTCCCTCTTATGGATCTACATATATGGTTAATGCAGAGTTTTTACAAGTCCAACACCTAAAATTGACTTGGTGGGCCCTCCCTTTTTCCAAATACTGGATCTGCATCTGTGACAGATATGAACTCGATGTACTGGTAACAGTTATTCCTTACACTAAATATAGTTAACCCACTGGTTAAAGTATCTGACAAATGGAACTTCTCAGGAAAACCTATTATTGACAAATATACTATAAAAGTGAGATCACGGTCATATGAACATGTACACATTACAATCATTCCATACACCAAAAATAGTTGACCTACTGCTTATAATATCGGAGAAACAAAGCTTATCAAGAAAGCTTAACGACCAGTAAATCATGAAAATGAGGTCAAGGTCAGATGAACTCTGCTGAACGAAATGTAATATAACAATTGTTTAAAAGACCTTTTTTCCATTTTGGCTATCTTGAAAACTATAATGGACAGACAGAAACTCTCCAGAAAAAGGATCAACAAGAGAAGATTTTGGCCTTCAGTTTCCATTTAACACAAATATTCTTATTGCATTATATCAATGTTATGCAAAAATGCCAGATGAGCAATACTCTTGATGAGTGGAATAAAAAAGAGTATATATATAAAAAAATCAATTCTATACAAAAAGGTACTGCAATACTTGTATAAAAGATAACAAACACACAAATCAGTACAAAAAGGCACTTAAATCTACAGTACTGGTATGATATATAACAAACACAAATCAGTGAAAAAGGCACTTAAATCTACAGTACTAGTATGATAGATAACAAACACAAAACAGTACAAAAATTCACTTAAATCTACAGTACTGGTATGAAAGACAACACACACACAAATCAGTTATAGTTATAAATAAATTTATCGAGAGACAATTTAATCACGCATGAAATTTTCTGTTTGGTAAGATTATGTGGTAGTAGAAAAATCATAACTAAACGGAGAAAAACTGACCTTCGATAGAATGAAGCTTATCACACGTTGTGATTTTATGAAATAGGCACATTTGAAGGTCGGATGAGAACAAAACTTTACGACAAAAGATATCATAATTTCTGATCCTTTCCTTTCTAATATTATTAAGCAACTTTCCAGAAGCGCCTGCATATGGAGTATATGACTCAGTCCCAATTCCCAATTGAAACTATATTCTAAAGCTTGCTTTTCTTATCAAGATTTCCTAGACCGAGGGTTGCTGCTTACAAGGAAACTATTTGACCAATGCCTAATGGGTAAGTTTGAAGTCCCTAAATACGAAAGTTTTAGAGACGCCTTCATGTTTGATTGAAATCCATTCACCGGTTTAGGAGGAGACGCGGATGGAGAATGCTAACACCCTATAACATGAAAGGGCAAATTCCATGTTTTGGTATGGGAAACCCCAGAAGTTATTCTGACCAAAAGTAATAAAAGGAGATGCATAATTGCACTATGTGATGAAGAATTCTTGAAAGTTTGATTGAAGTCCATTCACTGTTTAGGAGGATTGATTGTTGGTTGCTTAACGTCCAGTGGCAAATATTTAATGCATGTCCAGGACGAGAACAAATTAACAATAAATACAATAGTAGTTCTGTAATAGAGGCCGATATGGACGAAGGTCGGGGAAATTTGGACTGCCACTGGAAAATGAGGGTATTTTGGATAGGGACAGAAATTTTGCATTGCAACAGGCAAAATTCTGACCGGACATCGCTGCGTACATTCCGCCCAGCCAAACGAACGCCCCATTTTGCAAGGGTTCTACTGCTGATCGGAAGAAGACAGCCTAAGTGACAATATTTCTAATCCACAATCAACCTTAGGGGATTCTTTAGGAGGAGTTGCGAATGGGGAATGTTCATCCCCTATAATATGAAATTGTAAAATCTTATTTTTGTATGGGAACCCTAGAAATGATTATGATGAAAAAGTAACTTATAGGAGATGCACATGTACATAACGTAATAAAGATTATGTGAAAATTTCGTTAGATTTTATTTAATTTATAACTTCCTTTACTTCGTTAAGCAGGGGTGAGTGACAATAGATATAAGGAGATGTGGTATGAGTGCCAATGAGACAACTCTCCATCCAAGTTGCATGTTCAGTTGTTTAACTATCACACATTATCAATGTTAGAGGTGATATAAGGACAATATTCAAAAGATTTGATTTAATTTTTGGTGTTTTAACGCCACTTTTAAGCACCGCTTTTGGGCTATTTCGTGGCGGCCAGTTTTTATTGGTGGAGGAAGCCGGAGTGCCCGGAGAAAACCACCGACCTTCGATAGGAAAACTGACAATCCTAGTCAATTAAGATTGGAGTCGAGTGCACCCGCACGAGCGGGGTTCGAACTCACAACCTCAGTGTTGACTGGCTAGTGATTACAGTAGTAACTACTTAGACCACTCGGCCACCGAGGCCCCCATATTCAAAAGAAGGGTCGTATCTTTAGATGTTCTCAAATGTTAAACACAATAGATTTTAAACTTATTTTGGCCTCCATCTTTGAAATAAACACCATTGGCAGCATTTCATGCTGACATTTACAGTTGGTCCATTGTCGGACACTGTATATAGGTTGAGTCCTGGAACACTGTGACAGACGCAAAGAAGAAGAAAAAACAGTGCACAATATTTTATAAAAAACCAGACTAGTGAACAATTTCTTCGAAAACAATTTTTCTTTCAATTTTGGGTCACAAAATTTTTCTTCTTTTTTTCCAAAAAAAAGCCCCCAGAAAATCAAATGGTTGCTGCCTTAGAAAACTAAAACTCAAGTATTTGTGTCAATCAATATCTAGCTATAGTGTAGAACACTTCTAGACAACAAATAAAACCAAAATACAGTAATTAGCACTGTTAGATGGACTGAGAGTTCCACACGGAATGGTGCTTAACAAATTGTTATGTATAATAACAAACCACATGTCAAAGGTCCAGGCTTTCAATAGACCTTTTTAACTTAAATGCTAAAAATAGGCTACATGCTTTAATACTTCCGGTTGTTTGGTATGTGATAGTTGATAGCCTAGCTGTTCATTGAGCTGTTTCAGACGGAAACATTGATCTATTTCTATAGCCATGGCCGGTAAACTTGAAAATCTAAAGAAGGACAAAACAAAGTTACTTACACTCGGAGTATTTGTAGCAGATGTTGTGATTTTAATCATTGTTTTGATAATCTTATGGGTGATGCCTGAACCGAGAACCCCAGGAGAGGAATGTGGGTATATGTGCCTCCCTTGTCCAAAAATGGAAAATCAAGTATGTTGTGGATGTAGAGCTGAAAGGCTAAATGAGTATTTAGAAGAGGTAAGAAGCATTTAATCGGTTAGATATATCTGTAAAAACAGTCAGCGTTATATTGTATTGTCAGGATGTTGTATACAAAGTGTATATTTAACATCACAATAAAATGTACACTCTAATCACATAGAAAACAAATACACATTCACGTTTTATTGTTAGGAATTCTACAATCAATATTGCAAATTATAATGCTAATTTCTAGTTAGAATTATCAAATTTGAACTATATTAATCGATCAACAAAATTTTAGAACCGAAAGTAGAAAGTCCGACATCTTGAATTATGTAGACGCGTGACTTTCAAGTCCAAACTTATTTGGCGCGAAAATTTCAAACTTTTTTCATACCAATAACGTTTATGAGTTAATACAATGAATATTGTATGAAATAGATTGCGAACATCAGTGATATATCTTATAACAGTTTTCCTTGTTTGCATTAATTTTTTTTCCAATTTCCATTTCTGAGGGTCTGGAGGGGGTCTTTTATATTCTCGAGTGTTTTAGGCATTTCTTTTTGCCCATTATTTTCTATTCTTTATATTTAGCATCCCATTATTATCTTCTTCTATCCCCCTTTTATTTTATTCTTTATTTTTTTGGCATTTAATCTCTATTCTGTCAACCCCACCCAGACTCTTTTCGAGTATCAATGCAAAACGTGTAAATTATAATACCAACGAAATTATTCGAGTAGAACTCAAATGATTGTTTGATATTTTCAACTTTTCAGATTTTCTGAGAAAAATACACATTTTATATGTTTGCCATTAGGGAGCTACCATTTGATTTTTATGGGGGCTAGGATGAAAAATCATTGTGTCCTGCCTATTTATTTTTCCTCTATTCGGTCCTGTCCTGCCTTTTTTTTAGTTTATCCTGACTTTTATTTACATAAATTGTCATCCTGCCTTTTTTGGCAAATAATCTCATCCTGCCTTTTTTGGGAAGTTTGCTATAGCAATACTTCAATACTTTCCTTAGGCGTCGGCCTCTAACTTCGGTGACAGACTATCGCAAATGTTCTGCTCCAAGATGATGTAGTACTAGTGTTTGAATACTGATTCTAGGAAGATGCTTTTGGAATTTTGAGTCCTTTTGAAATGATTACAGCTTGAATAAAAAGGAATGAATATTCACCGACAATTCAGGTGAATTTAACTTCATTTTGAAAATGATTATTACAAACACTACTTGCTGGATTTTCCATGCGCTGAAGAGAAAATCAAAGAAATCACGCGAGACATCGTTTCATTCATGAATATTTCATGAATGAACATTTTCCGCCGCAATTTTACTATGTACGATATTTACAAATGTTTAGTATTAAATATAAATTAAAAGCCGAGTGTATCGAAGAATCCCGTATGACTGACATTACTGAATGCCATGTATTTTTTAACGTGTTTATATTTTGACCAAGCCGTCGGATAATTGACAAGTGATAAAAGTTTGATTGAACAATTATACACAGGTGACAGAAATACTCGATAATCATATGGCTTATGTCACACGCCAAGGATGAGTAAAGGTAAATACCGGCTATGATAGAAAAGTGAATGTTTTTGTCAAAACATCGATCTGAAGGTTTTGATGCCAAAAACATTTGAAAACTTTTGGATTCCGCTATTTAAATACTAACTATTTTACATTCCAGTGTGAATTTAAGGACCTTCACTCGTCCAGCATGCTAGGTCACGTGGATCAAACTGACAGCTGAAAAACATTGACTCAACGACATTTCGTACACATCACAGCCCATGTCCTCAGTGTTACGATTAACAATAACATTTGTACACAAATCGTTACAAGGATAAGGTAGACAAGTCAGCTTCTACTTAGAATAACTCAGTGTATCAAGACAAGTGCTGTAGCAACATGATTAAATAAAATCTGTCCATGTAATAGCAAAATGACTTTCTTACTCTTAGTGCTAGTCCAAATAATTATGACGAACCAAAAATCTCAAATGTTATTGCCTCAATGCTAAATTTCACAGCATCAACTTTAAAATGTGTTACAGGGTTAAAAGCACCTCTATGAATCTAGTGTTTATAAACTTTTTATTCCTTTCGTCATACTGCTATTGTTATATCCCCACCGTATTAAGTTTTACCCTTTTCTTCTGTTAGTATGTACGTCCCTTACTTGTACATACGTCCGTACATCCAAAAATTAGTTTCTGTTCTCTAACTTTAGTTTTCCTAAACCAAATTGTATGAGACTTATACGCAATACTTATTTCCACATATAACACAGGTCAAGTTGAATTTTGGTGGCGTCGATTTTACAATTCTAGAGTTATGCTCCGAAACAAATGGAAAAGTTGCTTGAATTTTTTGTTTACGATCTCTAACTTTAGTTTGTCTCAACCAAATGTTATGAAACTTATACACAAAGCTCATTTTCACAAAACACTGTTTAGATTTGAGTTTTGGTGGCGTCAGTTTTTTCTGTTCTAGAGTTATGCCCCTTTACAAATTTAAAAATTGTGATTGTTGTCGAGCCTTCGACTTTTGTCAAAAAGCGAGACATAGCGGTCCTACATATTGTCGGCGGCGCCCACAAATATTCACTCTATGGTTAAAGTTTTGAAATTTTAATAACTTTCTTAAGCTATCCTGGATTTCTACCAAACTTGAGAGAAACTTGTTTATGATCATACGATAGTATCCAGAAGTAAATTTTGAAAAAAAAAATCCATTTTTTCAGTATTTTACTTATAAATGGACTTAATTTTTCTGCCAGGAAACATTACATTCACTCTGTGGCTTTTCTTCCAGTTAACATTACATACAGTCTGCAGTTAAATTTTTAAAACATTTATTAGATTTATAAACTATCCTGGATTTTACCAAACTTGGACAGAAGCTTCTAACAATCAAAAGATAGTATAGAGAGGAATATTTTATTTTAACGTTTTCCTTATTTTTGTTGAGCCTCGATTAACAGCAAAAGTAGGCGAGACACCGGGTTCCATGGAACACTTACAAATATTTTTCAATTCCGTGCTCTAACTTTAGTGTGTCTCAAACAAAT
The DNA here is from genome assembly GCA_017311375.1 of Mytilus coruscus. NCBI lineage: Eukaryota > Metazoa > Mollusca > Bivalvia > Mytilida > Mytilidae > Mytilus > Mytilus coruscus. The sequence continues at coordinate 3,057,300 of CM029601.1, read as the reverse complement.
GATACGAAACTTATACACAATACTTTTAACCAAAAAACCAAGATCAAGTTTGAATTTTGTGCCGTCGTTTTACTGTTATGGTTAGGGTTATGCCCAGTTACAAATGGAAAAAAAAACAAAAAAACTATAAAATCACAGGCCCTAGATATGGCATGGGCACATAAAGAAATTTAACAGAGCTTATTGTATATTTGATTATTCCAAAACAACAGTTTAAGGTTTCAATAGAAAATATCAAAATTTAAATGACAAACAATGAAAAAAATAATTGCTGATAATTGCTGAAAAGAAAATGGTTTAGTTAAAAACCTCAAAGCTGTGATTAAATACATATTTGAAATAATACACATCTATAACCTATTTGAAATAATACACATCTACAGTTGCAAACTTCCCAGAGGTGCTATCCAGCACTTTGATTTTTTAACTCAAAACTCCTGTCCTGCCTATTTTTTTCAAATTTCATCCTAGCCCCCATAAAAATCAAATGGTAGCTACCTTATATGTATATTACTAGTCTTTCAGATAAAAATATACTGTATAGTTGTCATAATTTCACATTTACGATTGAATCTGGGACATAACAGACTGAATTAATACCCGATTTAAAAAGGAAACTTGAATGTCCTTATGGCAACTTTAGAAAAGCTTGCATGTAGATTCCTGGGAGTTGCGTTTTGAACAAACATATGTTACTCTGATTTTTTTGTCAGATAAGTAGGGTATTATACATTGGCAACCCTTCATAACGGTGTTAGTTAACTACAATTTAGTTTTTTTTTTAACAGTGTTGAGTTACCTTGGCCGTTGACAACACTTCCTAAGAGTGCTACTTAACTACAATGTAGTATTTTTTTAACAGTTTTATGTTAATTTTGTTGAGTTACCTTGGCCATTGACAACCCTTTCTAAGAATTTTAGTTAACTACAATGTAGTACTTTTTTATTCATGTCAATATGAATACCAGTTTTATGTTATTTTTGTTGAATTGCCGTAAGTTACTAACTCTGGTTGTGATTTATTGATATAATTTTCGAATTTCAGAATTTTGACAAGTCTTACCTTGAAGTTGATACGGACTATACACAAATCTACAATACAAGAATTGGTGAGTTATCAAATAGAGTGAGAAATAGTTTGTTATCCGGGTAATTTGGATCTGTTTTCTGAAGAGTTGTGATATAACTGTATTAGATTGTGTTGCTGAATGGTGCATTTAGCTGTCTAAGTATAATGTTTCTTATGTTGTTCTGAATATGATATCCTATCCGACCAAAATACAAAACGGAAATTTAGGAATTTTGTCATGTTCAATATAGTAAAAGGTAGTTATTTTTATATCGTAATTCATTCTTAAGATTTTTATGTACGTTTCATTTAACCGTTTGGTCAATTTCTGAAAGAATATGATTATGACCGTGTCCTTTTATTCCAATCACTTTTGATCAACATAAGTTGAACGTAAGTTGATATTGTCTGGTTTTAAGTTCATTGTCCCAACTAAATAATTCTGATGATTCTTCAAACTAAAGTAAGTTGTTTATTATTGTGACATGTGTAAATCAACATAAATATAATATATATGTACAAAATATAATCCGACATACAAAATACACCCCACCCAATGGACCAATAAGTCGTCTTCTACTTTCAATTCAATATAAATGTTTCAATATCACGTGTTAATTGTCAATTTAAATTCGAGTGAAAGATAATCATAATTGAAGAATGAGAGTGTGTAAAAGTTCAGATCTGGTTCTTCCTAGTTAAGTTTTGAAAATGTATGAAAATATTAACAAGAGTACACTGTTTGTTTGCTACAAAACGTGATGATGCTACGTATTTAGCTATTTTCCTTGGATGGAAATATTAATTTTCCATGATAATCTAGCTGCATTTAGTCAGGCACCACTTATATCTCCCTAAAAACAGTTAGTCTGATATCATTATAAAATGTACAGTTTAGAAGAAGATGTAGTTCACTTTCAACATTCTGAGAACTACAAAATCGACATAGTCTATCCTCCACTGGTTCCCCAATATATCTTCCAGTCTCAATTCTAATCGGCAATATCCTGCAACTAAACTGGGCTAGTACAGATCGCTCGTTCTTTGTAAGATTTAGTTTTACATAGTGTTTTAATTCACAGTTTGTTTAAAAGTTTAAGTAGGATCGTATTTTTGGCGTTTTAATCAAGGCTGGGACTATCAATATACCACAATAATAAGTTCGTACAATTTTGTTTAAAAGATTTTAAATCCACCACTAATCTACCTTCGTAATAATGTGACATATTTAAAGTTCAGTGAAACTATCTTTAATGTCACTACACCAATTGTTTGTGCAACATTCGTAATCCATGTTAAACTCCGCTTTCTGTATTTCTTATGGGAGATTTAGAATCTTAAAGCATCTTTGAATATTTTCTTAGGTCATCTCAACTGAATCAGTACCTTAATAAAAATAAGGATATGTGGTATGATTGCCAATGAGACAAATATCGACCAGAGAGTCATCTCACCAGAATCAATACATTTAAAAGATTTTAATATTTATAAAATACATTACTGAAATATATTGTTCTATACTTTTAGCCAAAATTTATGGAGGTTATATTGGCGATGTTAAACCTGTGGCTCACATGATAGGAGAAATGAGAGAACCATCTGAAGAGAGTGAGTTTTATTTAATGTATTTACCATTTTTTTTTCAATATTGCAATTCTTATTTTTTTGTGATGATTTCTGTGCAAGATACTGTTACACCAAGCATAAATAAGGTATTTTTACATTTATAATTTAATACTTTTATGCCTACTGAAAAGATATTCTTATAAACAGTTTTGTATTAATACATCTACCAAAAAAGATATTTTTATATTTAATATTTATAGTTGACCATTTTGATTTCAGTATTGATATTTTCATGTTTTAATTTTACTAATTATTTTTAACTTATTATTGTTGGTAAGATTTATTCCCCGTGGACTGTTATTAAATTGATATATTTCATCCCAGGGTTAAAAGCAATAATTGCGGGGTTGGCTACAAATGTTTATTTAAGAAATAATTCATGGAAGCCATAATTTGTTGGACATTTACACATGGCCTTGGCCGCGATATTCGTTAATTTTATCCTGAGCATTAGCGAGGATAAAATTAACGAATATCGCGGCCAAGGCCATGTGTAAATGTCCAACAAATTATGGCTTCCATGAATTATTTCGATTCTAATAGGACAAATACGGTAATTTAAAAACTGAAGCGAAGGTAAGATTGCCGTGTGTATGGCTGTTCTATTTTACCCCCTGTAAGATAAAAGCTACAAAATTCAAATAATTCTAAGTCTTACATGAATTATTTCTTAAATAAGCACTAGAAAAATGTCTTCAATTCTCATAATTCTTAACTCCAACATTTTTTTTCCGTTGGTTACTTTTTACTGTCAAATCCAGAGTTGACATGTCGTAACTAAGGATTGAGCCGCCATGTTGACTTGCTGAAATCCACAAATGTGCGAATAATGCAATAGAATAGAAAATAAAGCAACACCTACCTCAAAACTCCATTTTAATGCAATATTATCCGAACTTAGGGCGATACGTAACGGAAAACGCTCAGCTTAAGAGTTTTCATTCGATGACGTCATGTTATGACATGACGTTAATGCGCCAAGATCATTCATGAAATTTCATGAATTTTATTTTATTTTGATTTTATACATTTTTAAGCTTTTGTGCATCAATTTTTTTGTTATGCATTATAATAGGAAAACGGTTCTGTAGTTTCTTTTTCAATTTCAATTTGAACACAACGAAATCGACATAGTGTTTGCACATAGGTTACGATATATGTGGATTTACGTGGGAGGTAAATATTAACAGCCACCAATATGCACATCTCTGAGTCTGCGCTAAGTATAGATATATCGAGAATTCTATCACGGTGTTGTTTACAAAGCGAAAGAAGCACGTCATATTAGAATTGGCTACATTCTCATTCTGTATGTTTGTTAGTGAGACAAATTGTGTTCTTGTTTTCTTCCTTTTTACTAGTTCTTCTTGTTTATTGGGTACCACTTTCAGAGACTTTTTATACGACCGCAAAAAATTTTTGTGGTCGATATTGGTATGACGTTGGCGTCGTCGTCGCCGCCGTCGCCGTCGCCGTCGGCGTCGCCGTCGTCGTCGTCAAGACGCATTGGTTTTCGCACTCTAACTTTAGTTTAAGTGAATGGATCTCTATGAAATTTTACCATAAGGTTCAATATCACAAAAGGAAGGTTGGGATTGATTTTGGGGTTATGGTACCAACAGTTAAGGAATTAGGGGCCAAAAGGGCCAAAATAAGCATTTTGTAACTTCCAGGCATAACTTGTGTGTTAGTGTATGGATCTCTGACATTGTACCACAAGGTTCCATATCACAAAGGGAATGCTGGGATTGATTTTTGGGGTAATTGCCTCAAAATTTTAGGAATTAGGGGCCAAAAAGGGCAAAAACAAGCATTTTTCTAGTTTCATGACAATAACTTGTGTGTAAGTGTATGGATCTTTCTGAAATTGTACTACAAGGTTCCATATCACAAAGGAAAGCTGGAATTGAGTTTGGGGTAATTGCCTGAAACGTTTAGGAATTAGGGGCCAAAAGGGGCCAAAAATAAGCATTTTCTAGTTTCCAGACAATAACTTGTGTTCAAGTGTATGGATCTCTCTGAAATTGTACTGCAAGGTACCATACCTCAAAGGAAGGCTGGGATTGAGTTTGGGGTGATGAATCATAAGGGGTTCAAAACATTTGGGGATTTTTTTTTTTTTCTCTTTAAAATTTTCCATTTTAAGTTGGTTATTTCTGATTTATATTTAAAAGAAAATAATAATGATATGGCAGGAGATACACACCAAACAGGATGTGTAAATTATTATATAATAAGTATTGTGCAATAGCAAGAAATTTTCAATTGCACAGTATTGCGCAATAGCAAGAAATCTTCAGTTGCACAGTATTGCGCAATAGCAAGAAATATCCAATAGCACAATATTGCGCAATAGCAAGAAATTGTCAATCGTACAGTATTGCGCAATAGCAAGAAATATTCAATTGCACAGTATTGCGCAATTGCAAGAAATATTCAATTGCACAGTATTGTGCAAAAGAAGATACTTTGTATAAATTACTTATTTCTTGACCAATTTCAATGGGGTTTTATTCTTGAACTCTTGGGGTTCTTTAATATGCTGAATCTAATCATGTATGAAGTTTTTGGATTTTGGGCCCCGTTTTAAATTGGTCCACATTGAGGTCCAAAGGGTCCAAAATTAAACTTTGTTTGATTTCATCAAAATTGAATTATTGGGGTTCTTTGATATGCCGAATCTAACCGTGTATTTAGATTCTTAATTTTGGTCCCGTTTTCAAATTGGTCTACATTAATGTCCAAAGGGTCCAAAATTAAACTTAGTTTGATTTTAACAAAATTGAATTCTTAGGGTTCTTTGATATGCTGAATCTAAACATGTATTTAGATTTTGATTATGGGCCTAGTTTTCAAGTTGGTCCAAATTGGGGTCCAAAATTAAACTTTGTTTGATTTCAACAAAATTGAATATATGGGGTTCTTTGATATGCTGAATCTAACCATGTATTTAGATTTTTGATTTTGGGCCCGTTATCAACTTTGTCCACATTGAGGTCAAAAGGGTCCAAAATTAAACTTTGTTTGATTTCATCAAAATTAAATTATTGGGGTTCTTTGATATGCCGAATCTAACCGTGTATTTAGATTCTTAATTTTGGTCCCGTTTTCAAATTGGTCTACATTAATGTCCAAAGGGTCCAAAATTAAACTTAGTTTGATTTTAACAAAATTGAATTCTTAGGGTTCTTTGATATGCTGAATCTAAACATGTATTTAGATTTTTGATTATGGGCCCAGTTTTCAAGATGGTCCAAATTGGGTCCAAAATTAAACTTTGTTTGATTTCAACAAAATTGAATATATGGGGTTCTTTGATATGCTGAATCTAACCATGTATTTAGATTTTTGATTTTGAGCCCGTTATCAATTTTTTCCACATAGAGGTCAAAAGGGTCCAAAATTAAACTTTGTTTGATTTCATCAAAATTGAATTATTGGGGTTCTTTGATATGCGAATCTAACCGTGTATTTAGATTCTTAATTTTGGTCCCGTTTTCAAATTGGTCTACATTAAGGTCAAAAGGGTCCAAAATTAAACTAAGTTTGATTTTAACAAAATTGAATTCTTAGGGTTCTTTGATATGCTGAATCTAAACATGTATGTAGATTTTGATTATAGGCCCAGTTTTCAAGTTGGTCCAAATTGGGGTCCAAAATTAAACTTTGTTTGATTTCAACAAAATTGAATATATGGGGTTCTTTGATATGCTGAATCTGACCATGTATTTAGTTTTTTATTTTTGGGCCCGTTATCAACTTTGTCCACATTGAGGTCAAAAGGGTCCAAAATTAAACTTTGTTTGATTTCATCAAAATTGAATTATTGGGGTTCTTTGATATGCCGAATCTAACCGTGTATTTAGATTCTTAATTTTTGGTCCCGTTTTCAAATTGGTCTACATTAATGTCCAAAGGGTCCAAAATTAAACTTAGTTTGATTTTAACAAAATTGAATTCTTAGGGTTCTTTGATATGCTGAATCTAAACATGTATGTAGATTTTTGATTATGGGCCCAGTTTTCAAGTTGGTCCAAATTGGGGTCCAAAATTAAACTTTGTTTGATTTCAACAAAATTGAATATATGGGGTTCTTTGATATGCTGAATCTGACCATGTATTTAGTTTTTGATTTTGGGCCCGTTATCAACTTTGTCCACATTGAGGTCAAAGGGTCCAAAATTAAACTTTGTTTGATTTCATCAAAATTGAATTATTGGGGTTCTTTGATATGCGAATCTAACCATGTATTTAGATTCTTAATTTTTGGTCCCGTTTTCAAATTGGTCTACATTAAGGTCCAAAGGGTCCAAAATTAAACTTAGTTTGATTTTAACAAAATTGAATTCTTAGGGTTCTTTGATATGCTGAATCTAAACATGTATTTAGATTTTGATTATGGGCCCAGTTTTCAAGTTGGTCCAAATTGGGGTCCAAAATTAAACTTTGTTTGATTTCAACAAAATTGAATATATGGGGTTCTTTGATATGCTGAATCTAACCATGTATTTAGATTTTTGATTTTTGGGCCCGTTATCAATTTTTTCCACATTGAGGTCAAAAGGGTCCAAAATTAAACTTTGTTTGATTTCATCAAAATTGAAATATTGGGGTTCTTTGATATGCCGAATCTAACGTGTATTTAGATTCTTAATTTTGGTCCCGTTTTCAAATTGGTCTACATTAAGGTCCAAAGGGTCCAAAATTAAACTTTGTTTGATTTTAACAAAATTGAATTCTTAGGGTTCTTTGATATGCTGAATCTAAACATGTATTTAGATTTTTGATTATGGGCCCAGTTTTCAAGTTGGTCCAAATCGGGGTCCAAAATTAAACTTTGTTTGATTTCAACAAAATTGAATATATGGGGTTCTTTGATATGCTGAATCTAACCATGTATTTAGATTTTTGGCCCTGTTATCAACTTTGTCCACATTGAGGTCAAAAGGGTCCAAAATTAAACTTTGTTTGATTTCATCAAAATTGAACTCTTGGAGTTCTTTGATATGCTGAATCTAACCATGTATTTAGATTTTGGATTTTGGGCCCTGTTATCAACTTTGTCCACATTGAGGTCAAAAGGGTCCAAAATTAAACTTTGTTTGATTTCATCAAAATTGAACTCTTGGAGTTCTTTGATATGCTGAATCTAACCATGTATTTAGATTTTGGATATTGGACCATAATAGGTGAATGTCCAATTTAAAATTTTAAGTTCTTAGACCACATTCATTCTGTGTCAGAAACCTATGCTGTGTCAAATATTTAATCACAATCCAAATTCAGAACTGTATCAAGCTTGAATGTTGTGTCCATACTTGCCCCAACTATTCAGGGTTCGACCTCTGCGGTCGTATCAAGCTGCGCCCCATGGAGCATTTTATTACTAGTTCTTCTTGTTTATTGGGTACCACTTTCAGGAGGTGAGACTTTTACTAGTTCTTCTTGTTTATTGGGTACCACTTTCAGGAGGTGAGACTTTGACTAGTTCTTCATGTTTATTGGGTACCACTTTCAGGAGGTGAGACTTTGACTAGTTCTTCTTGTTTATTGGGTACCACTTTCAGGAGGTGAGACTTTTGACTAGTTCTTCTTGTTTATTGGGTACCACTTTCAGGAGGTTAGACTTTGACTAGTTCTTCTTGTTTATTGGGTACCACTTTCAGAGACTTTTTACTAGTTCTTCTTGTTTATTGGGTACCACTTTCAGGAGGTGAGACTTTTGACTAGTTCTTCTTGTTTATTGGGTACCACTTTCAGGAGGTGAGACTTTTGACTAGTTTTTCTTGTTTTTGGGTACCACTTTCAGGAGGTGAGACTTTTACTTGTTCTTCTTGTTTATTGGGTACCACTTTCAGAGACTTTTACTAGTTCTTCTTGTTTATTGGGTACCACTTTCAGGAGGTGAGACTTTGACTAGTTCTTCTTGTTTATTGGGTACCACTTTCAGGAGGTGAGACTTTGACTAGTTCTTCTTGTTTATTAGGTACCACTTTCAGGAGGTGAGACTTTGACTAGTTCTTCTTGTTTATTGGGTACCACTTTCAGGAGGTGAGACTTTTGACTAGTTCTTCTTGTTTATTGGGTACCACTTTCAGGAGGTGAGACTTTGACTAGTTCTTCTTGTTTATTGGGTACCACTTTCAGTAGGTGAGACTTTTACTTGTTCTTCTTGTTTATTGGGTACCACTTTCAGAGACTTTTTACTAGTTCTTCTTGTTTATTGGGTACCACTTTCAGGAGGTGAGACTTTTGACTAGTTCTTCTTGTTTATTGGGTACCACTTTCAGGAGGTGAGACTTTTGACTAGTTCTTCTTGTTTATTGGGTACCACTTTCAGGAGGTGAGACTTTTTACTTGTTCTTCTTGTTTATTGGGTACCACTTTCAGAGACTTTTTACTAGTTCTTCTTGTTTATTGGGTACCACTTTCAGGAGGTGAGACTTTTGACTAGTTCTTCTTGTTTATTGGGTACCACTTTCAGGAGGTGAGACTTTTGACTAGTTCTTCTTGTTTATTGGGTACCACTTTCAGGAGGTGAGACTTTTGACTAGTTCTTCTTGTTTATTGGGTACAACTTTCAGGAGGTGAGACTTTTTACTTGTTCTTCTTGTTTATTGGGTACCACTTTCAGAGACTTTTTACTAGTTCTTCTTGTTTATTGGGTACCACTTTCAGGAGGTGAGACTTTTGACTACTTCTTCTTGTTTATTGGGTACCACTTTCAGGAGGTGAGACTTTTGACTAGTTCTTCTTGTTTATTGGGTACCACTTTCAGGAGGTGAGACTTTTGACTAGTTCTTCTTGTTTATTGGGTACCACTTTCAGGAGGTGAGACTTTTGACTAGTTCTTCTTGTTTATTGGGTACCACTTTCAGGAGGTGAGACTTTTGACTAGTTCTTCTTGTTTATTGGGTACCACTTTCAGGAGGTGAGACTTTTTACTAGTTCTTCTTGTTTATTGGGTACCACTTTCAGAGACTTTTTACTAGTTCTTCTTGTTTATTGGGTACCACTTTCAGGAGGTGAGACTTTTTACTAGTTCTTCTTGTTTATTGGGTACCACTTTCAGGAGGTGAGACTTTTGACTAGTTCTTCATGTTTATTGGGTACCACTTTCAGGAGGTGAGACTTTGGCTAGTTCTTCTTGTTTATTGGGTACCACTTTCAGGAGGTGAGACTTTGTACTAGTTCTTCTTGTTTATTGGGTACCACTTTCAGGAGGTGAGACTTTGTACTAGTTCTTCTTGTTTATTGGGTACCACTTTCAGGAGGTGAGACTTTTGACTAGTTCTTCTTGTTTATTGGGTACCACTTTCAGGAGGTGAGACTTTTCACTAGTTCTTCTTGTTTATTGGGGACCACTTTCTGCAGGTGAGACTTTTTACTAGTTCTTCTTGTTTATTGGGTACCACTTTCAGGAGGTGAGACTTTTACTAGTTCTTCTTGTTTATTGGGTACCACTTTCAGGAGGTGAGACTTTTACTAGTCCTTCTTGTTTATTGGGGACCACTTTCAGGAGGTGAGACTTTTTACTAGTTCTTCTTGTTTATTGGGTACCACTTTCAGGAGGTGAGACTTTTGACTAGTTCTTCTTGTTTATTGGGTACCACTTTCAGGAGGTGAGACTTTTCACTAGTTCTTCTTGTTTATTGGGTACCACTTTCAGGAGGTGAGACTTTTCACTAGTTCTTCTTGTTTATTGGGGACCACTTTCTGCAGGTGAGACTTTTTACTAGTTCTTCTTGTTTATTGGGTACCACTTTCAGGAGGTGAGACTTTTTACTAGTTCTTCTTGTTTATTGGGTACCACTTTCAGGAGGTGAGACTTTTTACTAGTCCTTCTTGTTTATTGGGGACCACTTTCAGGAGGTGAGACTTTTTACTAGTTCTTCTTGTTTATTGGGTACCACTTTCAGGAGGTGAGAGATGCATTTAATGTTTTATCCCAAATTTCTTTTCTCCTCGTTGTTATTATTGATAACATTGTCCGTACAGTCGTGCTCGGACCAGATCTTTTCTTTCTTTTATCTCTTGACGACCATCATTTGGTTCCGACTAGATGGAAAACATTACCGTCAGAAGAAAGGTTTTATTCTGTTTAACCGATTTTCAAACATCTGTTCCTTTGAAGTTCCAATTCAAAATGTTATAATCTAAATTTTTAATGATGATTTAAAGACTCTCCACACACGATCCTCATTAATTTTTTTTCCGGTGACAAACTTTGGCTACGCATAGTTCCATCCTTTCTGTAACTGCTGTCTGCACAATCATGAATGATATATGTAAGTTTATAGTCTTATTATTCTAATTTGGTTCTTATTGGACGAAAACCATTTTAGGCATTTCTTTGATTCTGGTCAATATTGAAATCTCTGCATTCTCTTTTTAAGTTGATAGGTAGGCCAACAAGGCGTCAGTGGTTGTTCATGGTAACTATTAGAAATCACATTTCAATCTTCTCTAAAACTACTTGGCTTATAACCAGACTAAGGAAGATTTTGTATGAAAGCTTCTCTACAGACCTCATTATTTGATTCTGTTTGGGTGAAAACCATGACCACAGATACATTCTTTGACTATGATTGACAAGATGATAATTTTGTATATAGTTCTATTCGAAGTAAGAAGTTACATTTGGAGGTTTGTTCTGGATAAGCAATTGTTACAGGAGTTGTACTGGGCCATGGAAATTGCTTGAAATTTTTCTGAAATGCCTGAATAAATTTACTAGATATTTGGTATACAGTCATATCATAAGAAATTACTGATATACTTTTTTTAACATTTGCTTTAGGGGAGACACTTCCAGTAACGAAATGGTACCAAGGTAACAACTGTTTGCTCTTGAATGGAATGTCCATGCACAGTGGGCGCATGCGTGTTCCAGCCACTGGATATTACCACGTGTACAGCATGTTGGATATAAGTTACCACTACGAGAAAGACAACTCCAAAAATCAGTTGCGCCAAGTGACAATCCTTCTCTAATTCACTCTATCTTCATCTCAAATATCGATGACAACAACGAAATTGAGGTGTTGAGTACCTGTCATCCATATGAATTTTCCAGGAACGACATATTTGGGCGATTTGACACCTATCTTAGTTCGGACATACATTTAACAGCTGGAGACGAAGTTTATGTCAAAGTTTCTAATATCTCACAAGTCAATAGCCCTCCCAAAAACATTTTCGGAATTTATATGATATAACTTTTACAAGGTTGTGATACAGTCTGGAGTTAAAGAGCTTTAAAAGATTCACGTATAGCAGAAACTAATGCCTGAAACATTTCTTTGTGAAACCACAATATTCTAAAAACAGCTGAAAAAGGCGTTCTTTCAATTCAAAAAACCGAAAACATTAGTGAATTTTCGAATTTTTCCCTTTTATATATTTGCATTTTTTTCGAGTGCAGAGTTCCCACATATATAAACATGTTGATAGGTAAAAAGAATGTCTGTTTTTCATAGTACTAGCAAAACAAGTTATGAACTCAATCAGCTTACACGTGTAAATATAATTATGTTTATATTAAATCATTATCATATCTATAAATTTAACATGAAAACTAACACGTTTGTGGTGATTTGATATAAATTCTTCTCATTTAGGGGTGGGGGGCAGGTAAAGATTGCATTCACGCAGTCAGACAGGCTTGATAGCAATATTATCTAAACATCATCACTACTTTTGAGAGCACTAAAACATAGTTCATTAAGGGAGGGAAACAGCCTTAACAGCCCATCATGAACATGTCAAGCAATTTGGTAATGTTATATATACACTCAGATATTCGATTTACAAAATGATGTGTATGTGTATAACCATAATTGTCAAGAGAACTATTTTGTTGTAAATTACTTTAATAAGTTGCACATGGTGCATGAATCTTTTTTTCTAAAATAGCAATGTTGAGTATTGCAGTTGTCTCCCTTTGTCTACAATGATACAGGAAGATATTTGTATCTATGATGAGTTTATTTGCAATCAATTGATTAACTCAATCATGACAATGCAAAGTTTAATGTTTAGTTCGCACTGCAAGTTGAATGCAATCTTTACCCTTCAGTGCTCACAAGCACCATGATTGTATATATAGTAAAATATTTTTATTACTTTTTTTTTAACTTATATACAGATGTATGTATGCTTACCAAAGCTTTAAATATGGTTGTAATTTTCATTATGGTTTGGAATATTGTTGTGGTTCAGTGTTAACTAAATTAAAATATTTAGTTTTAGTTTTCAAAGTCACATTTTCAGCGTTAATTATGTTTCTTAGCAGCTTTTAAATCTTACAGCATAATAATAACTTCGAAACAAAATTAAATAATGAATTACATTGAACTTTTTTCTAAATCAGTCAGAGGTATACATATACACATGTTACAAGCAATTAACTATTTCACAATTACAAATCTGTATTGTACACATATAAAAGCTAAGCTTCAAAACAGAAGAAAATGCAAAAGACAAATGTATATAAAAAAGTAAAAATAGAAAAATAAAATAAATTTAATTAATAAGAATATATTTTTCTTTGAAATGTATCTACACTGTCATCCACATTACACATCTAATATGTACGTATAACATAAAAGACCACAATTCACGATTTTAGTCATATTCATATAAAAACAATTATTGGTAGTGTGTATGTGTGACCGTTTGTTTGCTTTTTAACTTCATTTTCATTAAAATTATGTAAAGCTTTTTGTCAAATTAAAAATATGAAACCAATATTGTATATATTCTTTCAATACATTATAATGCTAAGCTTTTTTGTCCTCCAGTAAACATTGTATTTCCTCATTTTCCTCAATGGAGATTTTGTTACCCGATATCAATAGTTTTCGCCTTTCTTGGCTATAAACTGGACCCCTGTTGTGTTCACTTATCGCTACACTGTTTCTGTGCGAAGCTTTAGATGGAATGGCGGACCAGTTTAGCATGGCTACCCAATTTTATGCCCCATGTGTTTGCAATTTGTATGTTATGAAGTATTTCTTTATGGTTTTACTGGGTTTCGTGTCACTTTACTTAAGTTAGATTTTGCAGAAGGTAGAATGACTTCTTAACTGTCAATAGATATAAGAAGATGTGGTATGAGTGCCAATGAGACAACTCTCCATCCAAGTCACAATTTGTAAAAGTAAACCATTATAGTGTCAAGTCTACATCCACAATTTTGGGAAAAGATGGCTTTCAAGCCATCTTGTGACCAGTACCATTGGCCATACTTTTCTTCATTCCAAGACTCCCACCATAACCATTTTATGCTTGACATTTAGACACAACGGAGCTTGTCTTTTTATCTTTGAGATCCAGGCTTCACATTATGGGCATTGGGCTCCCTTGAGCAATGAGCTCCAATTATAGGGATCTGGACTCCAGAGATATATGCCATTAGCTCCACTGAATGGGATCCGAACTCCAGAGGTATGCTTCTGAGCTGGAGGTACGATGGCTCTGGGATACAAGGGAACTGTGGAGCCTGTGTTCAGTCAGAAACCAAACAAACAAGTGTGTGTATTAGTCTTCCTTCTTCAGGGTAGGTAGTTTTAAAGAATATCTGTTTTAACTATTTTTATTAACCTGAGTATATTGGGGAGACCTGCAATTTTGTAATAATTCAATACAAAAGCACCAACAAGAACTTCATAGTAGGCATTTCGAGGAGTATAAACAAAAGTAGGTAGGGAAACCCTAAAACATAAATCCGTGACATTTTCAAAATCCAGAAAACACGATTACGATTCTGCTTGGATGAGTATCCATATGATATATTTGTCTGCCACTATTGTCATTATTAACAAGGAAAAGTAATACAACGCTCTTTGTTAAGTCTTGGCTCATGACATTATGTAACTGATACATCATAAAACATGACTCGGGTAAATATGTGATCTTGGATTATCTTGGTTAAGTTGCACGGAAAAGAAATACCCAGTAGATGTACTAGCTTACCTGGTAAAGGAGAAATTCTAACTAGAACGTTTGTTAATTTACAAGTTTATCTAGTTAAATTACTTGTCTTTCTAGTTTATTTACTAGTCTTTCTATTAAATCTGCTTCCTACCTAGGAAGTTTCACTAGAATAACTAGTAATCCCATGGACAGTAAGATAACTTATTTATCTAGTAAATTCTTCTGGGTATTTCTTTGAGTGCATGGTTATTTATAACGAGAATTACTAATATACGATTACTGACTTTTTACATATTTATATATCCCTGGCGTTAAATTTTTGGGTTTGAGCGATCTCGATGAAAGTAAATCCAGAAAATCTCCTAGGGTGCTTTTTGAAAAGACAAATCCTTCAGTTTACATTGGAATGGAACGAACTATGGTAGAATTGCAGTAAACCATTTTTGTAGATCCGATAATATCCTCCATATCTTACAGAGAAAGAGCAAAAAATGTACATGTTCGTTAGAAATTTTAGCAGTTACAAGTTTGCATATGAGTATGTATCCCTTTACAAGTAACTTTGTAATAGCTAAAATAATTAGAAATAAACATGTAGCAAGTCTATAGGGGGACGACTCTTTGATTTTTCTACTTTTGTACACAATTATTTCCTGCAAATGACCGCATTTAGTGTTGCAGAATATTCATTGTTAGTCTGTCTTGGGCAAGTCAGATTATTCATTTTCAAAACTCCTCCGTCCCAGATCTCCCCTTCCTCTTCCCTAGAAAATCAAGTGATCGTCCATTCGAATAAGGTCTCTCCATTTTGAAGAAAGGAAAATTGAAATATAGACCAGCCGCAGTCACTTTTTTCAAAATCAAAAGACTATATTCTAGACTTGATATAGATCTAATCCTTAGCTTTTATTTCTCTACCCCTTTTAAAAAGATTCTGCTAGAATGAAAATAATATAAGTGTTTATAGTGTGATACCTTCAGAAGGGTGACACAATATAGACAACGTTCTCAAAGGGTATTATCAATATATCCTAGGACAATCAGGAATAATCAGTATTATGAAAGTTTCCAGTAAACATATCATATGCATGTCTAGTGAGATTGAATATCATATGCATGTCTAGTGAGATTGAACAAATTGACGAGAAAGTGGACTTGCAATTTTATATCTATTTGAGTGTGAATGAACTCTTATCACTGGGCAAGTCAGTATAACCCAGATATAAACGAACCTAAAATCAGCATGCTATAGCCTCATGCAGTAGACGTGGTTCAACAGGTGTATTATAGTAGATTGTACGTGAACCTATGTATTTATTTATTAAACAAAATTTACAAATGTTTTCATTCTGCAGAAATTCAGACTTTGGACCGTGGAATCGCCCATGATAAGAATGTGTTTGTTGATAAACAGCAGTTTGCAAATATTCGTCTAGACCGTTAAAAAAATACCAATTGAAACTGAAGTTTCCTATGTATACTGAATTAAGAGATTAAGAATTATTGATTATTTGAAACCTATTGCTTTATAGCCCAGTTTCGGGACGATCGTTAGATTTGACTCTAACACCATATTCCAATGAATCTGACGTAAATTCAAAACAATGGTCAATATTAAGTTTTCTGACTTGAAGTTTTGAATCGTATCGATATCCACGTCCTTATCACTGGTGTTTTTGATTTTGCCGAAAGGCAGGCGAAACAAGCAGCCCCCTTTGAAACGCAGATCGGGAGATGTCACTTTATCTTCATGTCTCAACAAATCTATTTACACTGGTATGAAGATACATAACACATCATTCACATGCATATCAAAACAAAAGAAAGACAGACACAAATTCATTAAAACTACCATAGAGGTTACATTAAAAACGTATATTACATGGTAAAGGAGAGCCATATCGGTTTAAACCGTTCACCTATAAATTGTTTAACCATAGTATATTGCCCTGCATCACTAATAAAATACTGTATGCCACTGTGTGTTAGATGGGTTATTTTTGTCCTTGGTCTTTCTGGCCTTAAGTTTAAGTATTTTTCATGCTTCGTACCGATCTGATGAGTAAAGCCATTACAAACTAGTGTTATACAATTTGTTGTTATGCTGTGCTATTACACCACTGTCCCGGGATAGGGGTGGGTTGAGCTATCACAAACATGTTTAAGGCCGTTTAACCCCGCCACATTTTATATGCGCCTGTCCCAATTCAGGAGCCGCAATACAGTGGGTGTCGTTCGTTGCTGTATGTCCGATTTGATTTTCTTTTATTGCTTAATCCATATCCGTATACTAAAAAATCCTAGGATAAATATGGATAGTAGACATACAAATAAATCTTGGTGCCAAAGTTAACGATTTAATACAAATCATGTAAATAGACAAATAAAATAACACAGATTTTTGTAAACATGGATATGGTAAAATATTTGTTTTTAGGTTTACTGTGAAAATTGAGGTAGGGCTAATTTCCCCTGAATTTTTTTTCACAGAAGGGCCAATTTCAAAAAATGCTGAAAGAATAAAATTTACGATAAAAACATGAAATAAAAATGTTTTTTGGTCAATATCTCGATTTGTATGTATTATGTTATGTCTGGAAAATAGTTAATTTAACTTCCAAGAAAGGATGAAAGTCAAATATGCGGAATTTACCGTGTTTTTAGGTTGGAAAAACAGGGAATCCCCCTAGAAGGACACTTCAAACCAAAACAAAGTTATGTTTTTTGTTGTTGTAATTTATACAACCTTTCCCCTCAAAAATGAAATTGGTTTAGTGTGTCCTTAATTCCTAAAAAACAACTTTTGTAATAAAAAGTGGAACATCACTAAATTTTACCTATATAGCTGCTTAATATCGTTTATGTTTACAAGAGTTGCCGTGGCTCCATCGGTAGCGCTTATAACTGTAATGAATGGATTGTTTTTAAGATGGGGTTCAAATCTCACGCTAATTTTTCTCATTTTTTATGTTGAAATATTAAAATGTTATGTTTCTATCACATTTTTTCGGATGTTTGTTTAATTCAAAGAGTCACGCTGAAGTAGGTGCTTGTACATAACCAATAACACGAGAATTGATTATATAGCAGTGAAGCCCAAATGTTGTGTGTGTTATACACATAACGAAAAAATGCCAAAGCAGAAAAATTTCAAAACAACAAAAATATTTTTTCTAAATCTTGAACAAGAACGTTTTAGAAAATGGTATGATATGTCACAAATGCAGACAGTAATTTTATCGCCAATCCACCAACTGTATAGATACTAGTACTGGCATTGTTACATTGTCCCTACACCGGAACCTAAGTCATCAGAAAATGAAACAACACCACAGAAAAAATCAATTACACTTCCAATCGTGACTGTAGGTAAAACATCAAGAAAGTGTTGAATCTGTATCACAACATAGGGTCGATCCATTTGGTACAATGCCATGCAGAAAAGACCAGATTACATGTGTTTGTTACGCAAGCCGTTCTAGTACCAACTGGTGTAAGCTGTTGTCCGGTTCATATAGACGGTAAACCTTAAAAGCTGGAACAGTGTATAGATATAGATACATCCAGATTGAGGAAAACAACATCCCAGTTAAATGCGTCCGATATTTTTTGGCTTCTTGGCATTAAAACAGAGACCGATCTTGAATCAGATTAGCTGATTTATATCAGATAATTAGATTATTAAATGTTTCTTGTGTTTACATTTAACCCCTTTTTTTAGGCGCCACTTAGGGGCATTCAGTTTTTCGGTCTGTGCGTCCGTCCGTTCGTTTGTCCGTCCGTCCGTCCCTTCGTTCGTCCGTCTGTCCCGTTTCAGGTTAAAGTTTTTGGTCAAGGTAGTTTTTGATGAAGTGGAAGTCCAACCAACTTGAAACTTGGTACACATGATCCCTATGATATGATCTTTCTCATTTTAATACTAAATTAAAGTTTTTATCCCAATTTCATGGTTCACTGAACATAGAAAATGATAGTACGAGTGAGGCATCCGTGTACTATGGACACATTCTTGTTTAATATTTTGTTAGTTTTAAGTTAAACAAAGCTGTGAAATACATGTACGCTACAAATCACCTACCAATATTAACACGCTAACTGAAGCACCATATTTTTTTTAATACAAAACTAATTTTGAATATCTATTAGTTGATAATTCATATTTTAATGCTCCTCAGGGGCATTTACAAACAAAATCAATATTGGTTTTGATAAACAAAAAAATCAATATTGGTTTTGATAAACAAAAAAAATCAATATCGGTTTTGATTAACAAAAAAAATCAATAATCTTGGCCTTGATTATTGTAGGAATACCTGTTCAAGGTATGAAAATAGATGATGTGACGTGTTTTCATATACTATAATTAGTATCTATGGGGTTATTTAAAAACATGATTTACCTAGCTAATCAAATGAAAAAAACTCACGGGAAAATGGCCCTATCTCTTACCCAACTTATAATATATAAATACATTTGATCAATGTCAAATATATGACAAGGGTTTCCTTGTGCATTTCTAAGCATCACATAGTGCTTCTTAATGACTAATCAAATTATGTTTATTTTTTTTGTATTCTACTGACTTTATTTTCACTATGACCGTTTCGTGACCAAGTTCTGCCGATGTCACTATAAAAGAGCGTTATATATGTCAGGTTCAGCAAGTATTTTGTTGTAGGCAGTGACCTTTTATATATTTAGATTCATTTATCATGCTTGTCAGTCACCACTACATAAAAAAGTTCATATTAAGTACAGCTATATACTTTAGGTCACTCGAAAATTGTGTTGGTAGCAAAAAAACAAGAGGCTCATATGAGCCAGACTCTCTCAAAATAATACTAAGTAATGCCGTATTAAAGAATGCTCGCCAAGTTACTGACGGCAAGCTTGAAGTACTGTATCTTCTTAATTGTTTTTACACTCTTACACGCGTTTATCAATGTTTACCATATGAGTATGTCTAGTAGGTAAAAAAACAGTATAAGTGCGCGTGTGAAATGATATACATTTGATAATTTTTACATATATAATCTATGAACAGTTCAACTACTACTTACACCAAGATGTTATGAAATGTTGTTAGATATCCTGCATTCATCATGCTTTTCCATTGCATAAAGTCAACCATGATATCTTGGTGTCAACTAGATACACCCAATTGGGCTAACTCTCTCATGGGTGTATCTAAGCCAGGAGACAGTAGATCAATGAATACATATATAATTTTCTGGTTATTGATATGCCGCCAGTCAAAGTGCGAGCCAAAAAACTCTACAGTTTGTGGAGCAGTTGATATTTTACGATATTTATATGCAGAAAACTAATAATGTGCTTATCGATCTCATTCAAGTGATTATTTAGCCTCCATTAGACCGTGTTTAATTTAGAAAATTCCTACTCTCACATTGTTATACGTCGATGAGTATGACGTTGCTAAGGAGTATACTATATCGGGCTTCACATTGTGTCTAGCGACGGTGAAAACCCGATAATCTGCAAATTGTACTTATTAAAAAAATGCCTCCAGTAGACATCTTTCGTTCACGCTTGGTTGTTCTACCAGAAGAAAGCTGATAGCGCCTGCTCTATCATTGTGTCGTCCCAGTCACATTCTGTCCTGATGTAACACAGCCATGATAAACACATAACGGAACCACTAAGAAGAATGGAACAGACATACTGACATATTATATCTAGTGAAATATTTAGGCCTGAATATTGATAATTCTCTTTCTGGAGAAAAATTTTAAATAATATTATACAAAAGATAAATTCAAGATTGAAATTCCTATATAGGCAGGCCTAATGTTTATCAGAACAATCTAGAAAGACTTTAGTTACAGCTTTAATTCAATGTCATTTTAGCTATGCCTGTTCTGCATGGTATGCTGGTGTCAGCAAAAAATATAAAGATAAGCTACAAGTATTACAAAAACAAATGTATTAGATTTATAAAAATACTGGACATAGATCAAAAGTTGACCATAATGTCTTGAATAGTATTGGTTATGTTAATATTGAAAATCGTATTAAACAATTTAGATTTAACCATGTTCATAATATTTATTACCACCATTGTCCTAGTTATATGTATACAAATTTTGCAAAGGTGAGACATTTTCATCATCATTTCACACGAAATAGTGAATATAACTTCTGGGTTCTACCAGTAAAGAGTCAAGAAAAAGATACATTTTACTTTAATGGTATACAAGATTGGAATATGTTGCTAAATAATGTTAAAAAAATTTAAAAACATAAGGAATTCAAAATTAGCGTCAAAGAGTACTTGACCAAAAGTTATAGTGCGGCTGCATCAGACTTCTTTTTATATTATTAAACTGATTATTTATCTAAATTATTTTTATGATCTTTTATATGAAGTTTTTTTTTTTTTTTGTCATATTGATTTGTGTGTTATCATTTTTGTATGTCGAAACTATTAAGCCGTTTACATGAAGGGACCCCATTGGAAACAAGCTTTAGAGCTTTCATGTGTTATCCCTGATAAAATATCAGCAATTTTTTTCGATACACTCAAGGGTACTTCACTCATAAAATGCCATTATATTTTACAAAGTATGTGTTAGTATTGTCTTTATGTATTGTATATTGTGTATTGTAAAACTCGTATGCTTGATATTTTATTGAATAAAATATTATTATTATTATATTATTATCTCTATAATTAGATTTAAGTCGAATTTAAGCATACGTGATAACAGCATTATGGACTAACAGGTAATCTGCAAAATCATTAAATTATACATACTGTGTGGATTAATAATGTGAAAAAGCAAAATTGATTGCTTGATTAATGGGTTTTAAACGTCAATTGATAATGATTAAACACATAATCATTCAGGATGATAACATGTCAACGATATGTAAAAATCATCAAGCTTTCAAAAACTGAGCCAAACAAAATTAACGTTACAGCGAGGAGGAAGAAATGTAACCCTATTTAAACCGATAATAATATTCCGAATAAAAGACAAACAGTTTACTCTTACTCCTAAATGCAACGTGTTTGGCGGAGGAGCAGCAAATACTAGATTTAAAATCGTTGGTATTACCCATCCAGGGAACCCATAACCTTCTGAGCACATTACTACGTGACCATCGATGCAGATGAATAATCTAGACCAATACAGATATGCCATCCACGTGGGAAAATCATCACAGACATTATGCGTCCCGCGACTAGATTGTTCTTAGCATGTTTGCTCAAAACTTTGAATAGAATTCAGGTTACAAATTGTAGGTCATTTCCTTTCATCTATATGAATTTACACCGGTCAACAGTATGTTGTATTGTCAAACAAATGAAATCAGATTGATAACCACGTGAAGTACGCATGGTTCAACAGGTGTACAGTAGTAGGTAATGAACTTAAATGTTTATTTAACAATATTTACCCATGTTTCTATTCATCACTTTACATACACATATACTATCTTTGTACCAAGGAATTACCCATGCTAAAAAAAGATATCTTAAAATACAATCAACCTATTAACACGAGAAATAACATTGAATTTTTGATACACGATGATACCGAAATGGATTTTATACACTACATTGTACGTCGAAAACTGTTTTCGCATCAATGATTTTCGCAACGAGTTGTTGGAGATTCGTAAGTATCAAACCGAGCAATAAACACATTCTTAAACTCCTTAGGAACTCTTGATATTTAAAGTCATAGGAAATGAGTTTCTTGTAATTATAATGTTATGGAAATTATTGAACAATGCATGCATATATACTAAGCAAAGTTCATTATGCACGTAGTTTTATAATCTATAACGTATTTTCTGCAAATAAGTATTAGATACAATACAAAGGTAACAAAGAAACAGGCCGGTAACAACCGTTGCCGGATAGTTTTTCTGCACGAGTAGTCAGGTCAAGGTCCGAGGCGCTAGCCGAGGACCTTGACCTGACTACAAGTGCAGACAAACTATACGGCGGGTTGTTTCCGGCCTATTTTTTGTTACCTTTGTTTTGTATCTGACTTGTACGACGTTTCAGGAAGGAAGTAGTACATTTTGCCTTTAGAAGAGGTTGCAAAACTAAACATATTAGAAACTTCAATGGCCATATACCAGTTAATGTAAGTTACAGTTTAAACGCATTTTTTCACTTCCTTAAGCCGAGAATTTTTTCTCTAAAAAATTTCAAGAATTTAATAACTTTATAAAAAAAGAACCATTTCAAGGAAAAGATGAATATCGTTTACATTTGAGACTTTTTAGAATGCAACTTCGCTAGTAAGTAATTCATTAAAAAAAAAACCAGAGCTACCATTTGATTTTTTTATTGTGGAAAAACAGAAGGAAAGCGCAAAAGGGGGTGTTAATCCATTTAAAATAAACAGAACTGATATTAAGTGAATGAAATGTTATGAAAAACTGGATTTTGTCTTGTTATTTGATATATATATATATATAGGCATATATTTTGGATTTTTTTTTAATAGTTCATACATATAGGTTTTTTTTTTATATGTCTCTGATAGTGTTGATCAGGATTTAACACGTGTCACTATATGATCCAATCGCAGCTTACCGTTCAAAATTGATGACATTAGTTGAATGATTTTTCTTCACGATTTGCTGCATATTTGAACATGTATTACATGGACACTTTTTATTTATAGGATCAATCGTGCATTGGTGAGTTGATAGGGAGTTTATCTTTTGATTAGATTTGATTTTTTTATATATATTTCCTGTCTTTTTTATTGAAATATAAACGTTGGTACCAGCATTTCTTTACTTTCAGCATTGTCCAGAATACTATTCATGTCCATACGTTGAAGGAAAAAAAAAACACTTACGGACCGACCATTTAGCTTCAAAAGGGGGTATCTTCTTTTCTGAGTAAGAACATTATTTATTTTTTCAATCTGGAATCAGAACATTATTTTGTCATCTGCTTGACCACAATATATTTTTTCTCATAAAATTGGGTATCAAAATATTTTTTAGAAAAAAGACATACCCCCTTTTTTTTAAAGTTAAATGGTCAATCCCTTAGTGTACTGATATGAATAGTAATTTACTGGAATTGTTTGAAATGTAGGTATTGATGCTAACGTAAATATTTTAATCAAAAAGACAGGAAAAATGTCGGTGAAACAAAAAGTTCAAATCTAATTGAAATTTAAAGTGCCCATGAACTCTTTGATCATGCACGAGTGATTCTATTCATAAAAAGTGTCCGTGTAACAACTAAAAAGTGTCCGTGTATCATCTAAAAAGTGTCCGTGTAACACCCGTTAATGTACTGTTTTTCTATAGCTCTGCTGGGGGTAAAGTTGTACAATATCTCATTGAGTGATTAATGATCGCAAACTTTCATGTTTTTGTCGGAGTTTACTGGATCCTGACGCTGATAAACAATCAACACAGAATCGTGGAGCACGCGAAAAATAAGTGAATTGATAATGCGATATAATTTTTTTATATTAACCATGCGTTACCATGAGATTCTATCGAAAGGTCTCGTAGTAAAGGTCACTGCATACGGAATATTATGTTCGAATTCGCCAGGCTTAAACGAACATAAATTATTTATACAATAAAACTCAACACATGTATCAGAAATGAGCTCTCCTCGTGAAAACTTCGAATGATTACATTATAAATTCTATTTAATTTATATGAAACGGCAAGCACGAGAAACACGAGCCAAATCTTACGATACCTAGAATACCTTATAATTCGGAGATACTTTACATTCAATTTAAACCATTACAAACTTTACGGGTATTCCAAAACACGTGCTAACACGTGCTTATGTAAACAAACACGTTTTTTTACGAAAACAAATACATGAACAAAACCGAAATGTAGTATTCAATATGTAGGGCATACTGGACGTGAATTTTTCAAACGAACACAAGAACATCTATACCGCTTCCACAGACCTAAGAAATTTAAAAGTTTAATTTACCAACATTTAGAAAAAACACAAACACAATATTAAATTTATAAAATTCCAACCACTTCAAACCGTCTATAAATAACCAGGACACTCACACAAACAGTTATAAGATTTACATAAAATTTGCGAACTATCTTGGATTAAACGACTACAGACAGCGTTTCCACTAGGTCTAAATGACAATATCATGGGCCAAGGGAACATATCTAAAACTTCCTCTATTGATATCATGACTATTGTTGATAAAAGACAACGCAATCATAGGTCTCATGGCAATCGCATTAACCGCGATCAACGAAATAAACATCGTTCTAATTTTACACTTGATGATTTTTTATCTATATTTAAAAACAATGGTAGACATCAATTATTGCTAACTGGATCAAATGCCAATCAATAAATTACATAATATTTAAAACGAGTGTGATACAATATAATTTTTCAGTCCAAAATATGAGTGTTCACGCATTATTACAGCTTTTTATCACCATTGACTGCTCCCTCAAATTGACAAACCTGAAGATCATAAAAAGTATTTTCTAAAAAAATTAACATCAATAGAGGTATTGATTTTATTAATTTTTCTAGTATTTTTCCATGACTACCGTTCAAAACTTTATATTTTGACAACATTGAGCAACCTGTAGTTTCTTATTTGTATACAAAACACATTAGAAGTTATATTTTTAATTATACGTCAGTTACATCAGACGTCAATATAGAAAATAATGTTCCTTCAACATGAGGCTGTGAAACATCGAAGTTTAGATATGAACCCTATGGCCATGTAATAACAGGGGACCTCAACATCGTTCAAGACCGTGAGGTTATAAACTTTCTGAAAAAAAGACCAAAATAAAGTCCACCGTCGAAAATAAATTGGGAAGAGTGTCGTCAGGTTATTAAAGATGCTCTTTTATCCTATTGTAAAAAATGGTGTAAACGGGAGAAATCTGACAAAAAGTCTCTTGATTCCTATTTGAATAAATGTCTGAATATTGTTGATATTCACATATCAGATTTCGAAAATAATTTAGAAATAAATAAAAGAGTAAGTAATACGCCCATTTCTAGGATTAAAAACAAAATTCAAGTACTGGCAAAGCGTTTTGTGTTCGTACCGGCCGACAAAGCAGGCAACAATGTGGTGGTGGTATGACGTAAATACTACACGGAAGTCCTTGAGAATGAAATTATACATTCAACTACATGCAATGCCGTACGCTCCACAGAGTAAATAAGCATGTCACTACCACAGCTCAGCTTAAGGCCTCCTCTGGACATTTGAAGGCCCTCATTATGTATTGGTTACCTAAACTACACAAAAAAAAAAAACCCGTAAAATATCGTTTCATCTCTGCCTCTAGTAAGTGTTCTACTACTAATATTTCAGTGCATTTTTACGAGTTCCTTAACTACTGTCAAAGAACTTATCATTAAGTTTTGTAATAAAACATATGAAAATAGTGAAATTAACCATTTTTGGAATGTAAAAAAATCGTTGGATGTTTTAGATACATTACGTGCTTGTGATGGTCCTTTTGATTCGGTTGACAATTTTAATCTTCCACCCTTTATACTACACTTCCACACAATCTTATCGAACACCCTTTATACTACACTTCCACACAATCTTATCAAACAGAAGTTTTCTATTTAATTAAAAGGTCGTTTGGTAAATCTGATTGCAAATTTATATGCTGCAACTCATATAAAGCCTTTTTCTCAAATGAGAAAGGTAAATATGCTAGATATACTTACTGGAGGTGTGATGAGATGATTAAAGCCGTAAATTTTCTCCTGACAACATTTATGTACGTTTCGGCAGTAAAGTTGATCGACAAGTTGTAGGTATTCCTATGGGCACTAATTGTGCCCCTTTAAAAGCATGTAACCACGAAACCAAAAGGCTAGAAACAAAACAGCCATTTAATTCAACTGTTATTGGCTTTGAACTAGCTTTTGTAACTTGAGTACTCTCTGGTCGGTACCGTGTGTCTTTAGTCTATTTAAACCTAAGCTGTATTTTGCAAAACCTTTCGGAATTATGGGTCTTCAATACTCTTTAGCTTTTTACTTTATATGACTTTTTAACTTCTTTGATTCGAGCGTCTTTTGTAGCCGAAATGCGCGTCTGGCGTACGAAATTTAAAGCCTGGTATCTATGATGAGGAAAAAAGAAAATTACCCAGTCTCTCAAAAAACATCTAAAAGTTTGTATTAATGTCTTAGTTCAATCTATTTCTTTCTTGCTGTATTTCCTGGAACTGGATTACGGCAAACGACACAATAAAAAAAATAATCATGGATGGTATTAAAGAACAAAAAATATGAGACAAAATCAAATAATCCGAGAAAGTGAGTTAAGATAAATCTGAATTTTAACAAGATTGTGACTATATCTTCTTCTTCATTTATATTAGAAAGGTGTTACCATGTAGATACTCCTTTATATTTGTCTTAAGTTTTCCATGTTGTCTTTTGTGTACTGTTGTTTTTTTTTTTGTCGTTTTTTTTTCCATGGCATTGTCAATTTGTTTTTGACTTGTGAGTCTGAATATCCCTTTGGTATCTTTCGTCTCTGTTTTACCATGTATACATTGCTAGTATATTGGAAAAGTGTAACCATGTAGACATTGCTAATATATTAGAAGGGTGTTACCGTGTAGACATTGTTAAATCATTCATCCTTTTGGTTTACCTTTATATATACATTTATATACATCAGTACAAAATCATCTTAATTTTCTGATTTCGTATTATATTTTGATTATGAATGTATGATTAATTTCTTAAAGTAATATACAGTCATCATTTATGTCTGCCTCGACATTATAGTACATTTAATTTTATTCACATGTCCAAATAACGTAGATTAAAGCAATTGGTCCCCGTACTAACATCTTCTTAATTAAAATAAAGAATACAACAGATGCCAATAAAATCAAACGAGGCCGTGTTCACACCAAACGTTGCGTACTGTTAACCTGTTTACAATTAATGAACACTGTTTTCACATCAGCACATAAGTTTTTGAATGCACCGAAATAAAACAATTTTGAGAGAATTTTTTAATTGGTGGTATTTAGTTTCAGGAGTAAGAATAATTTGAATAAAGACGGTTTTAAATTTTGATAACTTAGTTTTAAATTAGTGTTTTCTACAGGCAAAGCATTGAATTAACAATGCAAAGATCACACAATTAGATAGCCAGTTAATATCTGTGCATGCTTTTCATTGAAAAGTTTAAAATATTTGAAGTGGACATCACAACAATTAAATCTTATACAAATTCACATTTGTATATTTTTCTCTGCAACTACAAGGTTTACTCGCAATTAGATTGTTTTTTAAATAACGTGTCGAAGGTCTTTTATAAATAGAATTCATACCATCGTTTCTGACAAAGTCCAAGGCAAGTCCAGGGCTGGTAGTGGCCAGGTTTCATTATAATTGTTAAATTTTCTTTTTTCTCCTCTGAAACTTTTCATACGATAAAGGAATGATGAATGAAAGACCCTTTATAAAGAAATTTTTTCCTACTGATGCCACAGCCATGCCAATTGAACCTTATGGAAAATTACATTTTAAATTTATATCCGAAACAACATGGATGATCTGCACCCAATTGGAAGTGGCGACAAAAAATAGGCGCATTAGCAAATTATTTATTCGGAGTTATCAATTTTTAATCATGATAGGAAATACAAGCCCTGGAAAGATGTGCAATATAGGTTCCCATTTAACATTATGAGAAATAATATTTAAATCTTTTTTTGAAAGCACATGGATAATCAGAACCAAACAGTCCAGAAAAATACATGGAAGGCCCTTTGTAAATAGAATATAATTTGTTCTGATCAGTATAAACCATGGCCACAGTATTGGTTTATACGGTATTACATAGTTATTGTATTGCCTGCCTCTGTGCTGTTATCATTTATAAATATACTTTGGTTTTGGAATGCCGAGTGTTTTTCTGAGCTGATTTTTGTTCTACTTTGAATCTTTTGTTATTAAACCGACCATGCAAACCAGACAAGTTTGAGAGTTGATTATTTACAGAATTTTTTAAGAACTCAATGGTGTTATCTTTCTTAGACATATTATGTGTACAAATGTGCGTATCCACTTCCTTGTTTTCCTAAGAAGTATAATTTTCAATATACAGTTGTTTCCATCTTAGGATATGGAAATATCTTGAATTATTTATTTTTATAAATTAAAAACCTAGTATAACGGTTCAAGATTAACGTTACAGAACAATTTAGGAGATATCTATATTGGATTTAAAATTAACGGACGTAGATCGGGATTTTACTGACACAAACTGGTTAATTTTACCTAGCGGCAATACTTAACCAATTTTGTTTCGTTCCAGTTTGATAGAAACATGACCAAAAGAGGATATTGATTGGTTAATGTTTCTCAACTGAAAATAGACTGAAGGTCAAATAGATATAAGAAGATGTGGTATGAGTGCCAATGAGACAACTCTCCATCCAAGTCACAATTTGTAAAAGTAAACCATTGTAGGTCAAAGTAGGGCCTTCAACACGGAGCCTTGGCTTACACCGAACAGCAAGCTATAAAGGGCCCCCAAAATGACTAGTGTAAAACCATTCAAACAGGAAAACCAACGGTCTAATCTATATAAAAAATGAAAAACGAGAAACACTTATGAACCTCATCAAATGCTTTGAAAATGTATAGCAATGATGATGATTCAATCCTTTGCAAAAACATCTCGATTTTGTGTGATTGGGTAGTGGACATCACGACAAACATTATGGAAATTCGCATTTGTATCTCTTTCTCTGCAACTGCGATGATTACTCGTACTTTAAAAAAAAATAATTTGTAGAAGGTATTTTAGAAGTAGAATTCATAAAATTTATCTGGCAAATTCTTGGGCTGGTAGTGGCCAGTTTTCATTACAATTGTTTAATTTTCTATCTCCTCCTCTCAAACTACGAAATTGACCCCTTTCCAATGATAAAGGCATAATCGTTATAAACTATAGGTATTTCATACTGATGCCGCAGACATGCCAATTGACTAACAGGTAAGCAGCAAAGCATTAAAGTATATCTACTGTTTGGATAAATAATGTTAAAAGCAAAATTGATTGATTGATGAATGTTATTTAACGTCAATTAGCAATGATTAAACACATTATAATTGAAGATGATAACATGCCAACGATATGTAAAAATCACCAAATTTTTAAATACAAACGAACTGAGCGAAAATATTAAAGTTACAATGAGGAGGAGGAAATGTAACCCTATTATTATTCTGGATTTAGAGGCAAATAGTTTGATCTAACTCGTAATACACTTGATTCCAATCGTTATCTTTCTGTAAAAGTGTTTGGTTTTAGTTGACTTTTTTGACGTCATTTGTGCGTTTGTTGGGTATAAAATCTACGTCAGTACGTTTAGCTAAGGGATAAATATTCTAATGGGGATAACTTCCTTATAACTGCTTCGATAACTGTTTTTTAAATGATAAAATTAATATATTTCTGTATGCAGAGTTGGATTATGTACATAACAATAAAGACGGGAGCAGTCACAATTGCTTTATCAGTTGAAAGATGCAGGAATCCAGTTAGCCCATAAAACGTTTAAATGACGTGAGAAATCAGCGTAAACTAAAAGAGTATTTCTGGTAATTGAAATGATATGGATCAAACGTATTCCAGTGTTCCTGGCGCAGAAGCAGCAAATAGTAGATTTAAAACCTTTAATGTCATCCGTCGGGGAAACAATGACATTCCTAGCACATTACTACGTCTCAAGCAAGGCAGATAAATTAGCAAGACCAATAGAGATATGCCATTCACGTGGGGAAATCATCACTGGCATCTTGCTTCCCGCGACTAGTCTATTCTTAACATGTTTGCTCAAACCTAGAATGCAATTCAGGTTACAAATTGTAGGTCATTTCCTTTCATCTATTAAAAAGACAGACGAAAGATACGAAAGGAACATTCAAGTCGAAAATAAACTGACAACGCCATGGCTAAAAAAGAAAAAGACCAACAGACAAACAATAGTACACAAAACACAATATAGAAAACTAAAGACTGAGCAAACCGGAACCCATCCAGAACTGGGGGTGATCTCAGGTGCTCCGGAAGGGTAAGCAGATCCTGCTCCACATGTGGCACCCGTCGTGTTGCTCATGTTAGTATAAACCCGGTAATAAATCTTATTCGTTAGGTCACATTCGGGGAAAAGGGGACGGGATCGTAGTTACGACATTTGGAACATATTCGCTATCATCTGTGAAACGGATATTCCATAACGGTCAACCAACTCGTGATGGCGTCCATAAAATGTACAAAGTGATGATTTCGACCTCACCACTTAGAACTCTTGGTTTAATAGCTTCCTTGTGAGCAGCAACCCTCTATCAAGGAAATCATGATTGGAAATACAAGCCCTGGAACATCGCATCAATTGTGAGATATATACTCTGTATGCAGGCGCTGCTGGAATGTAGTACATAGAAATGGAAAGTTCACAGTTGGGAAGCTGAAATCATCTCTTTTGCCGTAAAGTTTTGTTTTCACTCGACCCTCATTGTCAATTTCTAGATGTAAGTCAAGATATGAGGCAGACTTAACTGTTTCTGTTGTATCTTTTTTCTCAAGTTCGATTGGAAACTTCTTTTCTTTCTTCCTAAGAAGTTCCTGTATGAAGTCAGCCTCATATGAATAAAGGTCCAAATCGACAAAAAGAGGGGCACAGTTGGTTTCCATGGCAATGCTGATTGTTTGTTGAAAAACAAGTCCTCCAAACATAACAAATATGTTGTCAATCAAGAAATCAAGCATCTTGATAATGTCAGTTTCAGATAATTTTTTGTTTAAATCAGAATGATTTTTTTGTATCTACGTTGGCCAATCTTTTTTATGAAACAAAGAGGGACCAACTCTTTCAATTTGTCTTTTAGTTTGGAGTGGAGAATACATGTGAAAAGTGAAGAAAAGTTAAATGTTTTAATACTATTGCAAGATCAAAGAGTCTTAGATTGTATGTACTCTAAAAGATCTTTTGATTTTTTTAGTATCCACATCTGATTCACGCCAACTCTAGAATAGGTAGTTTCACAATAACTTTGAAGCCCGGCTGAAAGAGTTGATGCTAATAATTTAGAAAGAGGTTTCGTGGAGCACTTGGAAGACCCAGCAATAAAACGTTGTTTGTAAGGACACTAATGTAGTTTAGGTATCCAATACAGTGATCAATTCTTCACCTTTGGTTGAAATTCCAAAGGAACATAGAACAGACCTATGATTATCCAGGATTTCCTCTTTGGTAAGTGTCGTGGGGCCGGTATATGTTGAGTTTCCAAGTGAATTGTCAATACCTAATTCATTTATCAAGCAGTTTATGTAATGTAATTTACACACAAAGTTTGGGGCTTTATCTGCGGGGACAACAACATATTTGTCATGGAGGTAGGACAAGTGTTTTGAAACATTTGGGTCTTTAAAGATTGATGTAGCATGGGTATTCATAGACCCATTCAGTTTTTTAATTCTGATTTGTATCAACGACCTAACTCACTGCCTTAATTCATTCGGAAAGAGTATCTCCGTCTTCTTTCTTGCGTTTAACCCATTGCCTGGCATGATCCACGACTGAATCCATAAGTATTTTGAAGTCGTGTTTCCAATTGATGGATTTACGCTCACGATATTTCGGGCCATTGGATAACACATTTCGCAGAGAAGTGTTATTGACAATGTTAAGGTCACCAGCAATAACGTGGCCAGCCGTATTATATATGAATGGGGAACTGGCACAGGTGCAATCAGGAGGTTTAGACTTAAAGACGTCAATATTGAGATCCTGCAACACGTGTTTGTATTTGAAAATTTTAGTTGCAATTGGTTTGGTATAGGTATAAGAAGTGATAAGTACATACTGATCTTTAAAGTAGGGAGGTATTTTCGAGTGAACTGATTTATGATGAAGGATATTGCCCAAGTTGATGGCATCGATACATTTGTTGGCAAAGGAAAGTTTAAGAAAGGATCTTTTCTCCTTTTGATCTTTTCCAATGCGAACTGGTTTGAAAAGTCTGTGATTTGCAATATCCGAAATGAAAGCTGTAAGTTTATATTGGTTTGAATGAGAGTTTGTAACAGTGGTTTCCAAACATAAGTTGTACAGAGAATGAAGTTTTGAAAGGGGTAATGAATAAAGCTTCGTGCGAATGTGATGAATACCTAACGACTTTTGTATAAATGGCAGCAGGTCATTAATAGAGACATCATGGAGAGAAGGTGATGTATAATGACGATGACCATGACTGCTTCTACGTCGAGGAGTAGAGTTGAAAATGTTCATTACATTCCCCGAGCTACAGGAAGGACTAGATAGAATACGTAAACCATCAATTTTGTCATTTGAACCATATAGTGTCGCAGTTCCCAATTATCGAATATTAAGTTGACACAGGAATTTATGTGAGTCAAAATTTGTTCCTGTGAAAAAAGTTCCAGTGGAATAATTATCACGGGAAATATATTCTAGGAGAACTTTTTTTTCACAGATAATTTCTATATAATGTGTTCCATCTCTATAAAGTAAGTTCCACAATTTACCTGGTGAAATACGTTCTGGATTTGTGAAATTTGTTGCTTACCTGGTGAAATAAGTTCCTTGTCTGTGAAATATGTTCCACTGGTTATACAGGTTATCTTTAATACTGAGCATTGTCATCAGTGAGTTTAAAGTTATCATTAAAGTACATTATAAAACATGTATTATATTGATAACTTAATATATAAAAAGTGTAAACATCCAATATGGATCATGTGGAGTAATTTTAATTACATTATCGATAAAAAAAATATACCCAAATGACACTAATGAGGCAAAAATATTGCAATTAAACATATATAACTTCATATAAGAATTTGTAGAAAATTGTATGAAATAGTGTGTTTAAAATATTCAATACAGTTGTTTATCTTAGTTGTGCATTTGTTTTTTAATCATATTATCTACGTACAATATATATGCTGACTTAATATGAATTTCTAAAAGATTTACCATATTTTGAATGTTCTCGTGTTGTTTTAAGACTTCAGTGATGAGTATTAAATTTGTCAGGTACAACTATAGAATGTTTTGCTTGATATAAGGTTAATGCACCACGTTAAACTTTAACACCCATGACAGTAAACAGGAAATAAGGAGGAATACTACATAAAACATAAATAAATACAAATTATAATACATTACAATCGCTTTTATTTCTATTCTTCATCCTAGAGTTACAGTCACGCCTTCAATTGCAAATGTACCCCAAGCAAGCTCAGTACATAATCCAGCTTGTATTATCATTCAAGTGTAACAAGAAAATGTTTCGCTATGAAATATGTTGCAAAGGAACTTATTTTCTGTAAAATAGGTTCGAGCGGAAATTATTCATTGATTTCTATGAAATATGCTCCTTCGGAACTTATATCACAGGAATTTTTTTCACTTTTTAACAATCAATATTTGAACAAAATTCATGGAGCTGTGATTTTTGTTCTGAAGCTTATTTCACATTTGGTAAAAAAAAAAATAGTTCCGGAACAAATTTTACAGTGCTGGAACAAATTTCCTTATAATATATATTCCGAGTATAAATTTTCTGTGATATAAAATCCGGTGGAACATATTTTCTATGAACATGACTCGGTGTAGTATGTTGCATGTATTGTCAAACAATTAAATCAGATTGATAACCACGTGAAGTAAGCATGTTTCAACAGGTGTATAGTCGAGTGTATAGTAGTAGGCAATGAACTTAAATGTTTACATTAAACGATATTTACCCATGTTTCCTTTCATCACTTTACATATACATATAATATCTTTGTATCAAGGTTTCGCCCATGCTAAAAAAAGATATCTAAAACATTATCGACCTTAGCCCGAGAAATAAAATGGAATTTATGATGAAAGATGATATCGAAATGTATTGTACATCGAAAACTTATTTCGCATCAATAAAGTTCTTAACGAACTGTTGGATATCCGTTAGAATCAAACTGAACAATAAACACATTTTTATACTGAATTCATTAGGAACTCTTGACACAAGGTTTGTGAATGGTCCATGTTACTATGAAAGCCAAAAGGCTAGAAACATAGCAGCATTTTAGTTAAACTATTTATCTGAAATTCAAACTTAAAAAAAAAGAAAATCATGCAAATAGCTGTAAATAGGTAGGAAGCAGATCAGCCAAATAATAAGAAAACTTTTCATTGTATAATTTTTTCTAAAAATCTCCTCCCTTTTTCAAGAAAAGTTAAGTCCGCTTAGATATACCCTTGGCTGTTTATTCTTTAAAAAGGCAGAAAACAGATTCACATTACAGAACAAAAACAATATATCAGACCAAGATAAAGGCCTAACAACATTAACGATACCAATTGTATGCACCAGATGCGCATTTCGACAATTAATGTCTGTTCAGTGATTATTTGAAAATCCGAAAACTATTAAAAACGTTGGAAGATCTGATCAAAACAAAAAGGACCTACAGTATAGCCCAATCCTGACAAGGAACCATAGCTTTGCATGAGGGAGATATATTTCTTTATTTAAGAAATTTTACAACAGCAAGTTTCAATCTAACAATATCCATATTTTCATGCCAGTACCAAAGAACCTGGCTACTGGACTGATGATACCCTCGGAGACTAACAGTCCACCAGCAGGGTATCATCCCAGTGGTAGTAATAACATTGACGATACCAAAATGTATATTCCAGATGAGCATTCAACAATTAATGCCTCTTCAGTGTTGCTCGAAGCCGAAATATTTGAAATTCAAAACCTAATGAAAAACATTGGAAGAGCTGATCACAACAAAAAGGACATAGAATATAGCCGAATCCGGACAAGGGACAAGAACTCACATGAGGGAGATATATTCCTTAATTTAAAATGATTTCAAAAATATTATTACAACAATTTCAGTCTATCCGTATTTTCATGCCAGTACCGAAGAAATGGCTACTGGGCTGGTGATACTCTCGGGGACTAACAGTCATCCAGCAGATGTATCGACCCAATTGTAGTAATAACATTAACAGTACAAATTTTATGCGCATTTGGACAATTAATGTCCCTTCAGTGATACCCGAAGCCGCACAAAACTCAAACTTTACAGCAGCTATGTCTTGCCTGTACTTTTGTATGGATCAGATTGGAAGATGACAGAGTACGAGAAATTTCTAACTAGAACCAGATGCCAACAAGAGGATATAGCCACGTCTATGATAAAAAAGACGCTGGAGATGGATTTGTCATGTCCTACGGAAAGAGAAAGACGATATTACTTAGACGGCACTCCACTAGACCACAGAAGGTAAAAGAAAGAAAGAAAGACCAAGGAATGACATGGAGACGATCTGTAGAGACAAAAGTTAGTCAACGTCAACAGACGGCACTCTACAAAAACTGCCAACAACCGACAAAAGTGAAAGATCTTCGTTGCTGCTCTTCACGCCAATGGCGTACAAGGAGTAAGTAAGTAATGCGGTATGAGTTTTGCACATTGTTGAAGGCCGTACGGTGACCTTTAGTTGCTAACTTCTATATCATCTGGTCTCGTGTCAATAGTTTTATATGTTTATATGTCTACATATTTATAAGATATAAACGACAACCTTCGATAGTAGAGGGGCATTATGTTTTCTGGTCTGTGCGTCCGTTCGTTCGTCCGTCCATCTGTCCGTCCTTTCGTCCGTCTGTCCCGCTTCAGGTTAAAGTTTTTGGTCAAGGTAGTTGATTAGGGACTTTCCTTTTTGAATTTTCATCGGAGTTCAGTATCTTTGTGATTTTACTTTTTAGATGAAGTTGAAGTCCAATCAACTTGAAACTTAGTACACATGTTCCCTAGGATAGGATCTTTCTAATTTTAATGCCAAATTAGAGTTTTGACCCACATTTCACTGTCCACTGAACATAGAAAATGATTGTGCGAGTGGGGCATCCGTGTACTATGGACACATTCTTGTTTTCTATGATTCTAACTTTGACAAGATAGTGAATGAAGATAAATCTGAATTTTAACAGGATTGTGACTCTATTAAACTATTACATCTGTTTGAGTTGCTCACCCAATTTGTAAATATACCGGAACTATAAACAACTGTCATACAAGTCGGAGGTTAAGCTAGCTATAAAACTAGGTTTAACCCACCATTTTCTTCGGAAAATGCCTGAACTAGTCAGGAATATGGCAGTTGTTTTTCACACGTTCCGTTGATTGATAGCGTTTGATTTTGTTGGTTTTTATGGAATCCCTTTTGAATTTGCCTTGGAGTTCGGTATTTTAGTTATACTTTTTTTCAGTATGTCTTTCTACAAACTTTCCTTTATATTGGAAGGGTGTTACCATGTAGACATTGCTAATATATTAGTCTTTAGTTTTCTATGTTGTGTTTTGTGTACTGTTGCATGTCTTTTGGTAGTTTTTTATTTTTTCCATGGCATGGTCAGTTTGTTTTCGACTTGTGAGTTCGAATATCCGTTTGGTCTCTTTCGCCTTTGTTTTACCATGTAGATATTGCTAATATATTAGAAGAGTGTGACCATGTAGACATTGCTAATATATTAAAATATACTTTTCCCAAAAAGCTCATCGGAAAGTACCAAGACCTAATAGTTAAATATTCAGGGTCTACTTCACAAATAGTACAAGATGGTCTTGAGTTATAGATTCTAGGTGCTAAAGTTGTGTATCTTTTTATTTTACTTTAGTTTCTCCGTTATTTATCTTTGTGCTTTCATTTTCATTTGGTCGTATGACTTTTGACGTGATAGGGTATTTATGCATACTGCCATCAGGTTTTTTACTTTTTAAATTTGGGCATTCTTGATGCAGGTGAGTCCTGAGGTGCGATTCGGACACAAAGAGGTTTTTACAGTGTTGTTTTTATTTTGTTTACCCTTGTATTTATATTTACTTAATTTTTACATTATCGAGATTGTGTATACTATATACGATATGTACTATCAACGACAAAAACATTTTTTGTTGACGGCATTGTCAAATTTTCGTCACCTTTTTGTTGGCGTCTTTTTTTTAGATTAATTTGTATGTTTGTTTGAATTTTTTAGTCAGTTGTGTTCTATGTCTGTAATGTATGTTTACACAGTTTTGGTTGCTGGATCCAAATTATTGTCACATTAACCTATTATGTCTGTTTGGGTTGCTCACCCAATTTTGTCAATATAGCGAAACTAAAACAACTGTCATGATAGTTGGAGGTTTAGCTAGCTATAAAATCAGGTTTAACCCAACATTTTTCCTTGGAAAATGCCTGTACCAAGTCAGAAATATGGCAGTTGTTTTTCACTTGTTCTGTTGATTGATAGCGTTTGATTTTGTCAGTTTATATGGACTTCCCCTTTTTTTAATCTACCTTGGAGCTCGGTATTTTTGTTATACTTTTTTTGAAGGATGCTATCATGTAAACATTGCTCAAAAGTAAATATTAATTAAATCATTCACCCTTTTGGTTGACCCTTATAAGCATATTAATACACATCAGTACAACATCATCTTAATTTTCAAATTTCTAATTGTATTTTGTTTATGAAAAGAGTTTGTAATTGATTTCTGAAAGTAATTGACAGTTATGGTTCCATAAAATAAATTAGAGTTCTAGTATATCTATCGTTCATGTTTGTCCTCGATGTTTTGATACATTTGACATGTTTGAATGTCTGATAGTGAAAACGATATTTTCATTTATTTTATTTATGATCATCTAATTTTCAAAACTAATTACCATACTAAATAAGAACATGTGGTGTGACAGCCAATGAGACAGCTATTCGCACAAGTCCAAATAACGTAGATTTAAATACTTATTGGTCACCGTACTAATGTTTTACTTTTAATTAAAATAAAAAATACAACAGATAGCAATAAAATCAAATAAGGCTGTGTTCACACCAAAACTTCGGGTACTGTAAATAAAGGCAACAAGAATACCGCTGTTCAATAATCATAAATCGATTAAGCGAAAACAAATCCGGGTCACAAACCAAAACCGAGGGAAACATATCATCTATAAGAGGAATACAACGGAACAACAGAACACTGAACTGCAACAAAAACAAACGCCAATATACATAGAAACGGACTATTTGATAACAACTGCCATATTCCTGACTTGGTACAGGACATTTTAAGAAAAAATGGTGGGTTGAACCTGGTTTTATGGCTAGCCAAATCTCCCACTTATATGGCAATGTTAAAAATACAGCTAAAATGACAACATAACGAATGACAAGAATACAGTACAAATAAACGCAAGAACACGAATGTATCAACGAAACCACAAACGAATTAAAAAGTGACGTATTTTAAGTGACGTTAATATATTATCACAGGTAAGTTTCTAAAATACAATAGATTTGTTTTATTGTACACACGTACAAGAATATACGATTGAGTTTGTAATGGTGTTATTTTTGTATTTTCTTACCATGTTGGTTTTCTTCTAAATCAAAACTGTGTATAAACAAAAAATCATGTGCATATAGTTGCTTTAAACTAAAAATCATATAAATGAAATTGCTGATTAATTATCTTAACTTTAACATTCATTTAGAAAATAAAATTAATTAATTGTAATATAAGGCAAGATCATGTAAGACCAAACAGTAAACACACTTGAAAACAAACAACATAAAACAAAAATACTGTAGACGAACCACGAGTAACTCTACTATATTGACAAATTAGACATATGTGAAATGTACCGAAAATACAGAATTCAAATTACAAACGATAAGACATAACACAATATCTAACCAGACTTACAAAAGAAACATCATAACTAAATACATGAATGTTGGATGTATAAATACCGAGACACGTCGTATAGCAATGCAAATTCACACTCGGCAAAACAGTCATATTCGGGAATAGGTCACGTTCGGTATTTAGCAGACCAGACGACGTAGATGGAAAACCACAATCTAAGACGTGGTAAAAATGTCGTTAGTTAGATTAGACACAAACACATCGTATAGATCAACCAATTCGTGATGGTGTCCATAAAATTTAAGGAGTGTCATTTTTAATCTTTCCTCCTTATAACTTTGTTGGAGCAGTTTCTGCTAAAGGAGCACACTCCTGTATATGAAGTCCGTATAGTGTGAACATGCACGAACATAACGTATCAACTGAGATATGTATACACCATACGATGGGCAGTGGGTATGTTACTGCTGAGAAATGGGAAATTGATAATTGGGAAGTTGAAATCATCCCGTTTGACATAAATTTTAGTGTGAAGTCGTCCATCTGTGTCAATATTGAGGACAAGATCAAGGTATGAATCAGTCCTTCTAGTATCAGTAGTATCCTTAATTTCAAGTTCACTGGGATATATGATATGTAAGTACTGACTGAAATATGGGTTATTCAGTGATAGGACATCATCAATATATCTGAAAGTAAAATTAAAGAATTTCGCAAGGTGCTTTTTCTTTTTGTCGTTTAGAAGGTTCTGATGCATTCTACTTCATACGAGTACAAAAACAAACCGGCCAGTAGGGATGCACAATTAGTACCCATTCGAATACCGACTGTCTGTTGAAATATCAATCCTCCAAACTCAACAAATATATTGTCGACCAAAAGGTCCAGTATTTTGATAATAGCACATGTTTACAACTCCTCGTCCAATCAAATTGCATAAATTTTACTTCTTAATTTCAGAATACATACTTTTCCCATGTACTTAGTAACTTATGCATGAATGCATGAATGACTGAAGGATTAGATTTCATTGAAAATGCCCCTGGATATTTAGACAAAAATATTGTGTCCTAAATTACAGAAATATACGTAATTAGCTTTCAGAATTATTTGTTTATAACCTGCTATCTA
Source organism: Mytilus coruscus (assembly GCA_017311375.1). NCBI lineage: Eukaryota > Metazoa > Mollusca > Bivalvia > Mytilida > Mytilidae > Mytilus > Mytilus coruscus. The sequence goes on along the minus strand of CM029601.1, from coordinate 3,016,779 downwards.
AATACTTAGTTTAAAACCATTTTTTTAAAAACAAGTTACTATCATTTAAATAAAGAATAGAAAATATGGTTCTTAAGTAACTTGATCAGAGTAAAACGCAATCTTATTATTGTGGTCATCCAACTTTAACACAAAAAGTCCTATGAAACCTTATGAAGGGATTTAAGCAACTTGATAGTACGAGGATTTGTAATATAAACTTTAAAAGGGGGTGGGAGTGGTGGTGTTGGGGGTAAAAGGTCACATTAAATGATGGTGATGGCGATTATTTTTCTAAACTTTCTTAATCCCTTTAGTTATGAAAACTGCCACCGATATCTATATTTGACATAGCTTTAGTTTTACTTTGAAATAAAAAAAAAATCCTCAAAACATGTAATCTTATAATTGATCTATTGATAGCTGCCTTTTTAATGCCTACTCCGAGACTATCTATAAACCATATATCTATATTTTTCTAAATTAGCATAGCTTTAGTTTTAATGTGAAATAGAATGTTTTGTTCATAACACGTAGAACGCCCACTGTCACTAAATTGTATATGCCTGTTTTTGGTGAATGTATTTTGTCATCGTACCATGAAAAGAAGTAGATATCTCATTATCTCAGTATGCATACTTACACCAGCAGCTACCATCTTTTCTTTCGGGAGTCAAGGGCCTTTTAAAATCACGCCAATTCGTGTTTTTGGCATTTATAAACTCAAGATCTGGTAAATAACTGTCACAAATAAAACAAATATGACTGCTATGATACTAGTGAGTAAATTTACATAACTTAAAACTTAGTTAATGAACTCCGATTTACAAACACCTGAGATAGAAGCAGTCATTGAAATAAACTATCAATAGACCAATCATTAGACAAAGCCCCTTGCTCTAAATGTAAAAGTATGAACCTTTCCATAGAGTAACCGATACTTACAGTTAGTTTCATGTAATGAACATTGTTTTTGCATCTAATTTGTTCTCATTTCTATATAAATGACCTAGTTTCGTTCTTGAAATCATAGGAGTGTGGTATTGATATTAATGATGAAAAAGTTTGCATGTTATTTGAAGCTGATGATGCGTTTATTCTAGCAAATGATGAAAAATTACAAACTCTGTTATACGCATTTGATAAAAGGTGTTGAGACATTTTCTGTTGATACTTTACTTCGCCCTTTTAATTTTTTTGATTCGAGCGTCCCTAAAGAGTCTTTTGAAGACGAAACGCGCGTCTGTCGTACACGATTTTCATCCTGACGTCTATGATGAGTTTATTGATAAGTCAAATGCTGTATCTAAATGTGGAAATAATATCATTGCATACTCTACTACTTCTACTTATTAAGGTTTAGTTTTAAGTGAATTTTTAGAATTAGATTATAATTAAACTGCTAAGGCCTTTGCAACTTCTGCAAATAGAGCATTTGGTCTTGTTATAGCTAAGTGCAAAATTTTAGTTTAGGTGATTTTACTCATAATGTCTTTTCAAAACTATATGAAAGTGTGTGCTCCCAATTGTTGAATATGGTGCTGGTATTCGGGGTCGCAAGCATTTAATATAGAATAGTCTTTCGTAAATATCTTCTTAAAAACTATAGATTTACAAACACTAATGGATGTGCCAGTTGTAAAAAGGTTTTAACTATAGAACATAAGTTTTTGACTGCACTAAAATAAAACAATTTTGGAGAGAATTTTCTTATTGGTGGTATTTTTTTTTGGGGAATTTGTTTAATAAAGACAGTGTAAATTTTGGTATTTTAAATTCTGATTACTTAGTTTAAATTATTGTATTCTACAGGCAAAGTATTACATTAATTATGGAAAGATCACATAATTACACAGACAGTCAATAAATGAGCATGCTTTTCTTAAATATTTAAAACAAAAGTTTGAAAAATTTACAATATTTACATTTTAAAGACACACGCAAGAGTCATTTATCAATAGATGAGAAGAAATTATAGAATTTATTTAAGATATGATTATATATCAAATGAACTCCAAAGTAATCCTAAGATAGTACACACCATTGACTGGTTATGAGGGTAATAGCAAGTTTGTTGTCCCTGAGATACCAACTATAGTTAGTATCAAAGGGACAACACACTTGCTATTACCCTCATGACCAGTCATTAAGTGTTTTATTATACCAAACAAAACAACTGTCTAAAAAGTCTACATTCACCACCTGAAAAAAAACAACCAAATAGTCACATAAACATGCACAAGTTCAGTTTTTTTTTGGCCCGTGTGGTATTTGTAAATATTTCATTTACTGTAATCAAGACCAGAAATAAGAGTTTCCGTGCATATAATAATCGCTAGCTAAAATATATTACCGTACACCAAAGCAATCACAGATTATGAAGACGACGACAGACCCATACCATACATTTGTTATGTTTTAGTTTTTAAGATATGGCGCATAGATTTTCTTTTACTTTTTTAAATGCTTCTGGTAAGTAATGTATTAATCTGAAAACGACGACAGACACATACAGAGTTTAACGTTGCCAAGCGCACAAGTCCAAGCAGAATAGTCAATGACGTCATTGTAGTCCAATGAAAAATAAGTATGAAAATTCCGGAAATATATTTATAAAACTATTGACCGGGGTAATGGTCTTTGAAACTATTGACTGGCAAATTGTCTGTGGAATGAAAAAGCACAAATATTTCATTCTTTTTATATAAAAAACATACTGAGGTATAATAATATCAAATACTGTATATCAGCCCAATAGTCAGCACTTTTGTTGACATGAATTATCATTGATATGGTCATAGTTACAAATTAACTGTTTACACAACTTTGAATTTTTCAAAATACTAGGGATTTTCTACCACATGAATAGATTACCTTGCGGTATTTGGCAAAAATTTCGGAATTTTTTGGCCCTCAATACTCTTCAACTTCGTACTTTATTTGGCCTTTGAACTTTTTATTCGAGTGTCACTGATGAGTCCTTTGTAGACGAAACGCGCGTCTGGTGTTCAAAATCATAAGCCTGGTATCTTTGATTATTTTTGTTTTAATCAACCATCCTTTTGGTTAACCCTTGTTTATATATATATATATATATATATATATATATATATATCAGTAAATAATTCTTAGTTTTCCTATTTCTTATAATAATTTGATTATGAAAAGTATGAATCAGTTCTTAAATTGGTTGAAGTCTATGGTTTCTTTAATTAATTGACAGTATTTCTATTTTTCCCTCCTGCATCTACGTTTTAGCGCTTTTGACGGTCTTATAACAAAAATTTAATTGGTTAATTTATTCTATATATGACCATCCAGTTATCAGAACTAATTACTATATTATAAAAAGAAGGAGATTTGGGATGATTTCCAATGTTACAACTATCCACCAAACTCCAAATGACGTAGATGTTAGCAACTAGCATGCAGTACTTGTTAGTGAAAATAAAGAGCATAACAAAATCAACTTTAATGTACTAATATTATAGAGACGAAACGCGTCTGATGAACAAAATTATAAGCCTAGTATCTTAAATGAGTGTTTGCCATACATGGCCAGTATGAACTAGTGTTATCATTTAGTGTCTGTCATCCATCTGTAATCCGTTCTTTGTCCAACAGCTAACTTTGACTTTCATTTCCCCCTTTAAAACTACATGTTCTGAGTAAATGTGTGACAAACTTGGGATGAATAATATATGACAATAAATGTAAATTTCCTGACAAAAGAAAAATTATTTCGTTCCAGTTTAAAAAAAAAAACATAACTGATCGAGGAAATACTTAATTTTGATTGGTGAATGTTTCTCAACTGAATATAAAAAAAGCAAATGTGTTGAAATTTTAAAAGGAATTTTGATTATTACACACTTTTGCAGAAAAATAACAATTTGTACTGAATGAGTGGACATCATCGAGGCAATGATGTCACTTGGGTTTCCTTTAAATGTTATAGAAATTCACATTTGTATTTCTTCCTCTTTAACTGCAAGATGATTTGTAATAAAGTTTTCAGGAATAATGTGCGGAGAGTCTATCTACAGCCGTTATCTGGCAAATCAAAGAGATGGTTTCAAAGCGGAAAGTCCCTTATCAAAAGGCAAAATCAAAAGCTCAAACACATCAAACGAATGGAAAAGAACTGTCATATTCCTGACTTGGTACAGGTATTTCCTTATCCCTTTCAAATGTCAAAGAAATGATGAATGGGAGATCTTTACAAGAATAATTATTTCATACTGGTGCCATAGACATGCCAATTGAACCTTATGGAAAATAACATTTTAATTTTTTATAGAACATACATGTATGATCGGCTCCAAACAGGAAATGGCGAAAAAAAAAGCCCCACGAGGAAATGCTTTATTCTGATTGAACAACTTTTAAATTGTTCTCTTTTTATACTACAAGGACATTTGTTTTAAAGAAATGATTATGTGTGTACCATTTAGACACTTGCCTCATTTCGTGCATACATGTTGGTATACGTTACAACAATGGTGCCATATACATTCCCATTTAAACTTTGAAATAGCATTTAAATCTATTTTCTGAAAGCACATGGATAATCAGAACCAAACAGTCAAAAAATAATACATGGAAGGCCCTTTGTAAATAGAATATAATTTGTTCTGACCTGTATAAACCATGGCCACAGTATTGGTTTGTACGGTATTACATAGTATTGAATTGCCTGTTCCTGTGCTGTTGACATCTATAAATATACTGTGTTTTTGGAATGCCGAGTGTTTTCTTGAAGTGTTTTTATTGTACATTCTACTTTGAATCTTTTGTTATTAAACTGACCATGCAAGCCAAACAAGTTTGACATCCCTCGCAAACAAATAGTACCCTCAGCGATACTAGCTGTTAGGACGCATGTGCATTAAGAGAGCCTGTCTTGCTCCCATGCAACAATCAAATTAAACGTGTCCAATTATAAGGCATTCTTCCACACATGTATTTAATGTGCTGCCTAAAATCAGACCGAAAGTAAATGCGTTTTTGTACATTCAGCACAGTCAAAGTGCTTCACTATGTCAAGACTATGTGTAATAACATTAAAGGTGCCATTTTACTGCACCAGATGTAATTTACACTACACTACACTTGCAAAGTAGTAGTTTACATTCTCTAACTGTACACTTCGATAATGAATAAAGAATAACCAATTAAGAGGCCTTGATGGTCAGTATGACATTCACGTACACAAACATTACACTACGATTCCGTTTCATGCTTTCACATTGCTCATGTGCACCACAATTAACTGGGACACTTAAAAGAAACAGACAACAATAATTCGAAGTTAAACAACGAATATAGTATAGGTAAAACATTTTAATACATTGATATGGGTTTTAATCATTTATTTCATCTTATTCACCTTCATGTAACTCAGAAAAACCGACTTGATACTTCACACCTGTACCAAGTCAGGAATATGACAGTTGTTTTCCATTCGTTTGATGTGTTTGAGCTTTTAATTTTGCCATTTGATAAGGGACTTTCCGATTTTAATTTTCTTTGGAGTTCGGTATTTTTGTTATTTTACTTTTTTTCATATAAGGTTTTATCGAAAGATTTTTGCAATGAATACAAAACTCTTGGTAGCTCTTGGCTATTCCTTTGCCTAGACTTATAATGAAGTCACAATGCTACAAAAATGGAAAAGTAAACTAAGCGGGCAGTGAAGACCATATTGTCTGTAGCCAAAAGTTTCCAATAATGAAGTTGCCAATAAATGTATTGAATCCCTAGACACAAAAACTTTCTGGATCAGGGGTGGCGACCAAAGTAAATTATCTTAAAAACTGTTAAGAATTATTGAAAATTTGACCAAAACCGACGTTACAACACAAATAATGCATACGTGAGGGATCTATTCTTTGTCATTTTTAATGTGATGTGCCAAGAAGAAGTTATTTTGTATTTATATCACAACTACTTCTATGTGAAATTTGTAGTATTTTGGCCTGATTAAAAAATCATCAAAATCTTAGGGACAAATTTAACCCTTCGTGAACTTACTCCTTTATTTTCCTATGATTGTGTCAAAAACTTTCACACTTGCCAATGATGATTGGAAAACCGTCTGCAGATTCCTGAATTTTTCTTATTTGATAATATAACAAGCTTAAACAATCATTGATAGCACATTAAAAACTTCTAAATTAGAGCTGGTAGAACTTGGTAGGGAGAGATTTAGGTGGTATTTTATTAAAATAAATTATTTTGTTTCGATCAGGAAAAAAAACATGGCCACCAGAGAAACTTCTTGAATCTAATTATGTTTTTCTTCAAAGATCTGCATAGTACAGTGAATGCATATATGATTAAAACATATGCCTTTAATGTTGGTGCAGATAGTGATGCCAGTAGTACAATTTTAGAATTAAGTTATAATACATAAAACACGCGGGTGAAATCTTTTATTTGTGAGACATTTAGGGGGTTATTATAAAAATTCGATTACCCTGACAATGAATGCGGGATGCCGAACTTTTCACTAAGTTTCTTCAACTAAACAACCACTGCAAAATCAAACATGTTTGATAGCCTAGGTAACCAACAAATAAGCTTTGGTTGTATAGGTAGTTCGAGTGCACATACAGCTTCGTCATCAACAACACTTAAAAGTACACATAAAAGTATACCCCAAACAAAAATAAAAAGCATTTACATATCTTAAACATGATTTTCCAGTCTCCTGGAAATAATTGATACAGTAAAACCAGATATTATAATTGGTACTTAAACTTGACTAGATTCAGAAACAGCATCATATGACTATTTCCCACCTAAACTCAACAATGTATATAGAAAGTCATGACCACCTAACAAAATAGAGCAACTAGCATCATACTATAGACCACCTTCTTACAACGGCACAGAATAAGAACAAACGCAATTGTCACTGAACCGAATTAATAAACAAACAAACTTAACGGTTATAATAGGAGGGGACTTTAATCTAGGCCATATAGATTGGTCGAACAACTTTGCCTTCTCAGGAAAACCTTACCAACACCAACATAATATGCTACTTTATTTAATCAAAAAAATAAAATGTTATGGAATCACTGGACAAACACTTAATTGGATACATGCATTTCTTTCGAACCGTATACAAAACGTAGTCGTAGATAGAAAGTCCCGCTCGCATCTGGTGTTCGACATGTCTTGTTTCTGAAATGTATTAATGACTTCTTACCGACAGTAAGCCCTGGCTTTTGCAGATGATAGCTTAAGATACAGACCGATCAGGAGTGACTGTGACAAACTCCAAGTGGATCTATACGCATCAATAAGTTTTGAGAGGGTTTGGCTAATGGCTGTCCATTGAAATAAATGTACTGTGCTACCTGTCACTAAAAATAAATACCATATTCAGAATAGCTTCAGCTACATCTACATAATCATACACTTGAATATGTAACCTCGACTAAATACATTGATATCACAGTACAATCAAACCTCAAAAACGTAAAGACGACATACCATCCAAATGTAGTTTAGTTAATCACTAGGTCTCCTTAAACGTAATGTGAAAAGCTAATCAACATATAAAAATCCAGGCATACACACACAAAGCACTCGTCCGACCCACACTTATCCATTTTTACTTTTCATTTGGTCTTAAAATAACTATGTAAAAATAAGGAGATGTGGTATAATTGTCAATGAGACAATTATCCACCAAAGTTCAAATGAAGTGGATGTAAGCAATTAAAGGTAACCGTACGGCCTTCAACAATGAGAAAAACCCATACCGTGTGGTTGGCTATAGAAGTCCCCGACATGAAAATAATGAAACAATTCAATTGAGAAAACAAACAGCCTGATTTATAACAAAACAGTTTACGAAAAAACAAATATGACAGAAATAACCAACGACAACCACTGAACTACAGGCTCCGGACTTGGGACAATGTGGCGGGGTTAAACATGTTTGTGAGAGCTCAACCCTCTAATCGGTTTTAGACCTTTAAATAAATCTCTTGGCGCCTTTTTCTAATCATCGAGAAAACATCAAAGACCAGTTCTACAGTTATATTCAAATTATAATGATTAAAATGTCTTTGTTGTAAAAATTTGTTCGAATTCATACTATTTCATTTTGTATATCGTTATTCAAGGAACAGGACATTGAACGAAACAAAAAGTAGTAACGGTTATTCTAAAATAAATTGTATATGCTAATAATAATATATCTTATTTATTAAAATGTACGTTCTATGAGGACAATAAACTTGCAATTGTTCGAATAGCCAGTAAAGAAATGTTTTATTATACAACATCATCAACAACAAAATACTTTATTTTAAGAGGGTTACACAGTTAGTTATATAACTCATCATCTCCGAGGCCCTCATCATAGTAAAGCATTAACAAATTATAGTTGAAAAACAAAAATGCAAATATATACATGAATTTTGACTTGGATGGAGAGTTGTCTCATTGGCACTCATACCACATCTTCTTATATCTATGGCATGCATCAGTATAAAAGTGAAGTATAATGATAATGTTTAATATAACTGCATAAAATGTTATGAAAAATAAAAATAAACATGATGAAATAATTAATATGTAACATTTTTCAGTTGGTTGATTTCAATAAATGATCTATTATTTTGTATTCGAAAGACTTAACATTCGAAATATTTTGTATTTCCACAAGGATGTTCCAGATTATATAACAGATTTCTTGAACAATTCGATTTTTGGTATAGGAAGTATGAGGTTTCCTTGCACTGGATTTATGTCTGAACATAACGAAACTTGCGAGTAAGATAAAATGAGACATCATTGTTGATGTACTTAAATGTCATCACAAACAGTTCTCTTTTAAATTGTCATCAAGTTTAAATGTTCGAATAAGGGCTCAGAAAGAAATAAAGGGTCTGTTTCTATGATTATTCTAATTTTATTACTTTGCAATGTAATGTTTATGTTAAACTTCTTGTAATTCCGGTATTTATATGTCTTGTTTTTAATAATCTAAGGAGGTGTACAAGGTGGACAAATAATTCGACGCAACTGAAAAAACAAGATTATATTTGCCAAAGCAAAAAATGTCATGACAACAGGATGCACACGTTGATCTACGTTAGCATGAAGTTACAAAGGAGAAAAGTCCGTTGGATAAGTAGTCTCTTTGCTCGTGAAATTGCACGATAGAAATGTAATGTGAAGCATATATTGATTATTTCATAGGAAAGAATGCAAAATACTATATGTTTTCAGAAAATTTCAGGTGAACTGTACGTTAATAGATATATACCTTGATCTCTGTCTATTGATAATTTGTAACCACCAAACTATCGATAATTTAATAAACTAAATGTTTTTTTCGTCGTGATTTTATTAAGTAACTAAAAATTATCTTGTTCTTTTCAAATCAATCAGAACTCATTTTCTTGTTTTTTCATTACCCTCCCTGAATAAAAATCATGAGGGATAAACACCAATGAGACAGCCAGATATGAATCCTGGATTCTGAAAAGGGGGAGGTCTGGGGCCCCAATTTAGGCAACGTTTGGAGTGGAACAGGTAAAAAGTCTGAATTAACCATAAATCTAGCTTCATAAAGGGGTCACCCTTGGCTCCCCGTAAATCCGCGTCTGACAGCGATATACATGTAGTAAAACAAGTTTACCACAAACTTCATTAAGAGGTCACAGTACGGCTAAAAAGATAAACGAAATTGTTCTGAAATCTTGAAGGTTTAGTAACAACAGATGGTGATAAACAATTTGTAAATCAATGAAATAAGGAAAAACATTATCAGACTTAATGTATGTTCCAACAGCCAATATCTACATAACACTGGTCCCTTTGGAATAGTCATCTCACACAGTTCCTCTATTGAAGCACTTTAAGCATGCACTTACAAAAACATATCATTTCGTTTATTGTATTATCTGATGCCAATGTTTTTAACTCTCCTGAAAGTTTCATTGACTGAGAAAAAGGCTAACAGTCATAGTTAATTGTCACTAAGATGACCGGTCATATGTTAAGAAATGTCTGCTCTGCTTATCAGATCTACATTGTTTGAGAAACACAGTAAAGACGGTCTCTATATCATGGTTTTGTCTTTCTTTTTGTCTGTAAAATTCAGCGACTCATTTCACACAAAATATATCGAGAAAAAAATACTCGTAAGTCATGAACATTTAAGTATAACTTACAATCAGTTTTTGTCGTAAGATTTTTTGTGAAAAGAGCTAGTTAAAACCAAAAATTTGCCACCACGACCATTACAAGGGCCTACTGACGAAGATCCATATCAGCTCCATCTTGCCTTTCAGACTTTTGTGTCTACTAAAGCTAGGACGGATAGCTAGGAAAGATCTTGGATAGCTCAGAGTGATTTTTTTTAATTTATTCATTTTTTTGATAATGTGTGACAATTTTCCAAAATTTGGATAGTAGGGCAGCACAAATTTGAATTTGTGTTTACTGATCTTGGCTGATGCTTTTTTGAACTAGCAGGAATGCCTTTATCAATGTTTATTTCTAAAACATGTAGACAATGCTTTTTGGAATGTTGGGTCCTCAATGCTCTTCAGCTTCGTACCATATTTGGCCTTTTTATCTTTTCGATTCAAGCGTCGCTGATAAGTCCTTTGTTAAAAAAACGCACGTCTAGCGTACACAATTTTACTCCTGGTATTTCTGATGAGTGTATTTAGTACAGTGTTATGAATAACAATTCGTGGGAGAATATATTGGTGTTTATACTTCCAGTACAAACCTATTGACATGATTCCATTCCTTAATTGTGTAGTAGTGTCAATGAATGTGATCACCTGTCTCTATTGCTAATCAGTTTACATGGAGAAAGTGTTATCATCTATGTTGTCTGTCTGCACCGAACGTGACCTATTCCCGAATATGACTGTTATACCGAGTGTGAATTTGCTTTGCTATACGACGTGTCTCGGTATTTTGTACATCCAACATTCAGGTATTTATTTTTGATGTGTCTGTTATGGTTTCGGTTGAATAATGTGTTATGTCTTATCGTTTGTTGTCCAAGTAATTATAAAATTGCCTTTCAATACCATTTTCATATTCCCGAATATGACTGTTATACCGAGTGTGAATTTGCATTGCTATACGACGTATCTCGGTATTTTGTACATCCAAAATTCATGTATTAATTTTTTTAGGTTCCTGTTATTGTTTCGGTTGGATAATGTGTTATGTCTTATCGTTTGTAGTCCAAATAACTATAAAATTGCCTTTCAATACCATCAGTGTCATGAAAATTGTTTGGACGAGTATTGTGAAAATAATTTTATAAAGTTCGAGAGCATGTCAGTTACGTAAGCGCTTCACTGTTTTTGATATCCTGTTGTGTCTGTCGTTGATGGAATATGTTCGTTGTTGTTCTGCGGTTGCATGTTGTGTCGACTATTATATTATTTGTGTGTGCGTTCCTCTGTGTTCTTACGTGTGTTTGTGCTGTATTTCTATCACGTAGTATTGTCATTTTAGCGATATATTTTTTTAACATTGTCATAAAGCGGGAGCTTTGGCTAGCCATTAAACCAGGTTCAACCCACCTTTTTTTCTTAAAATGTCCTGTACCAAGTCAGGAATATGGCAGTTGTTATCAAATAGTTCGTTTCTATGTATGTTGGCGTTTGTTTTGTTGCACTTCAGTGTTCCTGTTGTTCATTTGTTTTCATCTTATAGTTGATGTGTTTCCCTCGGTTTTAGTTTGTAATCCGGATTTGTTTTCTCTCAATCGAATTATGAATTTTGAATACCGGTATACTACTGTTGCCTTTATTTATCACCTGTCTCTATTGCTAATCAGTTTACCTGGAGAAAGTGTTATCACCTGTCTCTAATGCTATCAGTTTACCTGGAGAAAGTGTTACCACCTGTCAATTGCTAATCCGTTAACCTGGACATAGCGTTAACATTGAATGCTATATACATGTACTTGCATTGAATTTCAATGTAAATGTTAGCGCATTGAATTTCAAGGTTTATGTAAGCGCTTTGAGTTTCAAGGTTTATGTTAGCAGGTGGAATAAAACTTCAGTAGTGCTGCGTGATTATCTATATACATCCCATTTTGAAAGTCATAAGAGGTTTTACACAATGTTCCGCCGTCTATGACGTTTTTGAGATAATAATATATCATTAAAACGCACACAAATTCATCTGAAAAATAAATATTTAATATTTTTTCAAACAGAATAATGGTTTTCTGGAAATTTCAAAGCTGTTTTCTTAAAGTCTCTACATATTAAACAGCTGGTAGTCTTACGAAAAAACTTCCCAACCTTTAATCTCAACGAACAGTCAGTGGATCGAGTTTCAAAAAAAGTTACTCGTCAACGGACAATTTTTAATTACATTTGTAAGCAGCAAATTCTTAAAAACTATACGTGCTAAACATTCAAAGTTAATGTTACCTTTGCTTGTACTTTCGTAATAATTTGATTAGCTTTTAAGTTTTAACCAACATAGCATTTCAAAGGCAAACCAACAGGGTGATGCCTTTGTTTACATTTTTTCTTTCAAAACCCTTGAATGAGTAATACGCCTTCACTGATTTCTTTGCCTGAATTTAAATATATTGTATTTTGATACTGACATACACAAACATTTATTATTCTGGCAGATGTATATTTCATTTCTACTATAAAAATTGCAACTGATCTTCAACCGTTTCTTCGATAAATCCTAACCAATGGACCTATATTACTCAGATCAACAGACTTTTCTACTGTAACTTATTACAAATGTAGATCAACGGAGAAAGTCTTCGATAAACCAGATAACGCCTTTATATGTTCTTTGCATTCAATTTCGCAATAAGACCGAACGTGAGTGTATATTCATATTTTTCGTACATCCAAAATGGATTAACCTCAGCATGAAGAGGACAGTCGGACTTGACGGAGCCAAGGGAGTCATATTTCTACAATGAGGCTCGTTTGAGAACAAAGCCTTACAAAAAATGGATGATTTCACCTTCCCAATTGTGAACTTTCCATTTCTATGTAGCAGCATTCCAACAGCCACTGCACATGGAGTATATATCTCCACTATATTCCAGAGCTTGCATTTCCAACTATGATTTCTTTGATAGAAGTTTGCTGCATTCAAGGAAGCTATCGAACCAAGGGTTCCAAGTGATCAAGTTGAAGTTGTCCCTTTGAATGTTTTACAGACGCTGTATTAATGAAATATCTGTGTCACAGATGACCACGAATATTATTCCAATTGTCGTCACCACAATCTCGTTCTCTTTTTTCCTCGATTGTGATGTCATCAAATTTGTACTTACCAGGAGTAACACGATGGGTGCCACTAGTGAAGAACTGTTTACACTTTCGGTGTGTTTTGTGAACTTGTTTGTCTTTAGTCGTCTTTCGTGTTTTGACATGGAGTTGTCAGTTTCTCTCGACATTTGAATGTTCCCTAGGTATCTTCCGTCTAATATTTGGTTCGCTGTTACTCATTACGTTTACAAAGAATAATAAGCATTTTAACTATGCTACTGCAGGCGCTTGCTACTTATGATATTCTGTATTTTGTGCTACTTAGCTGACTTTCTTTATTGTGTGATCAACGTCCTTTTTCGTATTCCTGAATGGGTTCAAAATTATAAAATGCATGCATTAAACTGACAATGATCTGCCGTTTCATGATCATCATCAGCTGTATATCTTAATTTTTTACATTATTAGTATATACAACTTTGTATGATGCATGGTGGATGAGTGTCCTGTTCTGAGGTAATGTATATGCATAATCTATTTATTATGGGTTCAAAGGTAGACCCTGTCGTACGGCAACTTCCCGCTCTAATCCTGTAATTAACTTTTCGTATTAAATTGCCTATTGGACATTGAACATCCAGTTAAGACAAACTGAAGTATATTATATATTGATAGCGAAATAAAACGCCTGTATATAAAAGTTAAAAAAAAAATCCAGCTCATATTAAATGATAAATTGAAAGCAAATGCTATCCTTAGCCGATAGGTGTGTCAATCAAGTGCAATAATAACATAAACATAGGACGATTTATATAACAAGACTTCACATAATTCCTCATTTTTTGTTTGCGTAATTTTCTTTCTATGAATTTTTAATGAACGACATACTTCAATGCTATTGTCTTATAGCAGTTATAATTATACAAGTGTTTTATGGACAAAAATAAAATTATTACTCAGCATTTCCTTTCTTCTTAGTTTTACTGATTTACTTATGGATATTTAAGACTATGTATTAACCTATTTCTCACTTTTATCTGAGTTATTTTTAAATAACTTAGACTGTATATATACACTGTCCCAAGTTATTTTACTGACCTTCAAAACTAATCGATATTTGCTAAGAGAACTTTTTTGTTTCAACGTTAAAGTGCTTTTTCAAAATTTTATTGAATTGAATCTGTCAAAAAAGAAGAGCATAATACCTGTTGTAGACACTCATCATAGATACTAGGATTGAAATTTTTGTATGCTAGACGCGCGTTTTGTCTTAAAAAGACTCATCAGTAACGCTCGAATTAAAAAAAATTAAAAAGGCCAAACAAAGTACGAAGTTGAAAGGCATTGAGGACCCAAAATTCCTTAAAGTTTTGCCAAATACAGCTACTGTGGTAGAAAATCCTTAGTATTTCGAAAAATTCAAAGTTTTGTAAACAGTTAATTCATAATTATGACCATATCAATGTAATTCATGTCAACACAGAAGTGCTGAATACTGGACTGGTGATACTTTCGGGGAGAAAAACTCCGCCAGCAGTGGTATCGACCCAATGATTGCAAATATAAACACATCAAAGATACCAGGATTGAAATTTTGTACGCCAGACGAGCGTTTCGTCTAAAAAAGACTCTTTAGTGACGCTTGAATCAAAAAAGTTTAAAAGGCCAAACAAAGTACGAAGTTGCAGAGCATTGAGAAGGACCCATGATTCCTAAATGTTTTGCTAAATACAGCTTAGTAATCTATTTCTCGGGTAGAAAAAAGGAAAGAGCACAATACCATGGTAAAATTAAAGAAAGAGCAAAATACCATGGTAGGAGGAAAAGGAAGAACATAATACCATCATGGAGGAAATTAAAGGAAAATCATTATAACATGGTAAGAATAAAAGGAAGAGCATAATACCATGGTAGGAATTAAAGGAAGAGCACATACCATGGAAGGAATAAAAGCAAGAGTATATAATACATAGTAGGAATAAAATGAAGAGAATAATACCATGGTAGGAAAAAAAGAACCAAGTCGAAGAAAGATAGATAGTACCATGACCAAAAGCAAAAAATGACGAAAAGGCAAACAACAGTTAACATAACAAAACACCAAAAACGCAGCTTAGCAACTAGTGAACATCCGTTTCATTGACATTTTGGCACCAGTTGAGTTGCAAAAGCGGGTAACATTGTACTTGGGTGTTTCTTAATAAAAGCTCGTAATAAGTCTATTGTAATAGCTTATAATAAAAGCTGATCCTCACAAATCTGGTTATATGATAATTTATTTACTTTTTGTCGTGTTTTTGTGTTTGTTTGAAGACTTACCGTGCACTTTTTTGTATTCTGCATTCATACATTTAAAAGAGAGGCGAAGGATACCAAAGAGACATTAAAATTCATAAGTCGAAAACAAACACTGACAACGCCATTGCTAAAAAAGAAAAAGACAAACAGACAAACAACAGTACACAAAACAACATAGAAAACCAAAGCCTGAGCAACACGAACCCCGCTAAAAACTGGGGATGAGGTGCTTCGGAAGGGTAAGCAGATCCTGCTCCACATGTGGCACCCGTCGTGTTGCTCATGTAAGTACAAACCCGGTGATATGTCTTATTCGGTAGGTCACATTCGGGGGAAAAGGGGATGAGATTGTAGTTACGACAATTGGAACATATCCGTCGTCATCTGTGAAACAGATATTCTATAACGGTCAACCAACTCGTGATGGCGTCCGTAAAATTTACGAAGAGATAATTTCAACTTCACCACTTTGAACTCTTGGTTTAATAGCTTCCTTATGACAGCAACTCTCTATCAAGGAAATCATGATAGGAAACACTAGCCCTGGAATATCGTATCAACTGGGAGATATATATTCCGTATGCAGGCGCTGCTGGAATGTTGCTACATAGAAATGGAAAATTCACAATTGGGAAGCTAAATTAATCTCGATTGTCGTAAAGTTTTGTTTTCAACCGACCATCATTGTCAATTTCTAGATGTAATTCAAGATATGAGGCAGACTTAACTGTATCTGTTGTATCCCCTTATCTCAAATTCGATGGGATAGATGCGTTCAACATAGTCACCAAACTACAGGGGTTATCTTAGTTCAAAGTTGTAATTATTATATATAGATATAAGAAGATGTGGTATGAGTGCCAATGAGACAACTCTCCATCCAAGTAAAAATTATAAATGTAAACTATTATAGGTCAAAGTACGGTCTTCAACACGGAGCCTAGGCTCACACCGAACAGTAAGCTATAAAGGGCCCCAAAATTACTAGTGTAAAACCATTCAAACGGAAAACCAACGGTCTAATCTATATAAAAACGAGAAACGAGAAACACTTATGAACCACATCAACAAACGACAACTACTGAACATCAGATTCCTGACTTAGGACAGGTGCAAACAAATGCAGCGGGTTTAAACGTTTTAATGGTACCAAACCTTCACCCTTTTTCTGAAACAATAGTGTAACATCACAACATAGAAAGACACACTATAAAATATCAACTGAAATAGCTTAACTCAATCAAAGGACATAGTAACACCATTGAACATACACTGAACAAATAAATTTGACCTATGATACAATGCAAATTCAAAATAAATAAACTAAGGGAAGAATAATAAAAGTAACATGTTATATCGGTATGAAATGTTAAACAATTTAAGAAAAACAATTATGCATTCTTTACTTTATGTTATTGTAATTTCTGTAGCCTAAGTAATAATGAATGCCTGTGTACAGGATGAAAGAGATGCCAGTTGACTATATTTACACAACTACACGCTCAATGCATGTAATCAGAACGGGTCAATTGAGATTAGTTTTTCCTTTTATCGAGTCATTGTGATAAACCGACAAAATTAAGATCTCACTCCCAACTGTCGTTCATAGACAAGTTACAATTTCGAAAAGACGCTTATTTAACGACTTAAATGCACACACAACACAATTGGGAAGCTAAAATCATCTCTTTTGTCGTAAAGTTTTGTTTTCAACCGACCCTCATAGTCAATTTCTAGATATAAGTCATCATCAAATGGCAAAATCAAAAGCTCAAACATATCAAACGAACGGATAACAACTGTCATTCTTCCTGACTTGGTACAGGCATTTTCTTATGTAGAAAATGGTGGATTGAACCTGGTTTTATAGCTAGCTAAACCTCTCACTTGTATGACAGTCGCATCAAATTCCATTATATTGACAACGATGCGTAAACAAAACAAACAGTCACAATAGGTAAAAATGTCAAAAATAGGGGTACAGCAGTCAACATTGTGTTATCATCTTAATCACTATAAAAACAAAAAAAAAATGTAACGAAGAAGCACAAAAAGGCATACATCAAATTTAACATCCTCATTTTGCTTTATTATTATACGATTTTATTTATCTATGTTAAATCTACCCATAAAGGATGGAAGGTTTTAAGTACTGGCGTAAAATCGCGCGTTTGAAATTCGTTCAAAGTATGACGGGATGCATAAGTACAGAGTCACGTAAAATGGATAGACATAAAATAATTTTGTCGTTCAAAGTATGACGGGATACATAAGTACAGAGTCACGTCAAATGGATATCTCAAAAAACAGACTTAACAGTAAATATAATATTAATAAAGACAAATAACACATCGATTGTTGTCAATATCAGAAGAAAATGATTTACCATATTTGAAAAAAAGGGTTATGGAAGTGCTGTAAGGATAATACAAGGTATAGACAGTAAAATATTTTTTTTCGAATTCGAAAGTTGAACACGTTAAGAAGTTTATTCTCGTTCAATATTCGAATGAATACTATTTGCACCAAGCGCTTTACAATCACAAATCCTGCAAATCTTTTATCTGAGCACATTATAACAAACTATATTAGCTGTTTTATCAAATACGACTGAAAGTAAATGTAGTGGAATATTGACTACCCTTCCTGAGCAACTGCGATCACCACCGGTTTGAGGTAGTGTTCGTATATTTCGGTGTAGTGTTGTGAGGACAGATGTTTGTCTGTCCTTTTTTTTTGCTTTGGTCATATCGTTATCTGAGTTTCTGCGTCTGTATGTTTTGAGACTGCCTCATTGTTATGTTCTTACTTTTTTCAACGAAGGAAAAGATATCCAGCTTTTTGTCCCTAGGCCTATTTGTCTTTGATATGTCTACTCCGATGTCAATCCATTAAATTAAAAAACTTATTATTGAGCAATGATCCTCCTACATAACTTGATAAATTTTAGTAAAGTTTAAAGTTTTAAATTGCACATATGGAGATTGTGCATCACAGGATTGTATCCATGATAAATAAATTCAAATAGAGTTAAATTGTAAGCAAATCTAATTCACCATTACAGACCTGCTTTTATAAGCTACCTAATTTTTACAAGAATATTACGCAGTTTGATAGGGTATTCTACTTTGGACAGGCACCAAAAAAAAAAAAAAAAAAAAAAAATTAGTGTCTAGAATGTAACAGTTTTTACTTCCTTTGTCAATGCACGATGCAATTGAAGCAGATAAGATAACACATTTTCTAATTTGTATAAGAGACATATTTGAAATTCCATTGGTACTAGCTATTTAATTATCTATTTATGTATTTAGTTTTTTCGGGGCTAGGTTAATATTAATATGTCAAGTCCTTTATTTCTTTTAATGTTAATCTTGAGATTACAAACAAAATAGTAAGAAAAACGGAGTGGCAATTAAAATACATAATAAAATATCAAAGTTTCGCTCTCTTAATTCCCCCTAAAAGCATGAATCCCGTGTGTATTATATCCTTTTTTTTTGTATAATTAAGGTTTGTGTTTCTGCAACCAAATGTTAGCTACATACAACTTTTTTTCAACGTAGAACAGCTTAAAAGCTATCTTTTTGCAGATGGTGGTATTTTGAGCAACTGTATGAGTTGTTATGATTGGCTGTTTAATTAGCAAGGAGCGTGATAGCAGTAATTTGATGATGTCAAAAACTTCCTTAGCACTAAATATAATATGTTAATTGGTTTTATGATGATTAACAATTGAATCACATGGAAATGTTTTGGTTTTTACTCATTTCCATCATTTTCACAGGAATTTCTGGAAACGGGCGCTATTTATTAAAAATACGCCATTGATATTTTAAAGTGCGTTTGATAAGTGACTATTAACCTGTGTTCTAAAAGTTTTTCATATTTCCATACATAGTTTTATCATTCAGAAGACAGAATTTGCAAAAAATGCTGATATCTTTTTAAAAAAAATGAAATTGTCCGTCCTTAACCTTTCATCGTGATTTGACGAAATTGCACCGTACGAATATCTGACGTTCGGGCAAAAAAGATAGCACATATGACATTCTTTCGAATGGTATATGATTTAGCCCTATGTTAGGTGGTTGCCTTAAAAATTGAATTTTATGGTTAATGTCACTCGATCGTCTATAAGATTTACCTTTAAAATGTTATACAAGGAAAATTATATGTTAATATTCACAGACATCCTATTACATGTAGCATAAACATTGAATGTTCATGACATCTGGTGTTAAAATACCAATGTGTACATGTATCATAAACACGTTGCATAGTTGTTTTTTAAACAATTATGACAAGAGTGATCAAATGTTACAAAATGAAATGAAAATAATAAACGCAACAGTGCATGCTAAACTTTTCTTTTCTTTATTTAATTTACCACAAACCTTTACAAAACTGTTTAAATAGGGAAGAACAACAATAAGACATTCTTCCATTGAAATACTGGTTATTTGATTATAATTCATGTGAATTTATCTCATGGACATCCACACCCATTTTAAAATTTGCATTTGGGACTTCTCCTCTTAACGCGGTATTAAGTGTTAGAGCAAAGACCGATCGGCTCGGAGCCAGAATATTGTGTCCCAGTAGGGTAACATGTCTTTCTGTGGAATGTTGCCTTGTGAACTAGCACGTGAAAAATCCGGCTCAGTGTATCTATCTGGTACAAATCATGGTTCATATTCATATTGTATTTACTTGAATATGCATTAAATATGCCACTGGACATTAAACAGGCACAATCATCATCATCTACCCACAGCCTATCTTTCCACAAACAGTTTCCAGTTTAGGAAGCAGGGCGGATTTAAGGGCCCCGGGGCCCGGGCCCGGGCTCCCTTATAGAGCTATACGTTATGGTTTATGCATAATCACAAGTCCACAAGTCATAACTTTGTCTTTGTTGGCACCCCCTTTTCAAATTCATGGATCTGCATTGGAAAGACAAAACTGTGCTATTTCTTTATATTGAGATAGGTCGTTACAACAAACCCAGTCGTCTGCTAATATCGTGAATCGTTAATTGAGGATGAAACATATTTCAAAGTAAAGGGTAAGGGCTCAAATAATTAGTCCATTATTTCAATATAAAGGTGTATCAAGTCCATGCAATAAAAAGGGAGAAAGTGAAATATAGTTACAATTTTATTAGGCGTTGACATTTACATCACAAAAAGTCCAAAATTAGAGATTTTGTTTCAAGTTAACACAATCTTCTTGTTTCAACTCCATTTACACTTAGGATTCGACAAACTAAATATTCAAATCAGACAGCTTATTTCAAATTACTATATTTTTTTTTCTTAAATTCTTTTTGTCGACGCATGGGCTTTATGTTTTTGATTAAAAAAAAACGAACAATAGAAATGAGTAGTTTTCATTGAATTTGGTGGAAAATTGAAAGGACAAGGTACGATTTGGGACCAAATCGGCTCTAAAATCAAATACAATTCAAACTATTTCGGATTTTTTCGGAATTAAATCTTGAGTGTATGTACTTTGATGAAAATAATGCTGTTTGGTTAAAAAATCCTTTTAAGGAGTTAAAAGGCGTAAAAGACATAGCTGACACGCTTGAATCCGAATACCAACGGTTGTTCTTTATAACAAATAATGTTTTGTAACACACAGAGAAAGAGCATGTTTAAATTGGAGAAAAACAAATCTTAACTTTTAAAATTCAAATACGCAAGCGTTGTTTTGTATCATATTTTTATTGTTCCATTTTCTACCCCAGGAGCAGATTACCTTAGCTGTATTTGGTAAAACCTGTCGGAATGTTTCATCCTCAACGCTCTTATACTTCGTACTTTATACGCCTGGTATCTGTGATGAGTTTTTATATCATCACATGTATACAAACACGAATGGCATGTAAACACATAGTATCTATACACAAAGTTATTTACCAGCCGAAATTTATCTCAGAGCGTCTTTTTTTTAGAAAAAATCAAATGTTTACATATTGTCATTCAGAAACACTGAACTGAATTATGTAACACTGCACAAAATCATTACAAAATCACAGTACTAAACGCTTCTAACTATGACGATTTTACCACTTTTGTTTATACAAGAGATATGTTATGTGCATTAACAGATATGTGAGGTATATGTCAATAAAACAGCAACCCATTCACACTAAACCTTTTTAGTAATCTTTTTAACTTAAGTTTTGTTTCGAAATATATCTAATAGGTAATGCAGTTTGTTTGTATTGATTTTGTTTATAGTCTCTCCTTAAGTAAAACATTTGAAGGCATAGGTATTATGACAGCTTCTACTCGAATATAGGAACGCAATGGTCACTTTGATATGCGTTTCAATATCTTAAATGCAAGGTTGCTTTATTCTGTCTCCTTTGTCGTGTTAGGTAAAGCAATGTTGGAAAAAGAGAAAAATGTACAGGGGAGCAAAGAGATATTACTAAAATAAGTGATCTGAAGAAAAAACAAGAAGAAATCAGTAAGACAGAACGGGTACATAAACGCCAGATGGATAAATCGATTTCGGAAAAATATGGAGAATCTGTGGACAAAAATCCGATGGAATATTTAAAAATTAAATCGGAGGTATAAGAAATACACCTATCATAGTATTAGATGTAATGTTTGATTTTGTTTTTATTTGAATGACGCCGATAAGGGGACAACCATTTGATTTTCCGACGTGGAGTTTGACTGTCCCTCTGGTATATTTCGTCCCTCTTTTTGAAAATGAATATCCTGGCCTGGTAAGAGCTGAAAATAATAATCTTGCTTAGACAGATTGATAATGGATATTCTGCAACACAAAATGCAGGAAACAATTGTGTACAAAAGTGCATTCAAATTTACGCGCGGAAAAAATTAAAAAATGCGTAGCAACAGATGAAAATGAATAGTTAATCCGCAAAATATCGTCCTGCATACCCTCCCCCACCCCACCCCCACCCCCAAAAAAAATAAGATCAAATGGTCGTCCCCTAGTATTAATGAGATCACAACTGATCCAAATGACATTAAATGGGAAAATGAAGTGTTGAATTCAGAAATAACCGAAGATGTAATTAGATTCTCAGATGTATTAGAGAAGTGAAAAACCAGTGGAGATGATTTAATGATCAATGAATTTATTAAATGCACATCACACATTTTTATGCCCGTTTATAAATGAGACATTTTTTAGTATGGTTTTTATACTGGTATATTGCCTGAAATATGGTGCATTAAATATTATGTCTTTTTATAAAAACAAGGGTAATGAAGGGGATTCCCCAAATTATAGACCAATTACTATGCTATTTTGATTGGAGTTTGAGATATATTTCAGGATTTTGGATAACAGGCAGATATCTTTATTTTTAAAGTTCGAACTCTGAAAACTGGCAGGTGTCAAAATTTAAAAAAGGAAAGCAGAAAGTGTGAATTGTGTAATTTAGATGATGTTGGTGATGAATATCATTATATTTTTAATTGTGCAGCTTTTTATGACTGCAGAAAACAATGGTTTAAATTTCATTATAGAAAAGACCTATCACTATGAAGTGTCATGAATTAATGAATTCCACAACGTGTGTTCAGCACTAAATGAACTGTGAGATCAACAACATATGTTAAAATCGACTGAAGATTTGGCCTCTGATGCCTCCTTGGATGGTAATTTTGTTTTAAAAGGAGGTGCTCATACAGTGATTGATAAGAAACCAGATTTTCTGAGCGATATTGAAACTTGGACCTCTACCGTTGCGATTTACATGGCAATTCTATTAGAAAAATGGCCGTCCAAAGCCCACGAGTATTTGAAATATATGCAAAGCATTCGGTTGGCGGCTCCTAGAGGTACCTGATAATGGTTTGGCGGTGTATGATGAACAGTACCGCCGCAAAACAAGAGCGCTAACCAACATCTTCCTCGGGTATTATTGATCAGGAGTTGTGGGTTTTGAGCGTAGTGACCGGGAATATCAGACAGTCATCGTCTGTAGTCATGAGTAATAATTTTCCACACTCCTTGAATTATCAATCTCGTCCGGTTTCGGATATCAATCCTAGTAGAATTCAAGCGAGCAGTCCTCCTAATCAGAGTAATTTTCGTGGCTACAGCGGAGCCGGATTTCAATCTCAAAATGCTCAAAATGTAACGGGGCACACCAATTCTCAAGATGTAGAAATTAAAAAAGTAAAATGTTGCGACTTGACCGATGTATATAAATTGGGAAATTCCACTATCAACATTCGTGAATTAGAAAAATGTTTGTTGAATTACCCGGAGACAAACGTTGCCTCCTCCGGGATTACGGTTTATCTTTAAACTTATGTACTCTGGGACCAGATTATCTCAGAGACCACTAGGAAGAATTTGAATATAAAAATTGAGCTTGGGCGTATCGCAGGTCTATTTTCACACCCACCTCTTCCTACATTTTGCTGTTCCCACCATGCTCTCATACCTAAAAGACCGAAGGGAAATTTCGTTTGAGATAAAACAACGGATCGTTGTTATTCTTGGTTGTAGAAAAGGAAAAGTTGCGTGAATTTCAGTCACTTATTGGACTACTGAACTTTGTTTGTCAAGTCGTCGTGCCAGACAGGGCATATTGCTTCGATTAATCGATGCAACTTGCAATGTAAAAGCAAGCTTGGCATAAAATTCGCGATCAGCTGAGATGAAAGATGATTTGCAAATTTGGTTATCCTTTTAAATGAGCAGAACGAGTGTCTGTAATGCTAGACCTGCTTTGGACATCAAACGAGACAATCGAGTTGTACACTGATAGTGCCAGGGGTGCAAATAGGGGGTTCGTGATTTATTTTGATAACAAATGGTAGCAAGCTTGTTAGCCTCTAGAGTGGAGTCAGATGGGTGTTTTGAGGGACATCACATTTTTGGACTTTTTCCAAGTCGTCGTTGCTATTCAATTGTGGGGACGATTTTTAGAAAATATTGTTTGATATTAACAACCAGTCAGTTGTAACAATTTTGAATAAAAAGTCATCAAAATCTGCTAGAGCAATAATTTTAGTAAGAAAACTTGTTTTCATTTATCTCAAATATAATATTTGATAAAGGTTCAGCACATTTCTAGTAGTCGTAATGTTATTGTTGACGCTTTATCTCGTTGTCATTGGCAGCTCTTCGGGCAGTTAGCACTAAAAGCAAACAAGTAACCTACTCAAATGCCAAGCCTTCTATGGAAAATATAGACGCGGAAGTTAAAAAATTAGTATTTTTTCTATGGCGAAAAATACATGGAAAACTTATAAAACAACAGAAGATTCATTAGAAAAGTTTTGCAAAGACCATGACTTAATTGTTGTATGGCCTATTCAGATTGATGTGTTAACTCGTTTTATAGCTTATAATTTATCGTATTTTGGTTTATCATCATTTACAATTACTACATACTTTATGACATGAATTACTAGGTGAAATTGACACTGAATGCACTTAATATTTTCTAAAATGTTAGAGGGAGTCCGAAGGCAAATTCCAAAATGATCAGATCGATATTCGAGCTCCTTTAGAAATTTTGCACAAAATTCTACAACTGCCGTCCGTTTGCTCTTCTAATATCGGAGTCCATATCACTTTTATTAATGACATGTCATTGAAATTCTAAAGTAATAGATATGAATTGCATTTGAAGATTCGGAGTTCGAAAGCTGACCAAAGAGGTATCCCTACGACTCTGATCATTCCTCAAAGGGAGGCAGATTTTTGTCCTGTGAGCATGCTTCGTGCCTTTTTGAATATTAGATACCCTTCAACAGACAAAGCCCTGTTTTTAAATTTTGATTGGCCCCCTTTTACTTGTATTTTAAAAGAAAAACCTGTATTTTTGTGGCGTTAAAGACCACGTCCGATCACTTTAGAATAGGTAGATTAATTGAAATGAAGACCATAGGAAGGTCTATTTCATATGATTTGTATAAAGTTTAAACAGAACTTCACTTTTTACAATTTTTGTCATTGTAGAACCCCGTCAAGTTTGGGTCATGGGATCATCTTTTGTTTATTGGGGGACCAGAAGTGCTAAGAGAAGACCAGGGGATCAAAAATTAAAAACAGTCGAAAGGTTATGTTTTTTATTGGTATGACCAGCGAGGGATAAAATGAAAACAAATGGTACCTTCAGTCGAAGAGAATCTATCATACTATCCGCTTCCTAAAATTTTAATCATACATTTTGGTTCAAACGATTTGGGTCTAATCAAAGGAATGGAGCTTATTGAGCAGATAAAGTAGGACATTATTCGTTTGCATGCATTAATGCCAAATATCACCTTGGTTTGGAGTGAAATTTTGCCTCGTAGATATTGGCACTTGGCAGATAATCAGGTGGCTATCAATTCGAAATAAAAAATAAAAGAGTTAATTTAGCTGATCGTTATAATTTCAAAGATGAAATAAATCATGGCCTTGTATTTGTCATCCTAATATAAAAGCTGAAGAAAGAGAATTGTTCAGGCATGATGGAGTATACTTATCAGACGTAGCTAATGATGTTTTCTTAAACAATGTGCATGGTTTTTACAGTTGTTTGCAAGTTCTGGTCGTCGAGTATTTCATAATTAATTAGTTTTATTATATTTCAGTATATCATGTAGTAAACTCGTTTCGTTGAGGGTGTATAGACCTTCTCATTTGGCGGGATCTGGCTAGACGAAAGGAGGGGGTCATGACCCTTCGATGCTGTGTTAGACCATATGCTACAATATTTTCCTGTGGTACCACAGGGAAGTTTGGTTTTTTATAAATGTTTTTCTCTTGTTTACCAGAGCGGCATGTTCATTACGGGTAACTGGTAGTTATTTTATCCTACGAATACCAGAGAAGCTTTATTCCCCAGCGTCAGTAGGGGTTCGTGCTCCTCGTAAACTCTAATTTCCTTAAAAGAACTTTCTTTTGATACTTCTGTAACCAGAAGAACACCTTCTTGCTACCTTATTGCTAGTTTTATAAACACATAGAACACATAATAAACTAAAGATTAAGATCCCATATACAGACATGTAAATAAACTGTGAATATACTTGTATGATATTCAGGATGGTGAAGGGTTTTAATACTACAATCTATTTTATTCACTGTATTAGAGGTTGTCCTGAAGGACGGAAAAAGATTCAGCGGTAAGGTAAGTTGCAGTGGCGACACCTGTTAGCTATTGTACGATAATTTGGAAATGAAATATTGCTACTGTGTCACAACATTTACTCCGACAGCTGCTTTTAAAAATAAGAAAATTGAAAGCACAATTATCCTGAACTTCAGAAACAAACTTGGTTAAATAGTACACATTTGTAATTTACTATCGTCTTTACTGCCGATGCGGTTAACCACTTATCAAGATGTTTATTATATATACGCCCAAAAAAAAAATTAAAACAGTCTGTTCTTTTTCATTCATCTTTATACGAAAACGATTATATACACCTTGTAACTACATTTATATATAAAAGACACTTAAGTATAAATATACGAGGAGCGTTTTTCCCTTTAACGTCTAAAAAGTTAACAATTTATATTAATTAAAAGTTTCGGTCATCTAAGAACAACACTTTCGTTGATATAACATAGCATATAAAGATTTGTGAATCTTTTTTTTAATGAAAATAACCTTAACTAATATTGAAAAACAATAAGTAATATGAACTTTATGCTTTTTAACTATCTTCAGTTTTATTTGTCATCACATTATCATCTGCCGCAAGACACAACCAATATGGTCAATATAAGTCCTTTTCTTCTCATAAAAATCCCGTATTGAAACAGTTTAACTGGCGAGATATGATCAGTGCTTATATCGAATCACAAAAATGACACGGACTGTCCGCGTATGACCAGTATTTATCGACTCACAATCATGACCACTACTAGGAGTCGTATGACCAGTATTTATCGACTCACAATCATGACCACTGCTTGGAGCCGTATGACCAGTGTTTTTACCGAATCACAATCATGACCACGTATTGGAGTCTTATGACAAGCGCTTTTATCTAATAACACATTGATGGCCTCTTGACTGGAGCCATTTGACCAGTGATTAAATTGAATCAAAATAATGGTCAATGATTTCAGCCGTAGGACCAACGCTGCTATCGAATCAAATAACGATCACTGACTTGAGGCGTATGTCTAGTGCTTTTATCGAATCACAATAACTGCCACTGACTGGAGCCAATATGACCAGTGCTCCTATCAAATCACAATAACTGCCACTGACTGGAGTATTATGACCAATGATTCTACCAAATCACAATAACGAACACTGATTGGAGCAGTATGACAAGTGATTCAACCAAATCACAATAATGGTAAGAAAGTGGACCGTATGACCAGTGCTCCAATCTTATCACAATACTTGAAACTAACTGGACCGTATGACCAGTGTTCCTATGGAATCACAATAACGGGCACTGACCGGTCCGAATGATTAGTAATTCTACTATTTAACGACGATAAACTGACAACGCCATGGCAAGAAAAAAACGACGAAAACAACAGTATACTAAAAACAACATAAAAACTGAAGACTGAGAAACACGAACCCCACCTGAAACCGGTGGTGATCTCAAGTGCTCCAAAAGCGTAAGCAGACCATGATCCACATATGGCACCCGTTGTGTTTGAACATATCCGTCGTCATCTGTGAAATAGATATTCCATAACGGTTGGTCAACTCATGATGGCGTCTGTAACATTTTTGAAGGTATGACTTCAACTTTACCACTTTGAATCTTTGGTTTAAAAGCTTCCTTGTAATCAGCAACCGTCTAGGAAATAATGCTTACATGATTTCTTTTAATTCTAATAGATAAATACTGACGATGTTCCGTATGCTCATTAGAATGTTAACTAGTTTTGTCAGTGCTATAACTATCCATATCAAGTCGATCTTGCGATTTTCCATTTAAGACAGTTATCGCTACCATCTCTAAGCATACAAAGGAGTAGGTTCATGAAGGGTCAATATTGGCCCTAAAATTCCACGAAATTTAATTTGTCAGTAATAATAAATATTTGATAACAAAATATGTAAAAAGTTTGATAACAAAATATGTAAAAATATCTGACAAATACAAAATCAATCAGGTCTGACGCATTCGAACACTTTTGATGTCATTAGGACGTCGTAATTGGGAGATCCTATAATGAAAATCATAGTTTTGACTAGCTTTTACCTATATATCAACAGTTTTTGCTTAAACCGACATTGGCCAGATGCATGGACCCCCATGATCGTTAATATAACTTTTTGATATACTACAAAGTTTGATTTTTAGGACCAAAGTAAGTCCTTTCTTGAGATCTTAATTTGAATCAGAATTTATCTTTGTAATTTATAACCAATTTCTTGGTTATGATTATGAATCGAGTAGCAGGTAATGTATGCATTGCAGAAGATGATTACCATCTATATCAACTTATATAACTGTATATCGTGATAAACATAAAACCTGTGGTATACATACACATAACTGATAACTGTTTTAAACGAAACTTGACCACCAAAGTTCTAATACATGAGGATCTTAATTTACCTGCTCCCAACATTGTGTACGGCATAGAATGTACTCTTTGCGGACTGGTCTGTGTTGGTAAACTACGACAAAGACGAAACGAAAGAATGATTGATCAACAGTTTTACAAAATGATCTCGATAACAATACATTTCTCTATAAACAATTTAACCAGCCAGACCATTCCATTGGTTCTATGAAAGTCTGGATTATTGAGAAAATATATCATTCAACAAATGACCCAATCTTGAGTGTACAAAGAGAATATTTTTTGATTTGGGAAACGACAATATTGAAGGTGTAGATATTTTGTCTTGTCCAAGATATAGTGGTTTATACAAATTACACCTCTAGTCGAAGCAATATGTCAAGGTTATCGAAAATATGACCAGCTGCAGTTCATATCGTGTCTATGGATGATTTGTTAATTTCCGTTCAAAAGCCTTAGATAATTCACAAAATGGAACTAAACTGTTTTTCATACTATTATCAAACTAGCTCAATTCACTATTTAAAACGGCCTTAAATACTTGTTGTTTATACTAATACCTACACAAAACCTATTATATCTAAGATATTCAACCACAAGAGGGTATTAAGGAGACCCTTATTGAGATCTTTAACTTCAAGGATGTAATATCCAAACCTCCCGATTGCTCTTGTTCATCGTCTTCGTACAAATATAGTCCCGCTCATCATGTTATTACTGGAGACCTCAGGGATCGTCCCGTACAAATATAGTCCCGCTCATCATGTTATTACTGGAGACCTCGGGTATCGTGCTCTAACAAATATAGTCCCGCTCGTCATGTTATTACTGGAGACCTCGGGTATCGTGCTCTAACAAATATAGTCCCGCTCGTCATGTTATTACTTGAGACTTCGGGATCTTGCTTTCACAAATATAGTCCCGCTCATCCTGTTATTACTGGAGATCTCGGGGATCGTGCTCTAACAAATATAGTCCCGCTCATCATGTTATTACTGGAGATTGTTACATCGTAATCAAAGAAAATTTAAGAACTGTAAGCCAAAGGCCCGAAATATCAAATTCCCCAGCATATCAACTGGAAGAAGAACGTCAGGTAACTTTGGGTAGAGTTGAGTTATATGTCAGAAAATTGTCAATGCGCAAACCAGATGAACTAAAACTGGATAGTTTATCTGAATGGATCACAGCTATTCGGTCAACCATTTCTTATCCTTTCAAGAAACCCTAGTTTGTAGATGCTTTATCTTCTCTTCAAAACGAATATGCGCTTCTAGCAGACAAAACCTCTTACATTATTCAAAATCTACGACATACAATGAGCACACAGGTTTCTTACCATTTTAAAGCAATCTAGTTTATGAATGCTTTGGTGAGAAGGACGATGACAATCTGCCGTCTTTGTATTGGATAATAAACTTCACAAAGGACATTTTAAGAACGATTTATAACTTAGTCGTCAAGATGTTCGACTTAACATCTTTCTAATGTTTTCACCACCATGATTTCTACACCTTAACTTACCTTGATTTGTCTTCTTAATCGATTGATGAGATTCGAACATCGTTTAACTATTGTTGCCTATAGTAACTATATCGACACTTCACATCTCTTTTAGAGTTGATAAGATTCCGAATGGTTCTAACTCCTATGTTTAAAAATGTGGGGTATATATGATATATGCTAACAAAAAAAAACCCCATATCTATCAAGATATGAGAAAAGACAACAATTGACGAGGTACTTGGAAAAAACCGCAATAATACTTTGCGCAATTAAACAATGGTGTGTCTGTTAGTGACTTGTGTTATACTACCTATTGTTTTTCATAAAGAGCAAGCATTATTGGAGGGTTGGAACATAATAACAGTTACTTATTTCAGCGTTTGTGACATTGAATAATCAAATTAATTGATAGCATCACCGGCTTCATTGAAAAACTATAGAACGACCAACTTTGCTGTACCTACGTATTGTATTCATTGTTGAATTGTTTGTATAGAATATATCTCACTGGATGTTAAGTAAACAGTCAATCAATCATGGATAAAATAGACACACATATTTTGACCTTACAATGTGTTAACTAAGAACAAAACAAATACTGTACTGTAATTACAATTATCATTATATTAAATAATGAAAATGTTATACTTCGTCCATGTATTTTATTCTGTTCTGTCGTATTATTAATTTTGTTTCCTTTTATTTGCTTGATTATGCTTATTTATCTCGCTTGCTTAATTTAGTACAACTATAGATAAAATATATGAAATTACCTGTCAATCCATGAAGAAGAAGAAAACCAAATTATATATATATAAAAAAGAACAAAACAAACTTTGTCTACAACAATTATAGTTAAAGTCAGTATAAAAACAAATTATTCATAGATTTCATGTTGGTGACAATTTACGGGTTACTACGTTTGCCACATTGTAATATTCAGTTATAATTACATACACACCTTAAGGTGTGTCATTAATACGAACTGCTTATCTTTTAAGTCTAATTTCAAATTAATAAAAATCCTGCTGAGGGCCTATTAAATACTGCTTTGATTTTTTTTTTTATTGTTTTTTTTTTTCTTCAATGAGACGACATATCTTTATCTTGTTTATCATATACACCACATGAAAATTACCAACCTTGGGATCAATTGATATTACGATTACTTCAATTTTAAAGGTAATCAAGATTAACAAAAGACGCAATTTCCTTTGTTCTGAAATATCTATATAAAACAGCAGGTATCGTCTAAAAGAACTGAATCCCCGGAAAAGAAATGAAGCCTTCCTTAGTTGAAACAATTGGATTGAGCTTACTGATGGCAGTGAAACTACATTGATTGCTGTGCCAAAAGATTGGCTTCACGTCATACTATACCCTATATAAATATTGAATAGCAGGAGACACTAAACCCGTCGACGAACCCGGTATTGCTCCGTTTCGGATTTCATGTTTTATTTTCTTCTCTTAGTATATTGTATATTCAAAAATGATTTTCGAGTCTGATCATTTTCTACATCAGAAAATGCCTGTACCAAGTCAGGTATATGACAGTTGTTATCAATTCGTTTGATGTGTTTGAGCTTTTGATTTTCCATTTGATTAGGGACTTTCCGTTTTGAATTTTCCTCGGAGTTCGGTATTTTTGTTATTTTACCTTTTAGCTACCGTGACATCTTATTTGTTTTATTGTTTGTTTTCCCCGAGGTTCTATCATGTAACGGTTATCTAAGGTGTTATAAGGTAGAGAAAGCATTTTATCCAATTATCAAAACTACTTAATTAGTTATGACAAATTTAGCTATCATCAAGCTAGGGCTAAGATGTACCAAATAAAGGCAACAGTTGTATACCGCTGTTCAATAGTCATAAATCGATTTAACTGAAACAAATCCGGGTTATAAATCAAAACAAGAAAAGATTACAAAAAGACAAACAAATCCAAAAATATTATCGTCTACGCATTCATTATTCACTGAACACAGTACATTGTGAAAAAACTTAGTATTTTACACCTATACGATTATCCTTCAATTTGTGGAAGTTACTCTTCTGTGTAATAATACCAACCAAGAATACCGATTTCTCTCCTCACCAAACGTTTTATAACCTACATCAAGTGAAGTCGAGGCTAAGGATGGGCGAATACATAAAAACGGTTGTGAGCAAAAAAAAAAGCCAAGCAAAAACGACCATTATAGAAAAACCATGACCCATCTTAGGTCAAAGCCTTAGTTGCACTCTACAAATTGGGCCTGGTAAATTATCAACATGAATGATTATCATAATATCAGAATCCGGTTAAATTGTATGAAAACATCAAATATACATCTGGGATTTATATGTATTGATATTCAATGTAATTTAATATGTTCTATTTAATTTAACAGGTATTTATAAGGAAAAGTATTACATATAATATTGATTTAAATCAGTGATTATTTGAAAATTGTGCAACATATTTAGATTTACTATGACGCATTTTACCAACTGCTTATGATTTAAGACGACTACAATACATAAATCGGATCTGTAAAGATAACTGTGTTTGGCCAAATTTTTGGGTGGCAATCGTGATACCCAATCTTTATATGTTGTAGGTTAATTGTCTTTCTTATTTTACCTAATTTGCCGATTTTTATAGTTTGTTTGATTCACATCTTCTGATTCTACATTTCTCTTGTATTTGAAAACTTTTGTTCCAGACAAGATGTAAAATCCGACATATGCATATAAAGAGAACCCCTGAATCACCTTAATTGATGAAATTAAGTGGTTATCTTTATAGAGAAACAACAACAAAAACTCAGACGGACTAAACCGTTAAGGTTCGATGTATGTTAGAAATTTGTTTGCTGTGTTAAATATTCGATATTTTCAGATACATAGTAAGATTATTGTCAAAGTTTTCATATTTTCATATCCTTGCTTAGAGCATTTTTAGAAATCTCTTTGCTGTGTAAAGCATTCGAAATTTCGATATAGCGGGTATCACCAGGCAAGTAGCTCAGTAATTCGATACTGACATGAAAATACGGATTTTGTTTTATTGAAGGAAGCTGTTGTAAACGTAGGAAATCATTTCAAATTGAGGAATGCATCTCCCTCACCAAAGCTCTGATTCCTTGTCCCACATTGACTATACTTTTGGTCTTTTTCAATAAAACCAACTCTTTAACGTTTCTATTAGGTTTTAGTTTTCAAATATTTTGGCCTCGAGAATCACTATGGAGCCATTATTTGTCAAAATCGAATCTGGTGCAGTAACATTTGTACCGTTTATTGTGATTCAACAAATATATTAAGATTATGGTCATAATCTCTCTTCATGTAACAGTTTAACATTGAAAGTCTCAAGTTACCCTACTTTACTTGTTTTTGAAGAAAACAAAACTGAAAATTAGCATTACAATTTGACAACATATTTTCTTAAATATGTTAAACAAAGTTTTTGTGATAAACTTATTTTTACTCCTTTTACAAATACGTCAATTCATTCACATAGTTAAGGATTAACCTTAAAGTTGCTTGTTTAAATATCAATTGTTTATATTTCCGTTTATAGAAGTAGTATTCCTTAAAAACAACCGACCTCATTAACTAATCAGAAATGAAATGACATATCAGATCAAGTATCAAAAATGGCGTGATTCTTACAGGCACACAATTTGTTTCCATGAAAATCATTGTTACATCTTAATTTCAAATTCTAGACGATAAATAACAGAAGAGAATGTTAAAAACATCCTTTATAGCTTACTGTTCGGTGTGAGCCAAGGCTCCGTGTTGAAGACCGTACTTTGACCTATAATGGTTTACTTTTATAAATTTTGACTTTGATGGCGAGTTGTCTCATTGGCACTCATACCACATCTTCTTATATCTATTAATAACATAGATGGTGTTCTAGTCAATGTATAGCTAACGATAATTATCTGCTTACCCTTCCGGAGCACCTGAGATCACCCCCAGTTTTTGGTGGGGTTCGTGTTGCTTAGTCTTTAGTTTTCTATGTTGTGTCATCTGTACTATTATTTGTCTGTTTGTCTTTTTATTTTTGGCCATGGCGTTGTCAGTTTGTTTTCGATCTATGAGTTTAACTGTCCCTCTGGTATCTTTCGTCCCTCTTTTATCAAGAAAGAAGAGTCTCTAGCATAATAATATACTATAAAGTAAATGAAAACCACACTCATATACACATACATAATTTTAGTTTTACTGAAATATTACATAAAAATATCAAACCGTAAAATGACACTAGTGATATTGACATTAGTGATAACTTATGTTTCTAAATATTAATCGCGCAACAGTGATATTTTATGTCGGCACTCAAGGATTATCTACTGAGCTACGAAAGGACAACCAGCATTGGTTGTAAAAAAATTTCCCGAGTCTTAAAAAGTGAAAGAATTTGTTTGATAAAGGGCTTATCTGAAAGTTCATATTACATAAAAATGTATAATTACTACTTATACTGCATTATAAAGGGTATTCACAATACCTACATAGAGATGTGGAGTATTAATGTCAAGGGACATCAACCGACACGAAAAAGTTATGTTAAATAAATCCATATATACGTTACATCAAAAAGTAAAATAACAAAAATACCGAACTCTAAAGGAAATTCAAAACTGAAAATGGCAAAATCAAAAGCTCATAGGTTTGGCTAGCCATAAAACCAGGTTCAACCCACCATTTTTTCTTAAAATATCCTATACCGAGTCAGGAATATGGCAGTTATTATCAAATAGTCCATTTCTATGTATGTTGGCGTTTGTTTTTGCTGAAGTTCAGTGTTTCTGTTGTTCCGTTGTTTTCCTCTTATAGTTGATGTGTTTCCCTTGGTTTTAGTTTGTAACTCCGATTTGTTTTCTCTTAATTGATTTATGACTTTTGAACAGTAGTATACTACTGTTGACTTGCCTTTATTTATCAAACACATCAAACGAATGAAACACCACTGACATATTCTTGACTTGGTACAGGCAATTTCTAATGTAGAAAATGGTGGATTAAACCTGGTTTTATAGCTGCTAAACCGTTCACTTGTATGACAGTCGCATAGAATTGCATTATATTGACAACAATGTGTGAGCAAAACAAACAGACATAATAGGTAACATATGAAAAATTGGTGTACAATTAGATTCGAAATGTCAAAATTGGTGTACAATTAGATTCGAAATTAAAAATATCTTTGATACATGGTCATTATTTTATTCGCTACAGGATTGTGGAGTGTTGACATCGGAAAAGAGAGAAATAAAGAAATGCTTTATTTAGAATCATATTAAAATAAAATAGAGATGTACTTTTGATATCAATGATTGTATTCATTATAAGTTAATTTAATATGTACATCAGAAAATTAGTAGTATAAATTAATTATAACTGTCATTATACAACCTTTTGATAAAATCATTAAATAAAGTTAATGCAGTGTTACAGATATCCTGTTTTTTTTCATTTAAAAAGAGTAATTATTAATTTCAATTGCATTTTTGAAACTACGTGCTGTTCAAAAGTAAATCGTTAAACTAGAACACGTCTAGTGGTAATGTTCAAGTTATGTTTAATTAATTATTTATAAAAGTACTTGCAATTTTTTCATAATGTCGTAGGATTGTTGGATATTAAATGTTGCTCCTATTTTTCATACATTTTCAATAAAATAATGATTAATTTAATGCATTGCTTGCTCTCTATTTGATGTTAATAAGTCACAAAATGTCAAGTTGGAGTTTCAGCTCAACTTTGTACCTTAAAAACATTGTCTGTTTTGATATATATTATCGATTTATAATGTTACAAGATAATCTAAAAAATTTAAAACTATTCCAAACATGTAAATTTTCAATATTTTGAAACCTATCATGTAGAAAATGGAAGGTTGTATTTTCAATCGCATGGAACTGCAATTCTAATTTAAAAGAGTTGAAACATTTTTAGTATGTATATGCATAAAATTTTTAAGGAGTATGGTCTTCCATTTTTTTTTTATATGTTTGTCTATACACAAAGCTTTGTAAGAGGACGATTGTTTCCCAATGTATCGTTTGATGTTATCTCACTAATTACTAGTTCTAATCAAACTTGTTTTTGGAACAGATGCATCCTTAAAGATATTTTCGTTGTTGAAAGGCTCTGTCAAGGTCACACGTCATTAAAACCAAAAAGTTGGTTTCAATCTGTTTAAAGCGTTGTCGAATTGTTCTATCAAAAGCTATCAACATGAAACATGCCTTCAAAATTTTTTCACAGCGGTATATTTCGTCGCAAAGGGACTAAAATTTATTTCAACATTTTTATTTGCAAAGTAGTACATATGTACGTACACATTAAGACGATTTTTATTACAAAGTATTTCACATGTACGTTCGCGTTAAGACGATTTTATATACGAGGAAATACCACAGGTATAACTTAACCAATGTCACTTTGAAGGTGTTTTATACTGAAAGGGCTTTGAGCAGATTTATTTATTAACATGTATTTTGCAATTTATTTCCTTAATTGTACGATAACAGTAATTTATCAAAATCATATTATGTAGGCGTTTTATTATCAGCTTGTATTTATATATCATAATATACTATCAGAGTATCTGCTTCCGTACACCCATCCGAATAAGTTCAACGAACACAATTATCGTCAAAATTTTCAACTTAAATTGGAATCAGAGAGAAGTCGTTTTGTGCAACAGTAGGAACGTGTGATATCCAGCAACCTAAAATAGGTCTTTTGAATTCCTGATCAACATAACTAAATATAATTTATACACTTTGCCTTTTAAATTGCGTGGAATCTTGAAACATATCCTCTTTTTCATCAATATTTTATATCAATATTTTATGTTTTATTGACATTTGTCTGAAGCTTCTGCTTTCTATGTAATTGAACATGTAAATTAGATGATTATTTTTAGTTTTTTTTCCTGGATAATTTTTCAAGGTGTGCAACATATTTAGAATTGTTAGGCCGTATTTAATCTCTTAATGAAGACAAAAGATGACTACACGACATGTATACAATCGCACAAGCTTAATTGTAACAGGAACCCTTTTTCAGGAATACCCGTGTTTCCAAAGTTTTTTGTGTGACATCGTTGGATGCTCAATACCTCAGTGTATGACTGAATTTTTGTCCTTCTCTGTTTAATTACCTTCTCATGCAGTTGGTTGTATATTGCAACTTCCTTGTTCAAAACTTTCGTGAAATATTACTCAGCTTATGTATGAAACTTTATTCTGCTGAGATGTAACGTGTTACCGATATTCAGATCTGCTTGACAGTCACTTCGTGTCTGATGATACTTTGAATTGTTAGTGTGACCACTGGGCATGGAACTTCTGGTAACATATTATTTTTTTTTTAATGAATTATTTGATATTCAAATAGGAACTTAATTATGATGATCCGTACCGTGTCAGCGACTTTTAGATCTTAAGAAGTTATTATGTATCTTAGGTTTCAGTTCCCAAAGGCAAAGTTGACCTAAGATAAATTTGGTTAATCTTCAAATGTCCCTTTGTGGTCATTTAGCTCCTAACGTTTCTATGTATTTATACATCCCTGGCTTAGTCAGATAACTGGTATTGTTTCTATGTATTTATACATCCCTGGCTTAGTCAGATAGCTGGTATTGTTTCTATGTATTTATACATCCCTGGCTTAGTCAGATAACTGGTATTGTTTCTATGTATTTATACATCCCTGGCTTAGTCAAATAACTGGTATTGTTTCTATGTATTTATACATCCCTGGCTTAGTCAGATAGCTGGTATTGTTTCTATGTATTTATACATCCCTGGCTTAGTCAGATAACTGGTATTTATGTATTTATACATCCCTGGCTGAGTCAGATAGCTGGTATTGTTTCTATGTATTTATACATCCCTGGCTGAGTCAGATAGCTGGTATTGTTTCTATGTATTTATACGTCCCTGGCTGAGTCAGATAGCTGGTATTGTTTCTATGTATTTATACGTCCCTGGCTGAGTCAGATAGCTGGTATTGTTTCTATGTATTTATACGTCCCTGGCTGAGTCAGATAGCTGGTATTGTTTCTATGTATTTATACGTCCCTGGCTGAGTCAGATAGCTGGTATTGTTTCTATGTTTTTATACGTCCCCGGCTGAGTCAGATAGCTGGTATTGTTTCTATGTATTTATACGTCCCTGGCTGAGTCAGATAGCTGGTATTGTTTCTATGTATTTATACATCCCCGGCTGAGTCAGATAGCTGGTATTGTTTCTATGTATTTATACATCCCCGGCTTGGTCAGATAGCTGGTATTGTTTCTATGTATTTATACATTCCCGGCTTGGTCAGATAGCTGGTATTGTTTCTATGTATTTATACGTCCCTGGCTTAGTCAGATAGCTGGTATTGTTTCTATGTATTTATACATCCCCGGCTTGGTCAGATAGCTGGTATTGTTTCTATGTATTTATACGTCCCTGGCTTAGTCAGATAGCTGGTATTGTTTCTATGTATTTATACGTCCCTGGCTTAGTCAGATAGCTGGTATTGTTTCTATGTATTTATACGTCCCTGGCTGAGTCAGATAGCTGGTATTGTTTCTATGTATTTATACATCCCTGGCTTAGTCAGATAGCTGGTATTGTTTCTAAGTATTTATACATCCCTGGCTGAGTCAGATAGCTGGTATTGTTTCTGCGTATTTATACATCCCTGGCTTAGTCAGATAGCTGGTATTGTTTCTGTATATTTATACATCCCTGGCTTAGTCAGATAGCTGGTATTGTTTCTGTGTATTTATACATCCCTGGCTTTAATGTGTATAGGTTTGAGCATTCCTGGTGAAGGTAAATCTCCCAGAAAACGCTTCCGACGCATTCATAAAGTGTTATGTATCCGATAGTTTACATGTTCTTCTTATTTGGTGAAGCAATAAAACTGATTTGATTCTAGTTCACTGATGAGATTTATTCAGACGAAATCGCGTCTGTTTTAACAAATTATAAGCCTGGTATCTTTGATGAGTTTTTACTAGCCACTTGGTCGATTCCATTACTGCAGGACGCTCCATGCCCGAGGGTATCACCAGTCCAGAAGTTAGCACGTCTGTGTTAACATGAGATATCCATTATACGGTTAATATCTGTATATTTTCTGTTTTTCAAAATTTTGAATTCTTCGAAACACTTATGTTTTTTCTACCCAAAGGACTGATTGCCTTTGCCGAATTTGGGACAATTTTTCTGAATGTTTGGTTTTTTATGTTTGGCACATTCATGTTTTATTTGACTTGGAAACTGATTTGATTCGAGTGCTACTGATGAGTCTTATGTTGTCGCGTCTGGAGTAATAAATCATAAGCCTGGTATCACTGATGAGCTTTTCCTTACAACTTTCTGTATCTCAATTGATTTTGTTTGGCTAAAGCGTGGTTTTCCCTGATGTCAGAATGCGGTTGCATTACAGGCGCGGAAGCATTTTTTAAAAGGGTATTGCTATCAATTTTGTTTTTGAATTTTAAGACAAAACAACATTTTTCTCAGTGTCTCTATATATATGTATTTATATATGGTTTTCTTTTGACGTCTGTAGTATCTTTATTATTAGATGTTTTTATTTTTATTAAACATTGTGCGTTTATGCTCAATATATTTAATATTTTTCTCACTGATCACGTTATATTCATTCGCAACCTGTCTTTACTTCTTGTGATTTTGGGTAACCATAGGATGGTTTTTATAATCTGTTGTTGTAATGATGTTGTCTACGGTTACTAGTATCTATGATGAGTT
The DNA here is from genome assembly GCA_017311375.1 of Mytilus coruscus. Lineage (NCBI taxonomy): Eukaryota > Metazoa > Mollusca > Bivalvia > Mytilida > Mytilidae > Mytilus > Mytilus coruscus. The sequence continues at coordinate 2,976,448 of CM029601.1, read as the reverse complement.
TATTTACTCCAGATTTTCTTTTATTCATGAGTGCTTTTATTATTTGCGTTTATCTCAATATCAAAACGAAAAACTAAATAAAAGTACACCAATCATAAAAAGTGTAGCAAGAGAAAACAATTTCAAAGTAACAAAACCAACTAAAACACATTTTTAACCCTCTTATTGAAAACTTTTTAACCAGACGAAAGAACGTGATTGTCTTCTGTATATATCCGGTTGCTCACTTAGTATATGAATAAATAGAAGTGGTATGCAGGATTTCCTTCTATATCTCTGTTTTGGGACAATGCTCTTCAACTTCGTACATTATTTGGACTTTTTAACTTTGTTGATTCGACCGTCACTGATAGGTCTTTTGTAGACGAAACGCTCGTATGGCGTAGAAACTTTTAATCCTGGTATTTATGATGAGTTTATTCTTAATATAATAAATGATCATGCTATTTTGGGACGAGGCATGTTGTCACGCTTTACAAACTTGTTGACAATGTAACACTATTACATGCTTGTATTGTTTATTTTTTGTTATTCAGTAACAATTCTATTGTTTGGATTTTAAACTAATCAAAATCTTTTATTTCTTCATAAAACCACCTGATTAAAGTGTTGCTGCTCGATGACGTAATTTGTTTACATATATCTAAAACACAACAGTCACTCAAGGTTCTTCAACAAAGACACGTTCTTATAAACAAAAAATATTTTATATGTTAGTGGCGTAAATGAATAGATAAATAATAAATGGGCAACGACTGTTGTTAATATTTGTTTGCTGATTATATCCAACATCCGGCAGTGGCCAGATTATCAGTCCATCCATTTTATGAGAACCGCTGAACCAGAGGGTCATGTGAACCATCGGTACACATTTTTACAAAAATGCACCACGAAACCTCAAGTTCGATTAAGATAAAACTTTTGACCTTGTGATTTTTGCCCCCGCGTATTACCCCAGGAATAGATTACCTTAGCTGTTTTGGTAAAATCTTTCGAAATGTAGGGTCCTCAATGCTCAAATTCGTACTTAATTTTGCTGTTAACTTTTTTGAATCGAGCGTCACTAATGAGTCTTTTGTTGACGAAACGCGCGTCTGACGTATACAAATTATAAAGTTGGTATCTTTGATGAATTTTTTTTTTACAAACTATTTTTGTGTGAGTAATGTGCAGTGGGGCTCGAAAAAATCAAATGACTGGTATAACTTTGACCTAGATACCATGATAAAGGGAGTTACAGGAAACAGTGATAATTTTTTGGCTATCCATATAAATGTTTAGGTAAAATTTTAGTTCTACATGTTGTGGAGTTTCTTTTAATTTTACGTTTAGACCAATTACGGCTTTTAACATAACTATCACCATGATACCATGATAAAGGGAGTTACAGGAAATAGTGGTAATTTTTTTTTGTCTATCCATGTAAATGTTTAGGTGAAAAAGAGGCACTTTGCTAGTAAAACAGCAAAGACGCTGTCATATTTGAAATACAAAGGGATGTTTATCTATGTGGTATCCAGACAATTTCGTGTTGAAGACCGTACTTTGACCTATAGTGGTTTACATTTATAAATTTTGACTTGGAAGGAGAGTTGTCTCATTGGCACTCATACCACATCTGCTTATATCTAATACATAAAAATTAATATTCTAAAATTAAACATTTATTAAATATCTGTAAATTATGCTAAAACAACAAGTTTAAAGACAAAAGTACCTCCATGACAATTTGGTCACATTTATAATTTTACTCTCTGAAAGTCTCCAACATTAAATCACAATAAATAAATTGTATGAAACAACATCATTAAAGATGATAACATGTCAAAATCATACTGGTTAATAAAATGATTTCTGATGCACAATAAAAAAATATATGAAAAGGAAACATAACAATATGCCCTATTAACAAACAAACAGAAGAATGGTAAACAGAAAGACTTAAACACCAAGCTGATAGAAAATACATGGGTAAAAATTCAACTCGGTACAGTTTTGATTACCAAAAGTAAAACGAAATTGGGCATTGTTTAAAAACAAAATACATTGTTTACTCGTTTAAATGTAAAAGAATTTATGAAAACCCAAAACTACAATAAAAGCAATATATACATAGTGCCCGAGTATTATGACGGAGGTATTTGAAGTTCATGAGATCCAGTACTTTCCTAGACAAAATAACCTCACTGTAGTAACGACGAATTAGAGATTTGCTTTCCTTTTACTGGTACCCATAGCCTGGCTAGATACAAGGTACAAGATGCCATGTTGAAGTTCAGAAATTTTATTATTTGTAAACATTGTCTTTCCAACTCAGAATCACTGTAGGAATCTAATCTTTGAGGTATTTAAAGAGTTTTATGCCTCTGACAACCTGAGTAGTAAACATATTTTTTAATATGCATAACATCAAATATTAAATAAGTGTTGGGTTTTTAATTGCATTGAGAGTTGCATGTTTGCATATCCTTTCTGTTTCAAATTACACTTTAGTATCAAAATGAGTCTTGGTTGTATATCACACCACTTTAACGACAAAAATCCCCTGATATCAGGACGAGGGAGTCCTAACCTGATAAAAATTGGTTATGTCTAAGTTTATATCACGAAAACGAAACCCACAAATAAAAATAAATGGACTATTCACACAAAATGCTAAAATAAAATTGTTGAAAAGCAAGACTGAATGTATTCACAATATTTTTGTAGAGCAACGACAGCTAAACAAAGTGGAGATCATCAAAAACTATTTTTGAAAGACATATAAAAAATAACTCTAATTTCTTTTAGGAAATCCAATAAATTCCTATTTATATGTAAGGGCTTTATACATAATATTCTCCTTTTTAATATTAAACGAAGTATATACCTTTATTCTATTATATATGTTTAAAAGGGGATGTTGAGAAAAAATAGATCTCATTAGTAGACCAAAAAAGTTTTTCAAAATGACACTTTAGGAAAACCACCAATTACGAGTTTACCAAAACCAAAACTCCATAATATGCATTCACCAATAAAGACGTTATATCTTAGATATACCCCAAAATAAAAGGGAGAAGGTATTTCAGCAAATCGTTTGCTCCCTTGAATTCGAAATTCAAAACTGAGTACAATAAATCTGTCAAATAACATCTTCCAGGTGTCCACAAGATATTAATCTGTCACATATAAGTATTTTATATAATATATTTTTATATAATTCAATATGGGCTTAAACTCCTTGCATTCTATACAAAACTGCATAAACTTCCAAATTATCCCATTTTCAGATATAAGATATGAGCAAAAATCCCAAAAGATATTTTGCCATTGATTTAGTTATCTTATTCAAAGATGTAAATGTGGTTAAAATATTGCTTTGGGTAAGACCTTGACTCGTATCTAATTAACCAAAAGCTATGGCGTAAAAGTGTCATTTTGAGTCAAATATCTCAATTTCGACATGTTTATTACATCATAGTGACGTCATCGTGAAATCACAAGTGACATTCCTGTATCTGGTCGTAAGTGTCCACATCATATTCCCATATCAATCAACAAAATTAATATAATTTTGGAAGGGTTTAAGGATTTTTAATATTTTTAAAATTTGTGGTGCCGAATAATCGTATTTATCATACCCACTACTTTCTGATAAATAGACAACTTACATACGCATATAAAACGAATTTAAGGTGGTACATAACACTACAGGGAGATAACTCTGTAAAAATCAGCTGAACGTTTTAATCACGTTCTATTGTTAAGGTAATATTAAGCTTCTCAATGATCAAAATTAGTGTTTGTCAAACTGCTATTTTTCCGATAAAGCGTGTGGTTCAAGTTTTTTGAAATTTTCATATTTTTGTAAAAGGATCAAAGTTAATATTTTGTAAAGATTTTATGAAAATTAAACGAGCCAAATTAATTTTAGTCAAGATGTTTGGTACCACCTTAACAAAAAATATATCCTGACATTCTTTTAAAAAGTACAGCGTCACTTCGTTTAAATATTTGAGAACAAAGTAATTTTTTGCCCAAATATACTTTAAGAGTTTCTGTTAAAAGGAAATTATCAAATTATCATTTAAATGTTACATACTTCCAGGTAAAGACTTCAGTTAAAATGACCTATCAGATGACCATTTAAATGTTACATACTTCCAGGTAAAGACTTCAGTTAAAATGACCTATCAGATGACCATTTAAATGTTACATACTTCCAGGTAAAGACTTCAGTTAAAATGACCTATCAGATGACCATTTAAATGTTACATACTTCCAGGTAAAGACTTCAGTTAAAATGACCTATCAGATGACCATTTAAATGTTACATACTTCCAGGTAAAGACTTCAGTTAAAATGACCTATCAGATGACCATTTAAATGTTACATACTTCCAGGTAAAGACTTCAGTTAAAATGACCTATCAGATGACCATTTAGTACAACAAACAGGCTTCTTGAGTCTACTGAAAATACAACATAACGCCAAACGGATGGAGAGAACGTTTAAAACGGTTTCTTGACTAAGATTGCGTCACAGTAGTTGAACCCGTCAATATACCGGAATTGCACATTTGTGAAGCCATGCTTGGCAAAAAGTTTTTGATATTCTGATGCATTTCGCTCTTTTCCTTTCGACATTAAAGCCAGAATTAAGTCATTGGTCGTACAAAGTTCTGGGCTGGATTTGTCGTCACTTAAAACTTTCTCTAAAACCAATAGACTGCCACCTGAAATATAATAAATAAGTAGTGAATGTTCACATTTAACATCTTTGAACTAATAATGAATGTGAACTCGTACGTGTTCCAGTTTTATAACGTTATTTTAATATTTCTTAAATACAAAACAGTCCATTTTGTTAAACCCGATTTGGATAATAACTTATGACAAATACTCATTTTTAAGGATTTTTTGTTTTTATATTTTATACCGGATTGTAACCTCAAACTTTACAGTGAACTTGTCCATAAAAGTTAAAAGTTTAAATATGAAACTCCTTCACGATTCTGAGATAAATTGAGGTATCTTACCTCTTGTAACGTTAGTGATTTGTACTCCCGTCATTTATATCACATCAAGCACAAAATAAAAATTACACAACGTCCAAGAAACATATATTCATCACTTTAGAGTATTTTCAGCCCACTCTTCAATGTTTTATGTCTACCAAAGAAAACCCACCAATTTCGGGCATGATAATAAGATTAATATCATGTTGTTCTCTCAAAAATAATTATAGTCAACTTTAAAAGTGCATGTACTAATAACTTCTATTGAAGTATCACTGTAGTTGTTTATTTAGGTTTTTGTTTGGATTTGTTGTTGGTTTTTACTCATATCTTAACTGACCAGGACTTAAATGGGAAACGGCAGTATTAATATTGACATAAATCCAAATCGGACGACGGAAAACACATTTGGAATCCACTTCCTTTCAAACACTTTCCTCAAAAGAAATTATGAAAAGTTGGGACGGTAAAACACACTTTACATGTTGGATTCAGGGCACAGAATCATATTGATAAAAACTTGGTCGTTGCTGAATAGACATAATAAATAACTGATCTCCCAACTATAAAAAAAGATGCTTCATATGACTTATTTCATCATCATTATATTTAATATTTACCTGGTGGTAATTTAGCGAATATTTTGTGAAGAAGTTGATCCACACGAAGCTCATCCCAGCCATGTAAAACATGTCCCAGTATGTATAAATCGCCTGAAGGTATGTCGTCTTCAAAGAAGTCTCCTATCCAAACAAAAATAAATAATACGGCATAAAATATGTCATAAAAATCTAAATATACTATCAGATACAGTATCAAAAAATATTGAAGAGCTGCAGATTTTAATTCCCTTTTTTTCAAATCTAAAGTGTTATTAGCGTTGATGATATTGTACATGAGGTTTACATGAATTGCTTATTTCGAAAAAAAAAAAAAATGAAATAAAGAACTAACCTGCTTTATATTGAAGTGTTCCATCTGAATTGTGCGGAAACATTTTCTGTGCGAGCTGTACAACTGGAGGCAAGTCAAACATCGTAACTTTCATGTTGGTGTATGCGTTGGACAGTTCAATTGAGATTCTGCCTGATCCACCTATATGATAACATAAATAATGAATGTTAATGAACATAAATGCACGGCTGTAGCTTAACATTATCAAAGGAAGCGATAGAAGTGGGGATTGGGGTATTAAACATAATGGACATTAAGAATGAGGATTTTGAGGATTTTTAGTTGTACCATCAAGTGTAATGATGCCTACGGTCATGTTTTGTGCCATTTATTTAAAACAGTGTATAGTATATGTCTTAATAAACTTCACAAGTTAACATGCATCATTCTTGCCTTATTAATTTGCGTGTCAAACTACCACAGATTGTGTTTCAAATTTTACAGCCCACTTGACAAGAAACCTATAATTATTATCAGTTAATTTAGAAAATTAAATCTTTAATTAATTATACATACCACCAAGATCAACCGCTTCTCGGTGAGGACTGAGATCAAAAGCGCGCACAACAGCACTGGCGCACGAACAAGAGAATGCATCTGTTGACATAATGAATTTGGATAACATGTCACATGGTGGATTATCCATGTTATTTGGTTTAGGCATCATCGATGACATCATAGAAGGAGACATCATTGACATTTTCATTGCCATCATGCTATTAGGCATGGGTGGCATTTTGTTCATATTCATTCCATTCGGCATCGGTGGCATTTTATTACTTTTTAACACATTTGTTTTGGTTGGACTGCATGTTGGTGATATTTTGTCTTCAATCTTGATTGTTTTCATTTTCATTTCAGTAATGTTCTTTTCATTTTTTAGGTCCGTTAGATTCACCCCATTCTTATTCATGCCGTTTTTCATGGCTGCTATATTTCTGTTGATATCAAACTTAGGTAGACCTGAAATTGAGAGAAAATTGTTTATTTCACTTTTGACTTAAAATTTATTTTTAAAATTTGCCAGTCTTCATTGTAACCTAGAGTATAGAATAACGGCTACTTGAACCATTCGAATGTAAGACCTTTACTTGAATGAATGAAGGTTTGGGGTAGAAATCGGTGGTGTTAAACGCATACCATTGACAGTTGCGTCTGCTCTATCTGATTTGAGAAGTTAAATCTGTGACACACATTGGGACAGCGCCATTTCCCCTGTTAAACCGACTACGCCAATAACAATGAGAGAGAATCCACACACACAAAACAAAAAACAAAACGAAACAAAATATAAGAGATTACAATACAATAGTCAGTCAGAGACAGGTGTCTATACAATTGTCAAGCTCCTATTCGCCAAAAGTCAAGAAAACTAGTAAAGAAATTTAACAGAGACTATCAACGCAAAAATCACAAAATTGACAAACACATTAGATATGACAAAAGGCAACGAGTTTCCCCGACTTGGAACAGGCACAGGTACTTTTTTGTTGTGTTAAACTGGTGTTTTGATATTTCAACCCTTCAAATCTCAATTTGTGGACCAACAAAGGCTATATACAAGAACATACAAGCAAACTTAGTATAATAAGACAACTTTTCTCTAAAAAAACAACATTCGGTACAACAGTTGCAAAACACAAGTACAAACGTACCAACTCCCGCCCTTAATATGCATGATTGTTATTAAAGAACAGCAATAAAAGCGTTGTTCCTTTGCTTTTGTGTTGTTTGCTGTGCATATACTGATTTTGTGTCATGGATGGATACCTCATATCCGTTCTTTTCTGTTATATGATTGTCATTTAGCAATCAATTAATTACTTAACCTACAACACTGAGAATAGAAACGAAATATATAAAACCATGTCAAATTGTTTGCTTATCGTTTGCATACACAAAATTAATTAAACTGGACTTATAGAGAAAACAGAGATTGTGTGCTCCTTTTTCTGCAATCGATGAGACCGTAAAATATCTAATTAATCTGATTAGTTATTAGGTACAAACTAAGATGTAACTCGATTTCCGTTAACTATCATGTGAATTAGAATAAAAATTACATATGTTCGATATGAATGAAAGTCTACTATAATTGTTTACACAACATTTGTTGTAGCTTTACAAAAAAAAAAAAAAAACAACGTGTAATTCAAAGGTTTTATATACAAACTTGTCCTTGAAGAATATTGGGAATGTTCAATCAATCAAAGAAAGTGTAATATATGAATTATTAAACTTTTTCTCATTTTGATGTAGGAGGTAATGTACTTTTTAGTAGTGAGTCATTTCATTTTTATCAATGAAACATCATGTCATTCACGTTGTTTTACGCGACAGCTGTGACTGTCTATAGCAAAGGAAAGAAAAAGTACATTAAAGACGATATTATATTTCATTGATGACATATTCTTTAAAACACATTTATATATTATTCATTAATACTTAAGATCAGTACCTTATATCACTTTCAAAATGTTTTTTTTTCAAATGAAATTAGTACTTGCTTTTGATATACGGGCCGTGATATACACCAGTGCCCTCTTTCGCAGTTTTTAGATCGGTAATTTGGTTGTACTCAGTCCCATAATGTCCCCTTTTCACAGTTCTAGCTGGTTAGTTTAAATTCATTTCAACATTGTTCCCCTTCCACAATTTAGGCTTGGTATTTTGGATGTACTAACACAGTATTCCCCTTTAACATGTGTATACAAACATAATGAGATGTAGTATGATTGCCAATGAGTCAACTCTTCTACAGAAACCAAAGGACATGCATAACTAATTGATACCACACGGACATAAAAAATTAGCAAACCCCAAACCGTACAGTAAGTTTAGTAGTTTATGTGTACTATCACAGTGTCCCCATCTTCGAAATATACGCATGTATAGTTGTTAAATTCTATGTTCCATAACTATGTGCTGTACGATTTTATTCATATAATAACATAAAACTACTAATAAACATTTCCCAAATATTTTGGTATTTTCATTTTCATTTTCATATTTTTATTTTATCTTAATCTACTATCATAATTTTGTGTCACATTTCCTTTTATATCAGCATAATTTTAAACTGTTTACAAGGCTTGAAGCGAAGACCTTGAAAATAATTGCACGAATTCCAATCAGTCCAAGTTTAAAAGTCAAGGTTATGTTGGAAAAAATGAAAAATAACAAAGTAATGTCAAATCATCAATTAAAACTATCAATATCATAAGAAGGCATTGCGTTACGATGAAAATAAAATAAATAAATAAAAAAAACAACATATCAGTGGTCGTTGTACATAAGGACGTTGACACTATCTTTGTTGCACAAATGTCATGCACTGCTCTTATTGTTTCAAATACATATAAAAATGTGTCAATTTTAGGAACGATCACGATTATTCCCCTTTGACATAGATCTACATTTCTAGGTAAGAAAATGAAACACGTGTCCTTAAGCTAACATATGTATTGCAAAAACTGTAAATGTTTATTGTGTTCTCGTAGTTTCCAAAATAATCTGCCTCTCTTTCAGTCCACTGCCCTTAAACGCTATATTGTAAACTACCCTAACCAAACTCATCTACTGAATCAAACCAACCTCCTTTTTTGTAGTCTAACCAAAAAATGGAACCTGTATACTTCCTTTGGTAATGGTTTTTTATTTGAATGTGAAAGTCCCGAAAGAGCAACAGTTAAATGACAATTGCGAGAGTTTTGTTTATCAAAATAATTCCAGTTTTTGGAGGCTGCTACATCTAGAACATGAATTCGATGCACGATATATATGATATATTCTCCTCAACTTTTTTCTGCTGAATCATTTTTTACAACACAAACAGCCAATTATAGAAAGTTAATGGATTCTGTTGAACAAAAAGATTTTTTTCAACATAATTACAAATATGAATAAAATCAAAATTTCATAGGCCCTATACTTTAGTATAGAAGGAAATGTCTATTATCTATATATTTCAAATTCAACTTGTTTAAGGAACAAAAAAAAAAAAATGAATAAATGGAAATTCACACATTACATGCACTAAACTGTTTTCCTTTTGAAATCTTGACAACAATGTTTCCTTCTGGAAGACCTAAAAACTCCCATAATGCCATTGGTAAAATCCTTTGTTTCTATTATGCAAAAAAGACTATTTTTGTGCTCGAACGTGAAGTTTCGCCAACTATTAAAACTTTCATTAGCCTTTATATACTACTACATTATTAAAAAAAATGGAATTTGCATTTATATGTCCATATAGGACATTATGTCCCGCTCGAAATACCTCATTCACATGTTCTATGAGCTACGAATTCTGGGTCAAAACACTAATTTCGCATATATTTTTTAAATTTAACATCATAATGAACATGATTGATATTTAAGTCTTGGATATATGATTTTTAATTAGTTGTTATTGGCTTAGAACTAGCTTTTAGTACCTGCAAGTACTATCAGATCGGTACTTTGTGTCTTAAGTCTTGTTGTTAGTTGTGTTTTTGTGTGAGCTTTGTGTCGATCTGATGAGTCAAGGCTTTTTGTTAGTTGTGTTTTTGTGTGAGCTTTGTGTCGATCTGATGAGTCAAGGCTTTTTGTTAGTTGTGTTTTTGTGTGAGCTTTGTGTCGATCTGATGAGTCAAGGCTTTTTGTTAGTTGTGTTTTTGTGTGAGCTTTGTGTCGATCTGATGAGTCAAGGCTTTTTGTTAGTTGTGTTTTTGTGGGAGCTTTGTGTCGATCTGATGAGTCAAGGCTTTTGTTAGTTGTGTTTTGTGTGAGCTTTGTGTCGATCTGATGAGTCAAGGCTTTTGTTAGTTGTGTTTTGTGTGAGCTTTGTGTCGATCTGATGAGTCAAGGCTTTTGTTAGTTGTGTTTTGTGTGAGCTTTGTGTCGATCTGATGAGTCAAGGCTTTTGTTAGTTGTGATTTTGTGTGAGCTTTGTGTCGATCTGATGAGTCAAAGCTTTTGTTAGTTGTGTTTTGTGTGAGCTTTGTGTCGATCTGATGAGTCAAGGCTTTTGTTAGTTGTGTTTTGTGTGAGCTTTGTGTCGATCTGATGAGTCAAGGCTTTTTGTTAGTTGTGTTTTTGTGTGAGCTTTGTGTCGATCTGATGAGTCAAGGCTTTTTGTTAGTTGTGTTTTTGTGTGAGCTTTGTGTCGATCTGATGAGTCAAGGCTTTTTGTTAGTTGTGTTTTTGTGTGAGCTTTGTGTCGATCTGATGAGTCAAGGCTTTTTGTTAGTTGTGTTTTTGTGTGAGCTTTGTGTCGATCTGATGAGTCAAGGCTTTTTCAACTGATAATTTGATCTTATGTTGTGCTGCAACACCTCTGTCCAAGGTTAGGAGAGGGTTGAGCGCCCACAAACATGTTCAAACACGGCACATCCAGTATGTGACTGTCCCAAGTCAGGTTGTTGTCGTTTGTTGCTGTATATTAAATTTGTTCTTCGTTTATTGTTTTATACATAAATCAGGACGTTAGTTTTCTAGTTTGAATTGTTTTACATTTGTCATGTCGGAACCTTTAATAGCTTTCTATGCGGTATTGGTACGGCGAACTTTAGTTGCTTAATTTTACTGGCCATTGGTCAATGGTGGAAATTTGTCTCATTGGCAATCATACCACATCTTCTTTTTTTAGATGTGTGTACTAAGTTTCAAGTTGATGTGACCACAACTTCATGGAAAACTACGTGGAACCTAAAATTGAACCTTCCTTTAATCAAAAGTTTACTCTGATACTGAACGGATAGACGAACGGACACACAAACGGAAAACATAGTGCCCCTGCCCCTAAATTATCGTAGTCGGGACATAAAGATGGAATAATACATATTGAACAGTATTTAAAACAGAAAAGCATGCCACAATTTTATGTTGCGCAGAATCTACATTTAAAGACCAATACAATTATAAGTAACAAAATTAAATACATTGATAAACTTTTTAATTGTTTTTTTAACAGTTTAATGATTATGATTTTAATATATGACGACATAAAAAGTAAGTCATGAAACAGATCTTTCTAACCTGGTTATGACATTCGGAGAACTTTTTTTTTATCGTTCTGCATGCAGAAACTAATTAGAAACAAACAATAGTACTTGACATAATATACATGACTTGTAATTACTGACAAATAGCAAGTAGCTATTTATGTTTTACAGCGTACAGAAAAGTGACAAGATGATTTTTCTATAAATTGTGCAGGCTCTTCAGATATTGCTCTCAACATTTTGTTATCGTTGACTGACATAAATGCCATAGATATTATTTTTACTAAATACATGTATCTCTCTCTTTACAAATCCATAAAGTCTAAATTAACAGATTTAACTTTATATTGAACAACAGCAGGTTGTCTTTGTAAAAAAGATAACAGAAGATGATTCATGACCTTCTATTTTGTTCGTCAGCTGTTAGAATGATTTAAAACAATGTAAACCTGTTCCTATATATAAAGCAAAGGAGATATGGGTTGTATGTCAATGAGGCAACAAAGGAGATATGGGTTATATGTCAATGAGGCAACAAAAGGAGATATGGGTTATATGTCAATGAGGCAAAAAAGGAGATATGGGTTATATGTCAATGAGGCAACAAAAGGAGATATGATTTGATTTGGTTTTAACGCCACTTTTAAGCACCGCTTTTGGACTATTTCATGGCGGCCAGTTTTAAGTGGTGGAGGAAGCCGGAGTGCCCGGAGAAAACCACCGATCTTCGATAGGAAAACTGACAATCCTGGTCAATTAAGATTGGAGTCGAGTGCACCCGCACGAGCAAGGTTGGAACTCACAACCTCAGTGTTGACTGGCTAGTGATTACAGTAGTAACTACTTAGACCACCCGGCCACCGAGGCCCCCAAAAAGAGATATGGGTTATATGTCAACGAGGCAACAGAAGGATATATGGGTTATATGTCAATGAGGCAACAGAAGGAGATATGGGTTATATGTCAGTGAGGCAACAAAAGGAGATATGGGTTATATGTCAATGAGGCAACAAAAGGAGATATGGGTTATATGTCAATGAGGCAACAAAAGGAGATATGGGTTATATGTCAATGAGGCAACAAAAGGAAATATGGGTTATATGTCAATGAGGTAACAAAAGGAGATATGGGTTATATGTCAATGAGGCAACAAAAGGAGATATGGTTTATATGTCAATGAGGCAACAAACCAACGACTCAAATTATAAAAATGACACGCATTGGACATACATGCTTCAACAAGAGCGAGGTGTATATATAACAAGCTCTTAATCGTTCTGTCAAAATGTGATCAAATTAAATGTTATGTTTCAAATTAAAGATCAAAGAAAAGTGAAGGGTTTACTTTCAATAGCTTTGTATAACAAGACAACACAAAATGTTAGGTCTTTGCTGATAATTTTAAAACTGAACAACAAAGGCTAAAATGTAAAGACTAGATAAAAAAATGAAGCAAAGGCTTTTTTTTAAGTAGCAGTAAGAAGAAAAAAATTTTTTGTTTACCGTTGGACTAAAATACATCCAAGAAAAAGAATCTATTCAAGTATGACTTTTAATGTTTTACTGCCTTGCTATAGGGATGCAACCTGTAAAATGGTTAACATTTTCTTCAGAAGCAGCATGTTTCAAGGTATGCATGCAACTATAACTTACCATTTTTCAACAGTTCGGGGAGATTTTCTGTTAAGGGTCCGCACATCTTATCGTTCATCACGATTAAACCAATCATTGTTGGTTTCTTAGATCGTGTTAAGTACTTGGATGTACTTGCTGAATTTTTGTAAGTATTTGATCCTGAAACAAATAAAATTGTATTTTCGGTAAAATTATGATATTTATATTTATCTACAGTTATTTTGAACCAAAGTCAAAACACGAGACAATTTAAGACGAGGAAGTCACGACTTGGCAGTTAAATGTTTAAATATGTTTAGTTTGTTTTTCAAATCTGCAAGACAAAACGTTTTATCAACTATGAAATCAAGATTGATCCCCTCATGAAATATTAAAGCTATATCTTGATCAAAGATTCATCTCTAAATATAAAAAATGGGTAAAATTTTGTGTAGAGAATTAAGGTTCCACATTTGATCGCTTAAGATTAATGGAATTAAAGGAGGATATTAAAATTACTTATATCAGTAACATCACTGACGTTAAATGTTCATGTTTTTAGAATAGCATGGTCACGATAAAGTTATTTTCAACATCACCTGTTATATTTTTAATCATCCCGCCGGAAATAACTAATTGTTTACAAGCACAGATGCTTACCCTTTTTGTTCTGTTCGACAATGATTAACCTGTAACTAACTAATGTATTCATTAGTCTATCCAAAATCTCCAGGTCGTACCCAAATTTCTTTGATAGGAGTTCCAATGACGCAGGTTCTCCAACGCTTTCTATAGCATCAAAGAAACCGGCTTCTATACACTGAACCATAATCTGTAATTAAACATGTATCATTTGATATTTCAGGATGGAAATGGACAAACTTCGTTCATCAATTATTTTTATTTTTATGAATTAGCCAGTGGTCAGTAGCTTTGATAACGAACATCAGCTAAAGACATTTTGCAGCATTTTGTTTCAATATAAATCGCCAAGTTCTGTTTTAAGCTGTCTCTCCTCTGGCTGTACATCGTGGGGCAATTGCGTTTGTAGTTATTATTAAATGTATGACTGGTGCTAAAATGACTAACAGAACTTTTTATGCCCTTTCCACTATGCTGAATTCCACAACAACTCATCACTGCTTGCAGTAGCTCAAAACTTTCAAAATTGGTTATACTTCGTACACAAATATCAACATTTATAATGTAACCCTCATTTAAAAATGCAACTAAGTAACTAGCATAGGCGCATATATCCTAAAGTTATATTTGTATCACTCGGTCGTTTTATTCTTATAATATGATATTTATGATCAATGATCTTTTTTTAATTTAGCTGAATATCTAAATTTCAACCAATAAACATGCGCAGCAACTGATGCAAATGAATAGTCAATTCACAAAAAAAAAAACCCTCCTGCCCCCTTCCCCCTATCAAATGGTCGTCCCCTTATGTTTTTTAAACAAACATTGAAAGAAAGAGAAAAAAAAAACGTGTAAACTTTCGGCATTCTCTCGTCTTATTCGTCGTTTTCATTTATAAGTTCTAATAGATTAGTAAATTTCTGTGATTTGGACCAATAGAATTGGATAAATGGATGAAATGATAATTGGGTTGATATTTGGCGTCCAGTTTGTAATACATTCCACCATATTCAGGAGAAGATTCACTATCCAGTGTTGTACTAACGTGTTTGATCATAAGGTATCACTTCAGAATGAGGCCACCAGTGCCACCCTACCGGACGTCTTACTCTAGTCTAGTTTTACTTTTAAAGTTTAAATAAATCTATTCAAACTTCTTAGAATAATCTTCTTGTTCCAAAAGGTGCAAAAATTGAAAAGAAAATGTATAGAATATTTTTTTATGTTTCAGAATCTACGATTTATATATCGGTATATCGTTCTTTTCCTGAATTATGGAGTTAAACAACCAATAATAAAATCTACTTTTTTCTCTTCTAATTTTCAACTTTTTACCGATAGGGTGAAGTTAAAAATATTCCTGTGACTGGCAGTTATCACCTATATGTGTGTCAAATCTTTTAGTTTATTTATGGATACTTCCTTTGAATTTATTTTAAAATAAAGATTAGTCCTCGTTATGTAATAAATGAAAAATTTAAACACCGTTTCAAGTATAAAGCTGTTAATCTTTCTTGACATTCCAACCGTTTAGCTATCACCTTTCTAAACTTAAAAAGTTGAAATACGTTCAAATTATGACTTCCAATGCTTACAAGTAAAAACGGGACAAGTTCGGTACAAATGACACCACCAAAGTTATCTGATTACAAGGAACCGGGGGGTCTTGTATCACATGGTATCAGGGCTATAAGCACAAGCGAAGTCATGATATATGTCAACATTATATAAGGAAGTCACAGACAAATTCTTCTTTAAATACTTCAGTAATATATTTTAGTTTATGTCAATATTTTAAATACTGCACTTTAACACGCAACTCTCATAAATGATAAGAGTGGTTACTAACGAGGCCTTATTTTAACGTACAAACGGGGAACGTCTTGATTGTTTTGCTTCCAGGAATTTTACCGCTCAAATTTCAACGTCTTTTCAAATTAAAAACTAGTTGGGAAAGCAGTAAAGAGATATTCTTCATATCATATTATTAGAAAATTAAGTATTCGGAATAAAATAAACCCAGATAACGCACTGGGAGGTAAACATGTTCGGGTGGTATAAAACTGGGAATTTGGAGTAAAAGCTAAGTGATCTCAAAACTAAACTTGTATTATTGGGTCGCGATTTCATTAGCTTTTATTAACTCTCAAAACTACAGAAATAATATTTTTATCTTCTCTTATTTTGTTTTTAAATTTTGTCATTAAGGATCCGAAGGGGATGGTTCTAGTAGGCTTTGTTATATCTGAAATCCCCTGAAAATACTAATCCTTAATAACATACACAGAAGATACTTTTGATAGTTGGACACGGATGGTCAAAATTAGAACTACATTTATATGTACAAAAACTGCAAAAATAACCGAAACGTATATATCTGTGTTGATTGTATACAATATAATACCATTTTAACAGGATAAGGGCCAAATTCATAACCAAATTATTTAGAACTTAAAAACAATGTCTATTCCTACTAATATGATTTCTAAAACAAATGTCACTCCATAGTTTTCGTACATATAGAATTTTACATGAAATCACCCCGTCCCATTTATCTGATCTCTTGTACATGTTCAATATATAAATTCTTTTGGATTCTGTAAAAGAGACATAAGAAACAAACATGGAGGTATTTGAATTGTTATGAAGTTTCTTTGTTTAATGCTATATACTTTTGTTACAAATTCTTCAGCTGTATTGTTGAATACCTGTCCATGAACTAAATTAAGCTTTTGTAATTAAAATTGGATCACTGTTTTCGAGCGTGATCCGTACATGAAAGAGGTTTTACATTAATGCACATGTTTGTGCAGTGGTTTTTGTTTGAGCTGTTGAAACCGGCTTTTGTGAGAATGTCGATATATTTGATCTTCGTTTGATATTTGGTACGATTGTTTGGTTCGATCTCTTGTTTTCTCGGCCGATCTCTCCCTTAAACTGAAACCAAGACAAGTTAGTAATATCAATAATAAATTGAAGTAACTGCGATTGTTTACAGTACGTTTTATAGGTAATAGTATCTGTATTATTTATCTATTCCTGTCCACTTATCATTTCGGTCCGACTTAACTTGGAATACACTTCTATTTTTTCTAACAATTTAAAATTTAATATGCTTATATCATTACTGAAAATTAACCTCGAAATATGCTTTGAATATTTCTGACATTTTAGCTTACACTCTGATTTTTATCATTTCTGGCAATATTGTTAGAAATATGCTATTATTATTTCTAACAATCTAGATTGGAATTTCCGTTTTATTACATCTCAAATGTTTGGAATAAGTCTTTAACCTGTCTGAATGCTAGCTTAGAATGTGCTTTTATTGTTTCTGAAAATTTTAGTTTATACTATTTCTGAACAGTTTCTACATTTGTATGTTTGAATTTTTTTTATCTATTTCTTTCACTGTTTAATGCATATTATTTTGATACACAATTATACCTCTAACTTGTGAGTTTTGCTGCTCACAATTTGTGGAAATTGAGAAAATAATAAAAAAAAAATTCTCGTTGATAAATAAGCATAAATATCAATATTTCTGCAGTTTCAAAGAAAGAGAATCGAATACAATGGAGACATGCATATGTGTCATTATAATTATATAACCTATAATGCATAAAGAAAGAAATCTATACAATTGTTATTTTGTTCATTGACTGATACAATACAACATATTGCATGGCCCACGCCTTTCATTACATAAGATTCAAACTATAAAATTGAAATGAAACAAGACGCTCTTGAGTCAAATTTTGACTAAGTCACCATCAGACTTTGGTTAGTGTTGTTAGATTTGACTAAGTCATCACGATACTTTAGTCTCTGATGTTATATCTGTCTCAAATGCTATTATGATACAGAAGGGTACAACTCACCTAATTCATTTACTTCAATTGATATTTTCATTGTTAGATTTCGAAATACCTGTTATTATTGTTATACAGGGTTGATTCCATTATTGTATGATAAGAACTTATCACATTTCTGCTGATCTATCATATTTTGTCCAAGGCTAAGAAAATGGGTACATTTAGTTCATGGACAGTAGTTTGGAAAGAAAAACACCGTGGCCTTGAATGTTATTGTCCAGTTTAGTGAACAAGTGTTTACCCATATCTAATGTAAATAAATAGCCACTTGTTTTTCAATCCTGTCCTGAAGCACACATCTGAAGTATTTAATCTTTTATTACAAATTCTGCTGATTTAACAAAGAAGGTAAACAATGTTTAGCCTATACTGCTCCTGTCAATGAACACCCTTAAACTACTTTTTAAATTGCAACTATCAGCTCCCAACATAGTAAAATTGAAAGTAGAGATGAGTCTAAAAATAGCCAAGGTCACAACATAATGGAAATAAAAAAAGAGAGAGAGAGAGAGAGAGAGAGAGAGAGAGAGAGAGAGAGAGAAAAGTGGGAAACTATTAAGAAAGATTCTCTCGCCATAATATCATGTCATCACATTCGTTAGTAATTTAATCGCATTTTTTGAAAATAGTTACACTTATTCATGTCATTTCTTTCATAAAGTCAATATTTCGTTGTTTTAATTTATCGTCTCTGGAAATAAAAAAGGCTATTGGGATATTAAAAAATATACATTTTGGGAATAATTACATGCATAGGATATAATGTTATATTCAAATTGAATAAACGTTGTTTACAGAACAAAAAGTGTTGGAGTGTGGAGCAAAACTATTCACTTTTATGGTGTGCTAGATTCCCTTTGAATGTAGTCCCATCTTTGTCGTTGATTTTTTAATGCGATTTTTATACTAACTTGGGAGTTAAAAGTGTTACTTTTTTATGAAATCGCTCTATTTAACGCTTTTCCATCTAAAATCAAATTAATAATAAGTTATTGCCTTTCGTCCTGTTGATCTCGTTTTTACAATATTTCTTATAGCCCCAGTGTACTTAACATCTATAATATTTCAGTATAGAGGACGGTCTATAAGAAAGTATTCTCATTCACAACAATTGTATGACGACACCAGATTTACGTAACAGACAGTTACTATGTTAACATTATTTATAACACGAGCATGTAGATAAAGTATGATATAAAAACAACTGTTGTAACATTATGATCACGTTTTGTTATACAAAATAAACTAAACATAATAAACTTAAAAAACAAAAGGAAAAAATAAACACTTATAATGTATTGAGAAAAGCATTGCTTACCTTATATTTTGTTGCACCGTTGACAATTTGTAATATTTCGTCTGCCAAAGGATCAGATCGAAGCTCAGTACCGTACATCTGGATGTCAGTCATTTTCTCAATCTGATTTTCCGTCAGATCTTTCAAATGTACGTGAAAACTATCCTCACCGGCCGGCTTATAGTGTCTGACAGCTCGAAATCAGCTGATCGGGGATTTATATTCAAGAAACCAGGTCAAACATTATCCATATATGGCAGAAACTCCCACCCTTTACCTATTTAAACGCCAATCAGAAAATGAGATAGAATTCATTCAAAACAATACACAAATAAACATACATTAACTGGTATACGTTCACCGATTTAATATATATGTATATTACACTATATTTCTATCTATATATCTCATTGATCGATTTCTTATCTAGACTCACGTGTTAAATACATACATAATAATATCAGAAAAAGAATGATTTGTGCATAGCCCTACTTAAACAACTTAACTACTAAAATATAATATTTAAATCGCATATTATTATGATACCAGTCTTGTTGATTGCAAATTTATACGTTACGGGACAAAATTAAACACGTTTAATTTGACAGTGAAAGTTATAAGACAACAAACCTTTTCAAAATATTATTCACGTTTTTTTTTATAACTATGAAACTGGTTATTTAATTAGTCATTAAGTCATTTTTTATGTTAGAATTAAACATACTGGCAAAGGCTTATCTGTTATAAATATTATATAAATTTACATGTCCTCGACGTGTAAAAATAATCGATTTCCTCCTTAAGATAAATAAAGACATGGATTTAAGTAATGATAATGATGACAGTACTTAGCATTAACAACCAGATAAATTCAAAACGTTATGCATGAATATTCACCACTGGACGTTAAACAAACAACAACAAATCAATCAGTCATATAAACGATTCCTTTAGTTTTGACTGAACAGCAAGAAGCTTTAACAATATAACTCTAAGACCCCATTTCACACATGGACATTTAGATCGACTTAAACTAGATTGGTTCACTTTAAATCGATTTAAACCCAATGTGAACGCTTTGAATCGATCTTGAATCGGTCTAAACTAAAACATCAAAAGAAGTAGTTAAGTTTGAATCGATATAACTTTAAATGTGAACGCAGAGATCGATCTAAACTAGTATACGATTGAATCGAAAATAATTTGTGCGCATGTATGGCGGCAAAATTACACGTGCGATTTATTACAAAATGTAACCAACATAAGGGCTGAAAATTAACGAAAACTATACGAACAGCAGTATCAACATTTAATTCAATTGAAACAATAACTTCATTCATTATTTTTTTGGTATCAACACATTAATTTGATTAAATATTTCTATTTATATACAGTGTTTACAATTTCACGGATAATTAGGTCAGATCGATTGAAATAGTGTGAACGCAGTGGTTCAGATTAGACCGATAGAGATCGTTAGGATTAAAGATAATGTGAACGCTGACTGTTTTTATTTAGATCGATTCAAAAAATGCTAGTGTGAAAGGGGTTATAGTTATTCCTGTGATACTGTTTTAAAAAAAAACTTCAACAAAAGGGGGAAATTCAGGCATTACGAAAACGAAATTATTTAAAAAAATTATGATTGATACACATCCATGCATTTGACACAATCTATAAAAAAATCAATGGTAAACCAAGGACCACGTAAAGTTCAAAATACTGTGTCAAAAACCCTCTAAGAATCTTAGATGTACTATGTTTAATGCCATAGTTTTTGAAAAGCCAGTCTGCATACCTTTTGGAACATCTACCCCAAAAAGTGACCAATGTACAGTCCCGCTTTGGGGTGGGTGGGCGGGGGGAGTAGGATTTCTTTCCTGACGGAATGCTTATTTTCACCTTTTGGGAGTCTTGCTTATTAAATTTTTGAAATGTTGGAATATTGCGTACATTTCTTTTGGATCCATACCCTCCTCTTTAAAACTCCAAAGATTTGAGGTTTTACTATTTCCTAAAAACTAAACTATTCTGATATTATGTTTAGAAACCTGTGATAAGTCCATTAATTTTCAGAATTAAATTACACACATACTACCCTCCTGTTGACTGGATAATAATGACAGGGTTATTTAGAGTAGAGAAGAATATCCGGTTGTCATTAGAATACATATAAATGTCACTTTCTGTAATAAATATGATTACACAACCAACACCTGGTTTATACTTCTATTAAACGACAAATCTACGTCATTTCAATGTCTTTCAAGGTGACGCACTACTACCTTATAAATAGCTAAATTAAGTAGATATGGTTCTTATAAGTGTTAATGAGGCTTCTATCTACCAGAGACCTAATGACGTAGATATTAGCAAATATATGTCACAGTACGGCATTCAGCAATGAGCGAAACCCATACCACATAGCAAGCAATAAAAGGCCCCGACATAACAAAACGAAAAACAAATATGATATACACAACAAACGACAACCACTGAATTCCAGGCACCTCACTTAGACTTGTCTTGAATCTTGACTCAAGATTTTATAAGAGGCAATGTTCTGGCCCCCATTAAGTTGGAAATGAAAAATCTTGCCTTATCACACATGATAATAAATATTCTGGTCCCAAAATATTCACCAAGATGTTAATATTTTTGAAGTATCTTTTTGGACAATGCCTTAGCTAATATTTGTGAAGTATCATTTTTGAAAAGGCCTTAGCTGATATTTGTGAAGTATCATTTTGGACAAGGCCTTAGTTGATATGCAGTTTTTTTTTTTGAAACCATAGGATTATATGGGGATATAGAAAACTATCACCTTGACTTCTCTCTACCAGCGGGAAAATGCACCCGTTCATTTGGTTGTGTGTGATACATAAATACTGAGTCACATCCGGTACAGCAAATAAATAACAAATTTCATATTCGGATTATCAATAAAGAAATGAAGAGTATATTACATAAAACAATCCTTTTTGAGTTAAGACCCATTTAGACAATCTGCTGTATCTGATTAATAAGATTTGGTTAAATGTGCAGCTTAGTTATTGGTTTTTTTTCTTAACTCTATCTATTGGAAAAGTAAAATGCAAGTGTCGTGCAAAATCCAGCGATATTGACAAATAATGCTGATCAAGCATCATTTTGTGTACTCCTTAAATTCATTAACTAAGTTGTATAATTGTATAAGTTGGTCACTGGGTTAGTTGGTTTGCTGGTTAAATGTTTGTATAAACTACAATTATTGGAAAAGTGCATATTTAACACTTATACAAAACAATGTACTCTATAATACATTTGGTTAGCATTTATAAAAAACAATTCCCTCTATCAAAATTTGATTTAATTAATTTATAATTTTGATCTGATATACTAGTAGACGTATATCTTATGCTTTACTTGTGTATACTTTTATATTAATGGTTGAAGTACTTTAATATGTCAGTGTATGTGCTGCTGGTTTCTCCAGGAACAGAATTCAGCAGCCGAGAAGTGGCATTTAAAATCCTAAAGGAGTATGTAGTAGTCCAGTATACGTTAGACTTTTATGAAAGTTTGATGCTGAATGTTGGAGAGGCCATAGATAATAAACGTTAAACAAAAAGGACTGAACAGAACATCCAAAGCCGTCGAAATTCAAAACTTTGTCAAAGAGTCTGTTACCATAGTTTTGTCTGTTTTAAAATGATGTGTTGTAAAAGATAGATGACAGAAACAAAAGGGAAATTACAACTCATAAATCGAAAACTAACTGACAATGCCATGGTAAAACCAAACTGACAATGCCATGGTAAAAAACAAACTGACAATGCCATGGTAAAAAACAAACTGACAATGCCATGGTAAAAACAAACTGACAATGCCATGGTAAAAAACAAACTGACAATGCCATGGTAAAAAAACAAACTGACAATGCCATGGTAAAATACAAAAAAACGACAAAAAGACAAACAACAGTACACAATAACACAACATAGAAAACTAAAGACTGAGGAACACGAACACCAACAAAAACTGGGGGTCATCTCAGAGTCACATATTGTTAATGATATAACTGTATTTACTAAATGGATAGTTCTGAAATGTATGTTGAAGGGCGGAAATTCATTTTTTACCGACTGATCTTTTCACTGCCTGCATGTATTTGATTGATAAACACCTCACATGGGCTTTAATAGTCATATGCAGTCATTCGGATGGTTAATAATAACGTTTCGCTTAAAATATTGTTTCTTTCTTAAATCATAATATCTACCAAAACAATATACTGTGATCTCAGACTCCTTAAGGCCTAAACCTAACCCCTGTCTTCGGACAAAAACTTTGTTTTGGTTCAAGCTCCTCGAACCCAGTTAATAAGTTTATGATGTTAATTGAACCAGCATTAGAGCACGACAATTGATTATTTTTGTGTGAGTACAGGCAATCTTTGTTATTTGTCGAGATACCAACATAATTTTCTCCAGAATGCAGCACGTATGTTATTTTCATGCAATAATGCTTTTTTTACCAAAAATATCTGGTTGAAAATAGGGCTAACACCTTGAACTTTCAGTTTAAACGAAATTTGATTCTGTTAAAAGTACTGAATAAGCATATTTTTGAAGATTTTCAATAATCCACATGTTATCTAAAATATCGTTTCGAGTTTAATTGTCTTTTCATAATGGTCAAGGTAATATAAACAGTAAAGTTGGTCAGCCGTTTAGTGTACTGGTCATCTTATATCGGTCATTTATTGTCCCGGAATTTTAACCTTTACCCATAACTGACCAATATAATCGCGTCAATGAATTCATCAAGACATTACATGATTACAGACGTATTAGCTAGTTTGTTACTACACATACTCATGTTTGTACATAATTTTAACGTATTTATATGGAGAAAGTTTTACACGATAATTTCTTATTTCTGTGTAAGTAAGATTTGTTAAATGATGGTTTTTGTTCAAAGTTCAAATGTTCACAGTTATATCTTTACAGAAAGAGTTAAAACACATGGAGGCTTCTTTAATATTCAATATTAATTCAGAAATTTATGAAATCAATGTCTTCATGTAAAAGCATGTATCACGTTCATTGAAATCTATGCGTCATTTAAAAAAGCGCTTACCGAGCTAAATGAGAGAAAGGATCTAAGTGGACATCACAATAATTATGACAAAATATATGTAAAACAAGATGTTTTATTTTGCATAAATAATTTATGTACTAAAAATAATAAAAGGATTGGAAATTTTTAAAGCTGTTCTTAAAAATAAATACATTGGTAACGTCAATCTTCTAATATTTACTATTTTCGGAGTTGTAGTTCTTTGATGTATAATAAGTTGCCGTGACCAGGCCGGAGATCTAGGATTTTATTTTTGAGCCCAATATTTTATCATATTTACAAACACTTCCAAAAGTAGCAAAAAATATATCAACTTCTCGTACATTTTAAAATTGCAAATTTTGTAGAATGTTTACTGACTTTGAGAATATATTTGATATGTACTTTTTCTGCGAGAAGATTATTACAATTAGTTTTAATGAATTTATCCTGTTGCATAATTATCTTTTATGCTGAGAATGAGTCCGAAATTTCACTTCCGAATAGAATGACGGGTTTAATTCTGTGCTCAAAAATATGTAATCGAGTTTTCACAGTAGGTTTATGATGCTGAATTTGAAAAAGACGTTCAACACCTTTTTCACAAAACATTTGTTTGGGAACTCTGAAGCTACCAGAATTACTTAAAGGTACCTCAAGATAAGATTTGGCTTCTTATATTCAAAGTGTTTTGAAAAAACTCTTTACAATTTTCATACTAATTTTTAATACTTTTTTATATTTCCCTAACACATTGATTGACCTGTTTTGTACTTCTTTGTCCGAGAACAAAACAAAAACTTCACAGAATTTCTTTTTTTGTCATAAACTTTTCTCTTAATGACATCCGTTTTCGCCAACACATTCATTGTAAAACATCAATCAACTACTCTTCCTTTTCTCTCTAATTCAAAGCGACCTTTCCATAAAACATTTCATTGTATAGCAGTCAGGAAAGTTTGTATTAGAGTCATGTATTATACTAGAGTATATCGGCCATAATTAACCCTTTAGTCCATTTCACTGTCTATTGCAGATTTATCTATTATTTTTAAGGTGCAACTCTCATCTTCCGTATTTAGCAGTCATTCTCCTTAAATAGTTTATTTGCTAAATCAAGATGAAAAAAGGAATGTTTTTTTATTTCATATCAAATTGGTTGTTAGAGGAAATTGTATACAGTGTTAAATATCAAACCGTTCAATGAAAGGACTTCCGGAATGTAAACGGCAGGGGGATTGATTCATTAAAATATCACGTCTTTAAACAAAAGTTGTATTAAAAACAACACCGATATACTCCTTAATGTCTAATGAATTCTTAATAATTGTGTTGTTGGTTTGGCATACTGTATACTGTACATATAAAACAAAAACAACTTAGAATAAAATACAGAATAAAAAGAGCACATGTTTATTGTATTGTAATTGATTGTACTGTCGCTGCAACATCTTTGGCATTATATACAAATCAAATTTCGAGTTGCGTACGCACGAATGTCACGTGCCGAATATGTGAACGATTGAAGAAAACATTGAGAACATTGCTATTCCTATGATTTTCGCAAAAACTTGACTTTCCAACAGTTTCAATGGTACATTTCAAATCATTATCACATGTTGAAAATTGGTATTTGTTATTCTAGAATATTTGTAGGCTCATTCCTAATGTTTTAAAGATTTTGAAATCTACCATTTTGAACACAATACTATCGAAAGCCTGATGTCTGTAACAGCAGGTTATGTATGAGCTCGAGCTTGAGATCAGTTTCTGCGAGCATTTTTAACGTGGTATTATTTAATCCGGTTTTACTTATGCTCACAGTGTGAGAACGGAACTGTACTGTTTATTTATATTTTGGTCATTCGTAAATGTGTCAAGCAGAGCTCCAGCACTTGCTTCAACAACAATTAACCAAACAAATAATACAAATGCCGTATACATCCAATAGATTTTCTTACAATGGTTGAGCTCCAAGTAAACCGATCAAAGAATGATTGAGCTCCGAGTAAACAGATATAAATTGTCAGACAACAGCGAATAAAACTGCAAAAATTAAAGAAAATACAACAAATTTATTCGACAATCTTAATATACACTTTTCTAATATGCAGATGCAGGTTACTTTTCTGAAATTCGAACAGCCAATGTTCACGTAGATAAATAAATTAAATCATTATTTTGAACGTTGGACATTTTTTGACTAAACGATCACGTGCGAAGTAACTGTACAATCCTTTACATTTGTATTTCATTGTTTGTTTCTTGTTTCAACTATACTATTGATCAGGATGAATACGCCTGAACGGAAGTTCAGTCAATTTTAAGACAAGTGTAGAGAAACCATATCTAAGTAAAAATATAACAATTTGTAACAACCGAACAACACATTAAAAACTCACCATATGTCAAGCCATCAAGTGGAAGTCTAAAAAGATAGCGAATAAATGTAACAGAGAATATCAAAGATCTGCCGACTACACAAAATTCCCCAAATGACAAAAAATATTAAGATATGAATGATGGATGGATTGTGTTTAACGTCTAGTGGCAAACATTACACACACATCACGACTAGAACATGTTTATGTGATATGAATATAAACCCTACTTTTTACTAGACTAACACGCTAAGCCGGTATCTGTCCACGGGAAGATAGGTCACCCTACCCGGACACATTATTCGGACTCCGAGGTGACTATTCTTTACCTTTACTCCTAAATGCCACGTGCTTAGTGGAGAAGCAGCAATTACCAAGCTGTAAGTGTTTGGTTTGACCCGGGCGTGTTGACCCCTCGAGGACTTGTACATTTTGTTTTTGCATACCGTTACTGTGTTTTTTAAATATACATTGACGGAAATATAACAATAGAAGTGTTTGATGTGTGCACATACCTGTTACCTAATTAAAGTGCATGCTTGTTTTCAATTGAAAAAAGACAGATACAAATTTACAGTGTTTTCATTTGGAATGTGTTTTTGAAATTTCCCTGTAAGAATATATTTGAAAATTATGCTTAACTATTTTCAAATTGTTATAATCGATTAAACATTTCTTTATGTTGGGGGAGGCTGGATCGTAATAATTCTGTCAATGGCAAACAGGATCGATCCCAGAGCTGTCTATCATGTATCAGTTTTAGCTTTCTAACTATTAATTAACAACTCTTTCTGATGATATATTTTGAAATTGAACGTATTCCTTTGTGAATTTCACTGTCAGTTTTATTATCGAATATCCACAAGGTATAATCCAATATATTTGATATTTCTATTGCACCATCTTCCGCCCTACTATAATCCTTATCATTAGTATAATAATACCATTGAAGAGAAAGTTTGTGTTTAATTAGTAATTCATTTATTATTTATTTTTAATGACGCAATATATTCTGCGTCACACAAACAGAACTCTGCCTACGTCCGTGTTTGCTAGAGACAAAAGTAAATACCAAACTTCGAACGTACCTAACTGGACCACATTGCTTAATCAATGCTTAAGTCTAAGCCGTATTTTATATTTAACATTAAGCTTTTTCTAGCATATTTTATTTATTTTTCTTCTTTAAATAGAATCTTACTTGAATTTAGCCTTTAATGCTTATTCAGGTACATTAAAAGTTAATGATTTGAGAACAAATCTATTTGTTTAGTTCAAGAATAATCAGTGAAATCTTCTGCCAATAATTTCCCTTTTGTTATGTCATAAAATTAATCAAAGTTGACATTCTAAATGATTCCACCTGTAGGTGTTTCGATGGATTCTATAGAGGGAAAATAATCTTTGTACATAAATTTTGAATGAACGACTTACATAATAAAATAATTTAGATATAAATTTAAAATTAGGAATAGGTTCCAACATTTCCCCCTTGACGTTGTAACTGAACGTTATAAGCCAACAGCAATCAACTATGATCTTTCAGTATAATATTTATACACATTCATGATGTTTGCCACAATGTTGTGTTCAAGGGTATTTTATCAACACTAAGAGACAATGAGGTACGAAAGGAGCCATTTTCTAATACAAAAAATAGTAAAAATCTACACAAATGACTTTTTTCGAAAAAGTGCTCTTTACATACATATAGATTTTGATTACTACCTTGCCCAACATGATATTTCACTTGCATCGAGATGTACGTTTAACATTCCTTCGGAAATAAAACTGTTGCTAATATCTAATGGTGGTCGATACTCACATTTTCTACTTTTTCTTGTATTTGTACCCTCCCTCTATGCCACTTTCAAGGGTAACACATTAAAAATTTGACAACAAACTCTATATTTTTCAGTATTTGTTGCTTAAACATACAATTCAAATACGTTTCTGGAGAAATTGTTTCAATTTCTATTACTTTTTTTTCAAACAATTTAACATTATTTGCTCTCCTTTCCCGCCAAAAGTTACAGTTTTTTAAATGCTCTTGACGAAAACAATCATGCATATGGACCGTAATCTTTATTTTTCCATATGTTATATTTTGTAGAAATCATCTACTGAAAACAAAATTTTGATATTTGCACCCACTTTATGTAATTAAATGTTCTGTAAATATCTGAAATACGCCATTCTTATTCTAATTTTGTCTTTAAATGATGAGTGAGGTATCTATATAAGCATCGATTTTCTTTTTCTCAAAACAATTGTTTTATTGTACCAAATCTGCCGTGTAAATAGTTCACTAGTTAATATCTTCTATCATAGTATACCTTTTGTTAATTACTCAATAGCAAGGGACTACTATTCAGTAAAGTATAATTGGTCAACAGTATGTTAGAAACATATATTCTATTCAATATATATATATATATATATAATATAAGCATGACAATTTACATTTTTAGCTAAAAATTTCTGTAATTTCACGTCTCATTATAATTTCCGGATATAAATTGTTGGAAGTCAATTCGATCTCGATTAGAAGATTAACTATTCATGTTGATTGGATAGGTTTTGGCTTGATGTACCGGATATTCTCAATATTTGATGCTAACTAAATATCAAAAAAAATTTTTTTTGTAACTGAAATTGTGTGTGTTTTAAGAAGATTTAGGACAATCACATAAATGAGATTGGAAGTGGGTGTAGTTACCAAGTAATACCTAATCAAAATTTTACGTTTGTTTTATTATCGTATTGTACATGAAAACCGATTGACAAAAGGGCATGGAGATGGCATATTTCCTATATAAATTTTCAAGTGCAAATATGAAGATCTAACATTGTTAGGTTGACTCCATGAAGGAAAAAAGGAATAAAATTAAGAGACTATATAATTAAAATACAAAATCAAATCAATAAAAATATATAGAGAAACACTAAAACAATATCGAAGATATGCGTAACTCTGGAAAAAATAAAAATAAAAGATATATGTTTTATGAAGTCGACACTTTTGTGTCACTCAATCCACAAATGCACATAGAACATAATTGACAAGAGTAATGAATTTCTATTACATCTCTGTATGGTATAAATTACAGATTACTCTATTGCACTACATGAAATCGAGCTCGATTCAATGAGTCTCTAAGTGCATAACTGACATTGTTTTTTTTATTACAACACGTGAAATCGAGTTCGATTCGACGAGTTCCAACGGGCATAATTAGCAGAAGATTTTATTGCACCATAGGGACACCGAGCTGGATTCGATGAGTTTCCATAGGTTATAATTGATAGATTATTTAATTGCACCATTGGAAATCGAGCTCGATCCGAAAAGTTCCTAAATAGCGTAGTTGATAGATTATTCTATTGCACCATGGGAAATCTAGCCCGGATCGACGAGTGCCAATAGAGTGCACGCTGTAATTGACATAATATTCGACTGCACCATGGGAAATTGAGCACCATTTGACGAGTTCCGAATATTCTAAACAGCTGCTGCAGATACATTATTTATTGTAACTGAAATTTTGTGTGGTATGGTTATTGGGAACAATCACGTAAATGAGATTGGAAGTGGGTGTAGATACCAAGTATTACTCTAATTGAAATTTTATGATCGTTGGAAGAAGTTAAAAACTGTACATTAGAGATTAAAATTATACATAATGTAACAATGTGTAAGCAAAATACACCCAGCAGATATTTTTTGCATATACTAAAATTTCTTTTTTAAATTTCACATCTGACCTTTTGCTATAACTTCATTGTATGTATACATGAACACCGATCGACAAAAGGGAATGGAGATGGAATATTTCTCTTAATAAATTTGTAATGGCAAATTCATGATGGAAAACCTAATGAAATTAAAAGACTACTCTGCAATGATCCATGATTAAATCAAGAGAAATAAAAAGCGAAACACAAATATATTGAAGATATGCAAAACCACAGGACAAAATAAAAAAGAAAAGATATATTTAAGGAGCTACCACTAAATCACATGATCAATTAAGCTGACGCTTTGCGAAGTCGGTACTTTTGAGTCACTCAATCGACAAATTCATATGGGACATAAATGACAGAGAATTCTATTACATCACGGAAATCGAGCTCGATTCGATTAGACACTATAGGGTGTAATTGACAGATTATTCTACTGCACCATAGGCCTCGTGCAAGACCCTCATGGGTAGTCAAGGTCGTTAAAAAACACTGGTCTCTTCGCACCTCAGGAAATCGAGCTGGATTCGACGAGTTCCTGTAGGGTATAGTTAGCAGATAACTCTATCACACCACGGGAAATCGAGCCCGATTCGACGAGCTCCAATGGGAATGATTAATAGATTTTTCTATTACACCACAGTGATATCGAGCTGGAGACGACGAGTTCCTATGGGCATACATGACAAATAATTCAATTACACTACAGTGAAATCGAACTAGATTTGACGAGGTCCTACAGGGTATATTTGACAGATTACTCTATTGCATCACTGGGAATCGAGTCGGAGCTGACGAGTTCTCATGGACATAATTGACAAATAATTCTATTGCACCATGGAAAAATCGAGCTCGTTTCGACGAGTTTCTTTAGGGAATATTTGGCAGATTAATCTATTACACCATGGAAAAATCAAGCTGGATTTGACGAGTTCCAATGGGCAAGGGAAATCGAGTTGGATTCGACGAGTTCCTTTAGGGTTAGTTGTACCATGGGATATGAAGCCCACGAGTGCCGATTGAGTGTACATTGTAATTGAAGGAATGTTCTATCGCACTTTTGGAAATCAAGCAGGATTTGTCGAGTTCCTACAGCGAATAAATGATAGATTATTTTATGATACTTTGGGAAATCGAGCTCGATACGAGAAGTTCCGAAAGAGTATTTTTGACAGATAATTCTATTGCACCACGGGAAATCGAACTGGACTAGAAGAGTTTCCATATGGTATAATTGATAGATTATTTTATTGCACCATGTGAAATTTAGCTGGAATGATTATTTTTTAAATAATAACTAACATAATATATTCTTTTCTTGATTTTGACACATGTTAAAGGCCTCGTTTGTATACAATGCAAGAGATAAGGAAGAACACTTGAATAAAAGGAAATAAGATGTAGCAACAAAGAAATTGTGTTTAAAATATCTTATACACAGAAAAATATCAAAAAGGGCGTGAATTTTACCGCGCTTAACAAATCATTAATGCAATAACATTTACAGTAAGACGGAAAAAAATATTTGGGTATCGATGAAACAGTCTTCACCCTACCACAATATTTGGTCACAAGCATGTAAATCATATATCAAGGCGATTTTAAAGGACAGTAATTTGAGAACTTCCTTATTCGTTCTGTTTAGATTTGTATCTGGATTTGACGTGTACTGTGTTGCTACGGAATATGTTAAATCTAAACTGTAGTACATACAAACAAAATCATTGGATTAATTAGAGGTTTGAAAATAAATAATTATTAAACATTCACGCTCGGATAATGGTTAAAACAAACCAATAAAATACATACTATAGACATTATGAATAGAAATAGAAACTCAAAGGAGCCTGATTCATTCATCTGGAGTCAAATAATATGTCATATTAATATATACATAAATATCAGGAAAAATATTTACCAAATGTTCCGTTATTTCGCTTTAGATTTAGTATTGCTGATCATTTCGAAGACCGGTAAAACAAGCCAAATACATATTAACATAGATATCAGGACAACATAAATTAGTAACACAATTTTCTATTAATCATTATAGATCTCATAATTCCTGACCAATTTCAAAGTTTTGTCTTCAATAACGCATATAAGGAGTCGAAAAATGGTTTCAGTAATTTCGATGTTTATCTAGAAATTGTATTGCAGTAACTGATAATTTTTGGCTGATTATTGTTCTTATTTATCTACGATAGTGTTCAAAATAGAAGGCAAACATGCTCGAATTTGTCAAAAATCATCATTTAATCTATATCTGTGACAGTCATTTCGCATTGATCTTGAATTAACTTACAGTTTTGCTGTTTGCAATTTCTTTGTTATCTATTATTATCTGTTATCTATAATCATCTCTTATTCTTTTAAATAAGTTAGGCAGACATGATAAACATCAAAATTTCAGTGCAATAACTCCTATAACGGTTAAATTATCATTTCAGGCATATTACATTGTTAAAGAAATTCTACTGCTGATCATTTTGCTGTTTCTGTCAATCTATAATTATAGTTCTATAAATGATACACAATAATACTTAAAAAAGGTCGTTTAAGGACAACGACTCATCTAAAGGGTTAATTCTGCATTTCAGGTCATATTGGGATTCATGTTAATCTTATATTGCTACAAAAATACTAAATTTGGTAAAGAAAATCAAAGAGAAGCAAGATCTTGACTTTCGATACATTGCACAAGTAAGCTTTTCTGTATCCATTACGGTTTCCAAGATATAAGATATTTTCCCACTATGTTTTATTTCTAGCCATGTCATTCATATGGAGCGGAACAAAATAAACAATATTTACTTTACTGTTTTCCCTTTATTTGTCTTTGTACTATAATGTTCAATTTGTTCCATTTTGGTCATAAGACTCTTGACGTGAATCTGTATTTGTGCATCCAACTTTCGGGTTTTGGCTTTTGACATTCCTGATGGGAGTAGGCCTATAGGTGCGATTCGGACGCATTTGTTTATTTTGTACTCTATCGGGAAAGTGTATATGTCATTATTTTTACTATACTGTACTATCAACAACAAAACCTTTTTTGTTGGCGTCTTTTTCAGATTTATTTGTATGCTTGGATGTTTTGAGTCAGTTGTTATGTACATCTATAATGTATGTTTACACAAATTTGACTGCTGGATCCCAATTATTGTCACGTTAACCAATTATGCCTGTTTGGGTTGCTTACAAAATTGTGTCATTATAACGGAACTATAAACAACTGTCATACAAATAGGAGGTTTATATAGCTATACAACCAGGGATAACCCGCCATTTTCTTAGGAAAGTACCTGTACCAAGTCAGGAATATGAAAGTTATTTTCCATTCGTTCCATTGGTTGATATAGTCTTAGGTTTGGTTTTGTCAGGTTTTATGGACTTCCCCTTTTTGAATTTAGCTTGGAGTTCTGTATTTCTGTTAATCCTTTTTCTTCTAGACAACCTAAAGATCATTAACGTGAAGGTTAATTTAAAATGGATCAATAGTTTCAGAGGAATTTCTAATAGGAGTGGACCGAGAATTTTTCGCCCTTTTTCGTTCTGAAAATGGTACTTTTTCGTGCCAATAAGAAAAGGGGATTGAAGTTGTACAACTTTCCGACCAATCAAATCGTAGTGAATACACCAATTTTCGAGGTGATTTCGTATTGTCTTTCTTTTTTTTATAACAATATCGTCAAGCTGTGTTAGCACAACTGGTCTTCAAACGTTGTTCAATATATACCAACAGCAGTTTGACACGCCTTCATAAAGCAACTGATGTCCTACATGTTGTCATTACGGCTAGTATTTCATGAAAAATACTAAATATATTGAACTGTGTCGGATAGAAATCAACCTTTTGCAAGTTCATGTACATGTGAAGACTGTGATTGATTTTAGAACATTCAAATACAAAATAAAAGACGAATTTTTGTCTGTTTTGTAGGGTCTTATAACAACTCAATTTTCAAACAGTTACAGACTTTCCGTAGAAATTTTATTAACTCGAAGTAGGATAACAGATGTATTGATATTCGTTTGCATAAGGTCGATTTCTATCCGACGCAGCTGATTTATAGTTATTTCATCTAAAAATTTCTTCATTATAAAAGACAAAATGTTAAATGACTAAGTGAACCATGCTTGCATATAATGAAGGCAAGGCATATTTTGGAATGCAATTTCCCGTTGCACAAATTTAACATCAAGTGTGCATTCATCACTTCAATAATTTTAACGCTCCATTCAAACGCATATTGTATGAAATAAGAACAAAAATCCAACATTGGTGGTTTTGCTTGAAAATATAATGTAGAAAAGGAAGTTCTCTATTGCATAAAAATCAGTAAATATTAATCTTTATTTGTCCAGCACAACGAAATGTATGATGTATTTCATACAGTTTCGCGTGTTTTTGGAATGTCACTGTGCATCAATTTAAATATGTCAGTCCAATTTCTTCTGAATTTATTTCATTTGAGATCATGGTTAGCGTAAAATCGAATGTCAGGTATATAAATAAAATACATTAAACTAGAAATAAAAATCCGGATTTTGTGTTGGAAAGGAATGGACCCTACCACTGATTGGCTCGGTGTAAAGACAATGGATAATTCATATAAGGTTCTATGCAATACTGTTCGTATTGTGTATACATATGTAGTTTTCCAATAGGGCGCCGTGGTAAAAGTTCTGTTAGTTATTTTCCAATTCATTTTTACAGTTTATTATTTTGTGCTATTACACCCCTGTCCTACGTTGACACGTCAACAACAAACATATTTAACCCCCAACGCCTGTTCCAAGCCAGGGAACTGTAATCCGATGCTAGTCGTTGGTTGCTGTGTCATGATTGTTTTTTGGTTTATAATTTTTTTGGAAAATTCAGGCAGTTTTTTTGTTTTTGAATTGTTTCACATTTTGTTATACTGGGACCTGTAAAAGCTTACTATGCGGTAAGGAAATTGATGAATGCCGAATAGTGACCTGTAGTTGTTTACATCCGTTCATCGGTCTCTGTGGGTTAATTGTCTCATTGTCAATCACAACACATCCCTTTTTTGTAGTAAGTAAGTGTCAACGTTTTGAAAATAATTTCTTAAGATACCTAAACGTGAACTAAGGTAACAAATAATCTCTGACTATTACATCATTAAGTTTTGCCTATATACAACAAAGGCTGTTAACATAGAAGATCACAACCAGCTGCAAAAACGATTAACTAGAAACTTAATTTTTAAACCTAGATGATAATTTACTGAATTTAAAGTCATAGCAAAATGTGACATTTGTATTTTTAAATATCAATAAAAAAACCAGCATTAGGCTTATCGCACCAATCAGACGAATATAATCGCAGCATGATTAATTGATGTCTAAGAATAGGTAAATGAGTTTTGCTTACAGGTAATTGATTATTTCTTAAACAGGTGATTGGTTTTGCCTAGAATGGGTCTCTAATAATTGTCTAAATTAAGGCGACAGTATTGTACCGATGTAATAATCTCGAAAACAGATAAGGAAACAAACATCTAGGTAAAAAAAAACCAATAAAAACAACTGAGTGGATTGCATGAACTCCGATACGAGAGAGACAGAGTGTGAACTCCGATACGAGAGAGACAGAGTGTGTTGCTACTATGCAAGCATCAACTGCCATGAACTCCGATACGAGAGAGACAGAGTGTGTTGCTACTATGCAAGCATCAACTGCCATGAACTCCGATACGAGAGAGACAGAGTGTGTTGCTACTATGCAAGCATCAACTGCCATGAACTCCGATACGAGAGAGACAGAGTGTGTTGCTACTATACAAGCATCAACTGCCATGAACTCCGATACGAGAGAGACAGAGTGTGTTGCTACTATGCAAGCATCAACTGCCATGAACTCCGATACGAGAGAGACAGAGTGTTGCTACTATGCAAGCATCAACTGCCATGAACCCGATACGAGAGAGACAGAGTGTTGCTACTATGCAAGCATCAACTGCCATGAACCCGATACGAGAGAGACAGAGTGTGTTGCTACTATGCAAGCATCAACTGCCATGAACTCCGATACGAGAGAGACAGAGTGTGTTGCTACTATGCAAGCATCAACTGCCATGAACTCCGATACGAGAGAGACAGAGTGTGTTGCTACTATGCAAGCATCAACTGCCATGAACTCCGATACGAGAGAGACAGAGTGTGTTGCTACTATGCAAGCATCAACTGCCATGAACTCCGATACGAGAGAGACAGAGTGTTGCTACTATGCAAGCATCAA
The DNA here is from genome assembly GCA_017311375.1 of Mytilus coruscus. Lineage (NCBI taxonomy): Eukaryota > Metazoa > Mollusca > Bivalvia > Mytilida > Mytilidae > Mytilus > Mytilus coruscus. The sequence goes on along the minus strand of CM029601.1, from coordinate 2,939,590 downwards.
CTGCCATGAACCCGATACGAGAGAGACAGAGTGTGTTGCTACTATGCAAGCATCAACTGCCATGAACTCCGATACGAGAGAGACAGTGTGTTGCTACTATGCAAGCATCAACTGCCATGAACTCCGATACGAGAGAGACAGGTGTGTTGCTACTATGCAAGCATCAACTGCCATGAACTCCGATACGAGAGAGACAGAGTGTGTTGCTACTATGCAAGCATCAACTGCCATGAACTCCGATACGAGAGAGACAGAGTGTGTTGCTACTATGCAAGCATCAACTGCCATGAACTCCGATACGAGAGAGACAGAGTGTGTTGCTACTATGCAAGCATCAACTGCCATGAACTCCGATACGAGAGAGACAGAGTGTGTTGCTACTATGCAAGCATCAACTGCCATGAACTCCGATACGAGAGAGACAGAGTGTGTTGCTACTATGCAAGCATCAACTGCCATGAACTCCGATACGAGAGAGACAGAGTGTGTTGCTACTATGCAAGCATCAACTGCCATGAACTCCGATACGAGAGAGACAGAGTGTGTTGCTACTATGCAAGCATCAACTGCCATGAACTCCGATACGAGAGAGACAGAGTGTGTTGCTACTATGCAAGCATCAACTGCCATGAACTCCGATACGAGAGACAGAGTGCGTTGCTACTATGCAAGCATCAACTGCCATGAACTCCGATAGAGAGACAGAGTGTGTTGCTACTATGCAAGCATCAACTGCCATGAACTCCGATACGAGAGAGACAGAGTGTTGCTACTATGCAAGCATCAACTGTCATGAACTCCGATACGAGAGAGACAGAGTGTGTTGCTACTATGCAAGCATCAACTGCCATGAACTCCGATACGAGAGAGACAGAGTGTGTTGCTACTATGCAAGCATCAACTGCCATGAACTCCGATACGAGAGAGACAGAGTGTGTTGCTACTATGCAAGCATCAACTGTCATGAACTCCGATACGAGAGAGACAGAGTGTGTTGCTACTATGCAAGCATCAACTGCCATGAACTCCGATACGAGAGAGACAGAGTGTGTTGCTACTATGCAAGCATCAACTGCCATGAACTCCGATACGAGAGAGACAGAGTGTGTTGCTACTATGCAAGCATCAACTGCCATGAACTCCGATACGAGAGAGACAGAGTGTGTTGCTACTATGCAAGCATCAACTGCCATGAACTCCGATACGAGAGAGACAGAGTGTGTTGCTACTATACAAGCATCAACTGCCATGAACTCCGATACGAGAGAGACAGAGTGTGTTGCTACTATGCAAGCATCAACTGCCATGAACTCCGATACGAGAGAGACAGAGTGTGTTGCTACTATGCAAGCATCAACTGCCATGAACTCCGATACGAGAGAGACAGAGTGTGTTGCTACTATGCAAGCATCAACTGCCATGAACTCCGATACGAGAGAGACAGAGTGTGTTGCTACTATGCAAGCATCAACTGCCATGAACTCCGATACGAGAGAGACAGAGTGTGTTGCTACTATGCAAGCATCAACTGCCATGAACTCCGATACGAGAGAGACAGAGTGTGTTGCTACTATGCAAGCATCAACTGCCATGAACTCCGATACGAGAGAGACAGAGTGCGTTGCTACTATGCAAGCATCAACTGCCATGAACTCCGATACGAGAGAGACAGAGTGCGTTGCTACTATGCAAGCATCAACTGCCATGAACTCCGATACGAGAGAGACAGAGTGTGTTGCTACTATGCAAGCATCAACTGCCATGAACTCCGATACGAGAGAGACAGAGTGTGTTGCTACTATGCAAGCATCAACTGCCATGCGAATACACATTCAGTCAAAATGTCACAAGCAAACAGATACACTCATTAAAGCTACAGATCAGATGACTATACTGTTAACGAAAGATCTAAGACCGCGAAAAATGTCGATAAGGATTTTAGACGCCGATACATCGTATCGATAAACCAATTTGTAATAGTGACCGTTAAACTTATGTAGTGTCGATTTCAGTCGTACTGCCTCATAAGTGTGGTGGAGCAGTTTATGTGAAATGAGTACATTCCTTTTAATGAAGTCGTCCGTATAGTGTGAGCATGCACGAGCTTTAATGATTAAATTAGAAATGTTAACGCCATATGATGGAGCACAATGTATGTTACCTCTGAGAAATTTGAAGTTGACAATTGGAACAGGTCACTGAATATTGCATAAAGATGTCATTGAAATGCCTTTTGAGCATTCCTGATGAAGGTTAATCCAGAAGAGCTTTCGGACGCAAAAAATAATATATAGGGATATTTTGATTTGTGTTTAACACCACTTTCAGCACTTTTTTGCTATTTCGTGGCGGTCAGTTTTTACTAATGGAGGAAGCCGAAGTGCCCGGAGAGAAACACCGACCGGTAGGAAAACGGACAATCCTAGTCAATTTAGATTGGAGTCAAGCACAACTGCCAGGTGCGGGATTCGAACTACAGTTATTCGACTACTTAGACTACTCAATATTGAATTCACCAATGTGCATTAATTCATATATATTGTGCCGCAATTATATTATAATAAATAACATATTATTTGAAACTGCAGTTACAAGGGCGGTAATAACGTAACAATCGTAAAATGTTATTTTTTGGGACGTCCAAATGTGAAATATTGAGAAAAGGTATATTTTCCAACTGATAATTATAAGGTTGAAAACGAGTACATGGACCACTGTTTTTTAAATGACATTTAGCTAAATAATTTAGGAAGATTATTTGTACCAATCTTTTATGAAAAAAACATCGATTATTTTTATTAAACTAGATACATGTATAACAAAAAATACCGTTTTTTCTCTAAAAATGGAATTTAGATAAATTGGTATAATTTCCAAAGAATTGTTACTGACATTAGTATGAAGAGAAGATGTTCCAAATGTTTTTACAAAACACTACCTGCGTTTATCTGTTAAACAAAAGAAATATGGTTTTCTCACCCTATGGTTAGAAATGTAAAAAAAAAAAAAAAACGAAATTTTTACGAAATATCTTTCATTTCGGCCTCATTTATCTCTTAAAGTAGTGTATGAAGGTACATTTTTTTTGTATATTTGAATTGATAGCTACAAAAAAATCCCCGTGTGATGAAAATCTGTATTATATGCTCTTAAGCAAACAGCAATCAACCAATGATCAGTCAACACGTTTAGTTTCAAAGTATGCTTACTGTTTTTATGCCGTATTCAAGACTGTTCGTTGTAGAATTTATAAATGAAAAAAATCCATTCTCATGATGTTTTGCAATTGTAAACAAATTGAATAGTATTGTAAACAAAATATTTTTTTTAATATTGACTTGTATCAATACAAGAAGTGTACAGTGTACAAATAACTATCTAAAAGTTTACATTCTATCTAAAATCTTTCAAAATGAAATCTAGTTTAGTATGTATATATATGCACTTTCTGTATTGCAGAGTCTTCACGTGATATGTGGGAATTAGATAAATGCCATTTGTCACTATACAATCATGTTCAAATGGAGATGCGTTTGAAATCTAGATCTAAAATTTATTAATAGATTATTAGGTTATTAACTTTGAAGCTAATGAGTGTTTCTGAAAGTATAGCGCTTTTGAAGCTTTTCTGTCATAACAACCTGAAAATAAAAACATTTTTCTCATTCATACAGAGCTGCTGTCATTTCCTCAAAGAATAATCTTATTACTGACATTTTTTTTATTACAGATAACAGCGCTTTTTATTTGTATATGGATTCAACACAGTCACATATTGTCATTTTGTACACATTTTGAGATAAAAAGTACTTTAGTTTTTTATTTTTGTAACTTCCTTCATTTTGATTTAATATATTAGTACATGTCCATTCTATCATTGTAAAGTACCACTCCTTTCCAATTTAAACATACTGTACGCTGTAACGGCATATGATAATACTGACCTGATGATAATTTACGTGTAATTTAATATATTAATACTGACCGGATGATAATATATTTTGTAAAGGAATACTGTAAAAAAAACCGGAATATTACAAATAGCTTCGGACTGTTTGGGATTGATCATTCAAGATGAAGGCATATACAGAAAAGAGCTTCAGACGCAGAGAAATAATCAAATGTTATTTTCATTTTGTAATAATCTCAAATCGAGTCCCATTTTTTACTTTTAAAAAGATGTCTTTGATTAAAATCAGTTAATTCTTTTGAATTCTCTTTTATTTTATCTTTATCAAAAACTCATGAAATATACCATATTCCGTGTTTCGTCTCGATGTTTCGTCTAAATTAGACTCATCAGTGACGCTCGAATAAAATCAATTTGAAGGCCAAATCAATAACCAAAGAGCATTGAAAACCGAAAATGTCGAAAATTTGTGCCAAATGCGACTAAAGTAGTCTATGCCTTGAGTTAGTGAAACTTTCTTGTTTCGAATAATTTAGCATTTTATCAAAGTAAATTTACAGAAAATGAACAGAACATATCAATGATATTTTATGTTCACAATAAAGTGCTGACTACTGGGCTGGTGATACCTTCGTTGAAGAAACATACACCAGCAATGGCATCGACCCACAAAAAACTCATCAAAGATACCAGATAGAGCAATTAGTTTTGAAATATGCTGACATCAAGGCAAAACTGCAAAATCTATTATTATTTTCTTGGAAATATATTTTGCGTTACTCCATATTTTTTTTAACCGAGTTTTTAAAATCATATTACATATATTTCAACTGATTATTAAATAGATACAAATAAGCTTTACTCCCTGCAACTAAATTCATCGGTGTTCAGTGGCTTCGGTTTTTCTTTGCTGAATAATTAACACTGAAACGTTATTGAAAATATAGATTTAGAACTATTTGATGGAAAATAAACAGAAAATAGCTTTAAATCTGGATACATTCAAACGCATGTGCATTGAATATATTAGTATTAATGTCTATCCACATTAAGTGCAACATTTTAGATTTTGATAAGATGATGTTTTTTATTTGGCCTTACAAAGTCCACACATCCCATTTTAGGCGATGTCAGTTTTAATTTTAGGTCCAGCATCTATTTTAAGTCTCACATAACCTTTACTCAACATGTAATGTTACAATTTGTACGAAAAAATTGCCAAACGTTTGAAAAAGAGAGGAGAAAGATACCAAAGGGACATTCAAACTTATAAATCGAAAATAAACTGACAACACCATGGCAAAATAAGAAAAAACAGGACAAACAATAGTATATAAAACACAACATAGAAAACTAAAGACTGAGCAACACGAAGCCCCCAAAAACCGGGGGTGATCGCAGGTGCCCCGGAAGGGTTAGCAAATCCTGCTTCACATGTGGCACCCGTTGTGTTGCTTATGTGAGTACAAACCCGATGATAAGTCTAATTCGGTAGTTCATATTCGGGGAAGTTTTGATTTGAGTTTGAGTCATACATCCATTAGTTTTGGTTACTCCGTGGAAGGCGACCGAACATTTTTTCATCACCTGGACGAACAGATTAAACAGTTTTTTTTTACTGTATCTGTAGATTTATTTAAAATACCAGATACTCTTGATAAAATGAAAGGACAGAGTTCCAATGCCCCCTGCGTTGCACATATTTTATCTGTCCAAGTGCAATAACTGAAAAAAAAAACTTTTTTTTTGTTCTTAATTTTTTTTTAAATATCTTAGAGAAATGAAGGCTTGGGAGCAAACGAAATGCAATTTCCGATATAATTAACATTGCCAAGGGACATAACTCTTTTAAAAATATTTGATCGGTACTGATTTTCGAAATTGTCCAAGACTTCCGAACTTTTCCCGAGAATTTGCTGATATAAACCTATGATATAAGTTTTTAAAAATCGGGCTAGAAATGTACACATGAAAGCGCTAACAATTCAGGCAATTTTTCACATAATTAATATTTCAAAGAGGCATAACTCTTTTAAAAATTGTAGATCGGCACTGATGCTGATATAAGCCAATGGTATAAGTTTAATAAATAAAGGCAACAGTAGTATACCGGTGTCATAAATCGATTGAGGGAAAACAAAACCGGGTTACAAACTAAAACCGTGGGAAACACATTAACTATAATAGGAAAACAAACGAACAACAGGAACACTGAAGTGCAACAAAAACAAACGCAAACATACATAGAAAAAAAATAAAAATCTGGCAAAAATTTAAAACGTGAGAGCGCTAACAAGACCGGACAGACGGACAGACGGACAGACAGGCGGACGCCCGGTATTTCTATGACAAAAATAAGGAGATGTAGTATGATTGCCAATGAGACAACTATCCACCAAAGTTCAAACGAAGTGGATGTAAGCAATTATATGCAACCGTACGGTCTCCAACAATGAAAAAAAAACCCATACCGCATAGTTGGCTTTAAAAGGCCCCTACATGAAAAATATGAAACAATTCAATAGAGAAAACTAACGGCATAATAAATAACAAAACAATTTACGAAAAGCAAATATGACAAACATGAACCATCGACAACCACCCAACTACAGACTTCTGACTTAGGACAGGCACATATAGAATGTGACGGGGTTTAACAGGTTTGAAGGCGCCAACCCTCCCCTTAACCTGGGACAGTGGTGTGACAGTACAACATAATAACAAACTATAAAAATCAGTTGAAAAGGCTTAACTCATCAGATCCATAAAAAAGCAGAGTAACGTCTAACAAAACATACACCAGCATTGCAGGGTACTTATACATCCCTAAAAACAAGGAAAAAAAAAGACACAAATTACAGATCTGAGAATATTCGCAGTTACTGACAGCTAGTCCAATGCACATAAAAACTATTTAAAATATTATGTATCTAAGACTAAAATAACAATCAGTACAAATCCAACTCCAATGGATTTAGTGTAAAGACGTCATTAACAGCCAGAGAAAAAACATGACCTTGTGCAATGCCAAATTATAGGGAATGAAAAATCGTTCATTTTGATTCTTATAAGCCCTGTATCTTGTTTTCGCTTTACATGTACACAGATTGATGGATTTATGAATAAAAAGACAACCAACACATATCTAACTGGTAAATGAATTTTGGCATATGTTTTGAGAGGTTAATAATATACTTATAATAAAATTATTTGTATGTTATGATTCTGCAATAAGTAGGTGATACCTTTACCACAAATACAGCTGTATGCCCCAGGGAAAGGAAATAATTAATTGTGATATTTTAAAATACACGAAACTGTTCTTGTATACAAATTTAGCATCACAATTGATTAAACTTGTTCTGAAAATAGACAGCATAAAATAAAACATCAGATCTTAACCATAAAACAAGTGCTTGTGTTTAACTAATGAATACAGTTACCTGATGATCTAATTAAAACGTTACGGTTGTATATGTTATTTATCAAATTCTTCATTCATAAAGTTTGTAAAATAGGTAAGAAAGAAATAACACTAATTACACAACTTTTTGTTCACTAAAAATATTACAATAAAAGTTATCAAAACAAATTATCTGGTGACATTAGTATACTAATGAGCTTAAAAGTAATCAGTTATATACAAAATTTCGTATCTGACAAACATTTTTCTGTTTCTTACAAAATATCGCGGCATTTCATTGAAAGAGAGAAACCCCATATATGACCATATTATACTTTATAGGAACGGTATATGAGCCATCTATCGTTTCTTTATGGATTTTTGTCCGGATAGAAAAGTATTACATGCAAATTTTAGGTTTGAAATTAAAATAGCTAATAGTGTTTAAAATATACCGCAGTCTATTTGTTTTTGAGATATATTTGATATTCAGTATCTTTGTTATCTGAAGCGATACAAAGACAGATAATGTACAAAAAGATAGAAGAATCAATGAGCTTCTACCAAAACAAATTGTTACTTATATTACAAAAAAAAAGGAAGTATTGAAAGGTGCCATTTTTAGGGAAAATGTTAATACTTTTTGCAATTTCCTATTTTCAAAATTAGCACCTTCAGTTTTGCACCAACCAAGTAGTTTTATTTTCCACAGCTAAGCACATGATACAAGCCCAAAACCGCGTCTCAGATTTCTAAATCGTTTCCTATTACGGAAATATGAATGCATTTATTTTCGTTCTAATGATATTTTAATCGGAAATATTGAAAGTGAATATTTTTAAAAGAAGTACAGTGTACATTTTTGTTTTAATTTTCTGACCATTTGGGAACATGTTTATAACGGTAATAAACCAACACTTTTGGAAATAAATCTTTTGGTTTTTTGTTTTATTGACAACATGTTTATTGAGTTTGGTGGAATTGTATACCAGCAGGCAACCAATATTCAACTGAGTACTAGTTATGCACGCTCTACTGGCTGACTTGTTTTTGTACTCATATGAAGCAGAATTCGCACAATACCTTCTCAAAGTCTTAGAGAAAGTGCATTTTACTTTCAGATATATTGGTGATGTTCTCTCATTAAATAACGCACACTGCAATAAGTGATTACATTGCATAAATCCTATTGAACTTGAGATTAATGATACTACCAAAAGTAAAGGGTTTGCTTCATATCTTAATCTTTTCCTCGAAATTAACACAGATGGACACCTTCAAACTAGAAAAATATGACATACATGATGATTTCTACTTGCCAATTGTCAACTTCCCATTTCTCAGCAGTAACATACCGTCTGCTCCATCGTATGACGTTAACAGAGCTCAGTTAATACGTTACGCTTTGCATGATCTACTGTACGCTAACAGAGTTATGAGAAAGGACGACTGAAATCGACACGACGTACGGTTACCAAACAGATTAAATTGACCGCTACGAACTGTCATTGTCTCAACTCACTAACGACATGTTTTCGGTCTTAGATCTTGAGATAGCAGTATAGTCGACTGATCTGTAATTTTACCGATTGTGTCTTATTCCCGATCGTGAATTGCATGGCGGGTGATGCCTCCAAAACAAGAAACGAGTACCCTGTTGACGCAACAGGTCACGCTCCTTTAAGAGTTCATTCGTTATCCTCAGTTTTTAGATATAAGAAGATGTGGTATGAGTGCCAATGAGACAACTCTCCATCCAAGTCAAAATTTATAAATGTAAACCATTATAGGTCAAAGTACGGTCTTCAACACGGAGCCTAGGCTCACACCGAACAGTAAGCTATAAAGGGCCCCAAAATTACTAGTGTAAAACCATTCAAACGGGAAAACCAACGGTCTAATCTATATAAAACGAGAAACGAGAAACACTTATGAACCACATCAACAAACGACAACTACTGAACATCAGATTCTTGACTTAGGACAGGTGCAAACAAATGCAGCGGGTTTAAACGTTTTAATGGTACCAAACCTTCACCCTTTTTCTGAAACAATAGTGTAACATCACAACATAGAAAGACACACTATAAAATATCAACTGAAATAGCTTAACTCAATCAAAGGACATATTAACACCATTGAACATACACTGAACAAATAAATTTGACCTATGATACAATGTAAATTCAAAATAAATAAACTAAGGGAAATTTGTTTGTTACTTCGATTTGTCTCTTCAATTTACGAGCTTTGAACATCTGGGACTACTGTCGCTTGAATTTATTATGATACTTCATGTGACATAATATCTTAAAAAATGACAAAGTTATAACTAGTTTTATAAAACCATCCCAACTGTTCATGAATAATTACTTTTGAGCTACCTTAACTCATTGAGAATCATATCAAAATGTGTAGGAATAAAAGGATATGTGGGGTAAAAGTCAATGGCACAGCTGCTTAATAACATAATTTAATCAAAATAGACGTCTGAACGTCACCTTTAAATAATTCCAAGCAATGAAGATTTGCATTTGCCCTATATAAACAGTAAAATTACTGGGATAAGATAAGATAAGATAAGATAATTTTATTGGTTCAAAATCCAAAATTATAGGATTGTTACCAAGACAATAAACATTGACTATACATAAACATACAAACATAATCTGACCACATTTATAAACATTATATATATATATATATATATAACTGTATATCCCTCCATTATTAAAAGAAAATATTGTTACAATAATAAATGAATGTATATAATCTCTGCTGAGGAGGTGGTACCACAAAGTTATTAAGTACTCAATAAAGGATTTCTAGAATTATACATGGTGCTTATGAATTTTACAATAATTTTAATTATATCAGTCTCACCACAGGTATACAAAATTTAAATCTTGCTTCATTGGTCATATTTAAAAAGAGGAACTATTTCACTAATTTTGGAAAATAATTGTTCTCTAATAGTATTTAGTTTTGTACATATTATAGTGAAATGAAATTCATCTTCTACTTCTAAAAGACACAAGGGACAAATTCTCTCTTCTACAGGTGTTTTAGTGTGTCATCCTTGTTCAATTTTAAGAACACTATTACTTATGCGAACTTTGGCAAAATGTCCTATTACTTTTCTGTCAATATTTAACAATAAATAGGTTTCCAATTTGTAATTTTCTTCAAGCTGTCTATTTGTTCTGAGCTTATTACCGTGCAATGATTTATCATCAGAAAAAATATTTTCTTACCAATAATTCAGATATCTATCATTAAGTTTGGTATGAAGTGCATATAATAAACGCCTTTTTGAATAATATCATGATTTTCCCAAACGTGTGAAAAATTTAATGTAGCAAGTAGCTGTTCAATCTTTTTCGTAAATCCATTGGTTAATTACAGGTTTGAACTATATATATCTTTAAGTAAACAATTATTACCAGATTTTATCACATGCAACCAGAAGCCAATTGACAGTTTTAATGCTTCTATAAAAACTGGATACATACCAAGTTCACCTAGTACTGCTAAATTGACAGCTGTTTTATTTACTCCAATTAAAGTTTTTGCAAATTTAATCTGAATTTTATTGGTAGCCAATGACCAATATTTTGACTCTAGATTTGTAATATCTTTAATCATATATAGAGATCAAACTTCACTACAATAAAGAAGTATAGGTTTAACACAAGCATCAAAAAGCTTGAGGTGAGGTAAAACATTAATATCTTCAGAAAACAACAGTTTTCTGATACAAAATATAGCTTTTGAGGCTTTTTTACAAAGAAGTCTCACTGCCTCAGTAAAACTACCAGAGGGTTTAAACAGTATAGCCAAATATTTATATTCTGTACAGTGTTCAAAACATTATCATTAAATACAAACTTGTCTTTTGTAAGTTTTTTACCAGATTTGTTAAAAATCTTAATTTTGGTTTTGTCAAGATTTACTGTTAAATCCCAACTAGTGCAACTGGGAAGGTCAAACAAACCAAGTACAAAGTTGGAGAGGATTGAAAACAAAATCAAATTATCCAAAATAATATTGTTCCAAGTCTGGCTAAGATCACCTCTGCCTGTGTACAGATAAACCTAAGGGGTCCGAAAAGTAATAATTTTATAATGGATCAATTTACAGAAATGAGAAAAAACAGTACCGATGTTCAAATCTCGTAATTTCATTTTAAATATACAAACAAAGTAAAACAGATTGAGGGAATCTCATGAATTTTAAAAGAAGCGAGACAGCTTGCTTCGACAAGGTTAAGTCTCCTTCTATGTATGCGCTCACTGACCTGCAAATTCTGAGTCACTGAAAATGTCATGATAGGGAATGGGACACAGTCAATTAAAATGCACATGAGATAAACAAGAAAGAAGAAGATACGACTATTTCTATATCTTAAGAAATAATATCGATAAAAATCCTCTATTGTTAGACGCATACACATCGTATCTGTCTAACAATCCGTGATGATGACCGTTAAACATTTTAATATGTAGTACCGAATTCAATCGTTCGTACAGAAAGACAAACAGCATCACAGATAAAAAGTGGAAAATTAATTCAAATAAGTTTAGAAAAAGCTACACAGATATCTTAAAGGTAAGCAACACGAACCCCTGAAAAATATATATGAACTCATGTGCTCTTGAACGAGAAGTAGTTCCGCTCATATGTGTGGTCATCTTGCTCAAACTACCTTATGCATCTAAATGGGACGATCATATTCATAATAAAAAAAAAAACAAAAAACAAAAAAAAACAAAAAACAAAAACATTATGCAATGATTTTGGACATTTTCTATTTTTAATTATTGACTGAGCTTATAAAAATTAGAAGATCTGGTATGGTATATATGATTGCCAATGAGACAACTCTCCACCAGTGACCAAATGACATAAAAGTTATCAACCATAAGTCACCGTACGGCCTTCTATAATGAGAAAACTCATACCGCATAGTAAGCTATTAAAGGCTCTGAAATGACTAATTAACCATTTTGCTGTTTAATAAAACAGAGGACCAGAGAATAAATAAATAAATACCAAGGAGTTATGAAATGTTCGCAAAGTACAGAATTCAACATAAATTTCATTTAAATGTAACTTTTGTAATTGGAAAATCCGCATTACAAACGTCCATTCAAGGTTTGCTAAATTGCAGAAAAAGGTACGCATGGTACCCCGAAAATTCAACCACATATTTGAAAATGTCTGAGCTTCAAAACGAGCCATTCAAGTTTACTGTATGGAAAAAAAGAAATATTATCGTCTAACTGAAATGAATTGTGCATAATGAGTTATATATGACAAAGGTATTCAATAACGGTAAACTAGATCATGATGGCGTGCGTAAAACATTTTGTAGAATTTCATCTTAAGCATTGTTAACATTTGGTCCAATAGCTTCCTTATAAGCATCAATTTTCTACCAATACATAGTAAAACGACGGTCTCACAACTCGACGACGTTACGCTTATTTCGGCATATTTGTTTTGGATGTTATTTTATACCATGAATACATGTTGACTAATTTATACCAAAAATATCCGAAGTCTGTGTCCATATGATTATTTACATCACTAAAACGGAATTTTATCTTATAACAACATATCTATTACTAAGAAAAATCTTTTAGATTTGGATTAAGAGAAAGGAGGTCAGCGTTCGTTTTTTTTAGAAAAAGAATGTTGCAATTTTTAAGAATATTTATACTTCAGAAAAATTAACAATTAAATAAACTCTTTCTTCGATTTTAAGTAGTTATTTCATATGTTAAAGATGTATGTAGAATTTTAACAAAATCGGTTGCATAACCCATTTATCGTCCCTTGACTTTTAGAGAATATTAGTATTTCGGATTGTCGAGACAATATCAAAGTAATTTGCATACAACGAAAGATATTCAACTTAAACGTATTGCTTTGTTTTAACCCGAATTACCTACTTATTTTTTAAAAATTATGCAGGTAATAAATCAGCCGAGACATTTTTAAAGTTGATTTTGTCTGCTGAAAGATATTCTAATATTTATAAACCTAGCACAATAGATTTCAACACGACCTTTGGATGTTTAATTAGGACTACGATGCTACTGATATAAACACGTAACTGCAGAAGTAAAAGTATTCACTAAAAAAGAATTACATATTAGTAAAGTTTAAGGTCGTCTCACGGTTAACGTTCTCTTGATGGAAGATTATGTCTTCTATTCTGGATTTGTAAATCACGTTTTTCAGTGTGGTTAAATTTTCCATTTCATCTACCAAGGACAACAAAGTTTTAATAATGTCTTTCATTTTTGTTGCGCCAATTATTTGCTGTTATCTATGGACAAAAATACAAAATACACTTGTTAACCAAAATATATGAAAACATAGAATCGCGAAACCGCTTTACAGGTACTCTTTCGTCCCTCTTTTATCAAATGGTGCAGTCAGGTCAAACAACAAATTGCTGTAAATTTCGATATTTTTTTGAAAGTCTTATGAGGAAAAATTGGACTTGTACTATTATGTGTATGCACAAAATACTAAGTACTCCACGTTCTTATGTCAATTTTGATAATTGCAGACTGTAGCTTATTGGCGACTTTAACCAAATGGCAATACGTCGGTTGCTCCTTGTATGATAAACATATACTTGCCCTTTCGAACCACCTGGTATAAACCGGTTTACTGATAGAGGCGATATTTCGGATTTTGATAAAATTTTGCATGCATTTAGAATTCTTGAACTGCATCTGTAGTGGCGGATCCAGGGGGGGGGGGTCCGGGGTTGGAACCCCTATTGTTGACGATCAATGCATTTGAATGGGGATATATATATAGTTGGAACCCCCCTTTATCCTGGGTTAAGAACCCCCTCCTTTTATAAATGGCTGGATCCGCCCCTGATCTGAATATAAAAAAAGGATTAATGCTGCGTTTATGCTTCCAAATATTCTGTCAATGAAAAGTAGACAACTGGTCTATAAATGCATGGAATGCACGTAAAAGGCGATGAAAAATATGCATTTTTCAAACTGTAAATTGCGTTTTCTAAAAATCTGTCCGGAGAATTTTTATTGATAAGAATATGATATTGCTGTAAAGATTTACTTTCAATGATATGAAAATATTAAGGGGTCAGTATCTCTATACTATGACGTATCTCCTTGATGACGTTTTAAACTATCTATTACAGAATTATATAAATAAAAATATAAAGAATATTTACTGGGGGAGCTATACAATTTCCCTTTGAATACTGAAATTGTCCCCATGCTTACTTGAAGCAATGGCAGTCATGTTAGACGGTGAGCTGGATTTAACACCATACGAATGAATGTGATTAGGTTTAGTTCCCATATTGACACTAGCTTCTGTTGTTTTATAACAAAATAACAAAGGACAGCGAATGTCAATTAATGGCAATAGTGGCACTAGCTCACACTGTAAACATGGGGATATAACAAAATATCTTTGAAGTACAATGGTACTGTACTATAAACAATATAACACGTATCTAATGTCGTAATAGTAAATAATACATTTTTTTACGATTCGTATTCTTCAAACCTGTACTGTTGTCAATAATTGTTCAGGTAAGAAGTTCAAGGATATATAGATAGATTATAATTCAAGGTTTACGCTACCTGTACTTAAACAGCTGAGAAATCAGCTGGATGCTGTATCAAATTTCGTTTAAATCAGCTGTGGTTAACATGTAAACAACCCCTTTAAATCAACGACCTTGTCTTTCTGGCATTGATACACATTTCATAGGGCGTTGATCGTTTTATTTATTTTTGCTGAATCATTTAAAATCACTAACTTAGAAAACATTAAACTTTGTTAAATATATATGTAAAATAATATGATGTTACACTTGTTACATTTGTTAGCGAAACAAATAATGTCAGGTTTGGATTTTTAAATTCTCCATGGGCAATGATTTTATAATTTGCAGAAAATCGACCGATCTCGTGAAAGATAGATGTTTCCCAATCATTGTATAAAAACTTGTTACAAATACAAGGCTTATAATTTTGTAAACCAAACACGCGTTTCGTATACAAAAGGTAATATCATTTTTGTATAACAAGATATTTTAGCATTGTTACAGATAATAAATATCGTTGTTTTGTTTTGAATAAACAAATATTGTATTTTTAAATGCAGAAAATTGAAGACTGATATGTATATATTATAAAAAAGTTTTCTAACATGCTGTGTATGAATCGTCCGCCATGCGAATCCACAATCTGTAGACATAATTATAATTGGGAATAGGACACAATCGGTAAAATTACAAATAAGACGTCTATTGGCATACATAAATAAAATACAAAAAATACAAAAATAAGTAAGCAATGAACGAGATTGTTATCAAGTCAGGAATATGACAGTTGTTGTCCATTCGTTTGATGTGTTTGTGCTTTTGATTTTGTCATTTGATTAGGGACTTTCCGTTTTGAATTTTCCTCGGAGTTCAGTCTTTTTGTGATTTAACTTTTTTCTGATATTAGAAGATCTAAGACTGCGAAAACATATCGCTAGTGAAGTAAGTAAGGACAGATATATAGTATCGGGTAACCAATTAGTAAAGGTGACCGTACAACTTGTGTGTGTTGATTTCAGTCGTTTTTCCTCGTAACTTTTTTGGAGCAGTTTTTGTGTAAGGAGCACACCAATGTTAATGAAGTACATACAGTGTTAACATAACCGAGCGTATCAACTGAGATATGTAAACGTCATTCGACGGGGCAGAGGATATGTTACTGATGAAAATTGGAAGATAACAATTTGAAATTTGAAATCTTTCCAACGTCATAGATTTTAGTTTAAAGTCATCACTCTGTGTCAATATCGAGGGAAACATCAAGATATGAAGCAGATCTTCAAGTTTCGGTATCAAACTTCCTTGCAAGTTCACTGGGATATATAAGATGCTGCACTCACTGAAATATAAGTGTGAGTAAATTATTTAGCAAAATATTTCGTCACGACGCAACCTTTCGTCCAAACTGTTAACAAGAATGCAATTGACCTCTTTACATTTAACATCAATGTGCAGATGCAATTGCATTCTATCTTAAAAAAAAAGAAAATTCGCCGGACAAAGCTTCAGAAAATTTAGAGTCAAATATTGAACTTTTTTTGCGATATTTACGTATCTTATATATTTATACTCCTGTCTGCCGGATTTGCAATTTCCTATCTCTATAAGTCTAAAAGCCACATATTTATCTTTTCAATATCTAGATGCGGTGCCACATGTCCAGGTTGTATTCAAAATCATCGCTTTATACATGATCATGGTTCAACTTGTAGGTCATCTACGTCTATTCAAATATAGAATCAGGATCACCTTTGCATCACCATATATTTTATCTTCCTCGGATCCAGAATAGAACTTCGACTGGGAAGGGTGTCATCCATACCACTTCAACACATTAATCCATAATCATTTCAATAATTGCTGAGACCCATATCCGAAAAACTGTATACATGTATAATCCGCTATCGTATACCTCACCTTGGGGTACTTTATAATGAAGGATTAAGATTCGATATTTGTTGTATTTGTAATAATGTAATTACTATAGAGATATATATAGTTAACCTGTTTTTCTACTATTTTTTTTCAGTTTCTCAGTCCTAAATATTTCGCCAAAGCTTTGTTATATCCTGCCGTCTGTCCAGCCCGTAAATTTTGATAAAGCAAAATCTTACACCGCGTACCTTGAAATTAAATGAAACTAATAACAGTCCTTCAAAATTCATCACATGGAGACACTTTTTTTTTTACCAATTTATAATTTTTGTCTTTGTTAATCACTGTCCTTGTATGACCTTTTTGCTATTTAAACTATAAAAGTTGAGAAATCTGCTTGCTTATTATAATAACATTTTCTTTTAATCATGCATTCATTTGTGCTCTTCCTTCGAAAAATTCTATCGTTTAAAATATGTGTGAAAATATGGATAATTGTGTTATAGAAATTTATCATTATAAACTTAGAAATCATTTGAAATTAAGGAATGCTTTCTCTGTTGCATAGCTCTGGTTCCTTTTCCAATTTTGGCTATACGTTAAGTCCTTTTTTGTTATATCAGCCCTTCAAAGTTTGTTTTAGGTTTTAGTTTTCTAATAGAGCATCACTGAAAATATATAAAGTGTCGAAAAACGCAACTGGTGCAGTAACATTGATACCGTTGAAAGTTATTATACATTTTGTACCTAGACAAATGTTATTAGTTAGATTTGAGATTAATATTGAACAGATATATCATGCTCAGCAGTGGTATTGATGAAAAATATCAGTCTAGAGAAATTTCCTTCACCTAGCGGCTGGAATTTTTCGCAAATACCACTCCCGAACATGAGAAATCTGTTCAATACGTGAGAAATACACTTGCTATCAACCAATCAAAATCCAGGATATCTTTATGAGGTGTAAACATGTAAAATGTACTTACAAATACTAACAGCTATATCTATATATGTTATGTAAAAATAAGAAAATGTGGTATGATTGCCAATGAGACAACTCTCCACAAGAGACCAAATGACACAAAAATTAACAACTATAGGTCATCGTACGGCCTTCACCATACCGCATAGTCAGCTATTAAAGGCCCTGAAATGACAAATGTAAAACAATTCAAACGAGAAAACTAACGGCCTTATTTATGAACAAAATAATTAACGAAAAACAATAATGATATACAGCAACAAACGACAACCACTGAATTACAGACTCCTGACTTGGGACAGGCACATACAGAATGTGGCGGGGTAAAACTATTTTGTTGACGCCAAACCCTCCCCCTAACCTGGGACAGTGGTGCAACGGCACAATACAAGAACAAACTATACAAAACAATAAACGAAAAACAAATATGAGAAACATCGTTAAACGACAACCACTCAATTACAGTTACAGGCTCCTGACTTGGTACAGGCACATATAGAATGTTAAACTAGTTTGAAGGCGCCAACCCAACCCCCTAAGCCTGGGACAGTGGGATAACAGTACAACATAAGAACAAACTATAAAAATCAGTTGAAAAGGGCTTAACTCATCAGATGGATACAAAGCAGAAATACATCTAACAAAAACACGTGGAATGGTACTTATAAATCCCCACAACAAAAAGACACTAAGTACAGATCTGAGAGTACTCGCAGTTACTGACAGCTTGTTCAAATTCCATAACAACTAGTAAAAAAATTCATGCATTTAAGACAAAAATATGGTTTATTTCTATCATTAACAAGAGAAGGATAATATACAGCTTTTCAACGTTTTTCACTTTATCAAAAGTACAGAATTTAAAAAAAATGAAAACAAATAAAATAAACTCGTCAAAATCCTTTCATAAACTGGGCAGTTAAGCAACACATTTTATATTATAAAAGAAATAGCATAATTTCCGTTCGTGCACCATGTATGTAAAGAGTTTCCTACAGAAAAATACACTTCCGTGTTCACAACATATGTGTGAAAAGTTTCCTTCAGCCAAATATATGTCCGTGTGCACTGTGCACGCCACATCATGTATGTATATGAGTTTCCTTGTTTCCGTTTGCACAACATGTAAGTATAGAGTTTCCTACAGCAAAAGACGTTCCCGTTTGCACAACATGTAAGTATAGAGTTTTATACAGCAAAAGACGTTTCCGTTTGTACAACATGTGTATATACAGTTTTCTACAGCAAAAGACATTTCCGTGTATACAAAATGTATGTATAGAGTTTCCTACATCAAAAGACATTTCCTTGATACAACATGTGTGTATAGAGTTTCCTACAGCAAAGGACATTTCCGTGTGTACAACATGTGTGTATAGAGTTTCCTACAACAAAATACGTTTCAGTTTGTACAACATGTGTATATATGAGTTTCGTTCTAGGTTCTGACGTTGCTTATCATCTTAATTACGTTTTATAGTGTTCTTTTTATTTGACTTTGTATAATTTTTACCTTCACTATTTACTCCATTGTTTGGTAATATCCTTTTAGCGTGGCTCGGTATTTATGCATCCCGCCATTATCATTAGCAGTTATTGTGCTATGGTCATTTTTGTATTCTTTTCTTTCATTTTTGTTATGTGCTTTGTCTATAGAGTGTCTACATGCCATTTTGTTTTATTTGTTAGCATAGTTGTTTTGCTTTTATAGTGATAAAGATAATAACACAATGTTGGCTGCTGTATCCCCAATTTTTGAGATTTTTACCTATTATGTCTGTTTGTTTTGCTCACACATTGTTGTCAATATAATGGAATTTTACGCGACTGTCATACAAGTGAGAGGTTTAGATCAGAAATGATGTTTAGTACATATAATACAACAAAAAGGCAGGTTTTATCCACCATTTTTTACATAATGAAATGCCTGTACCAAGAGTTTCCTACATCAAAAGACATGTCTGTGCACACAATATGTGGGTATACAGTTTCCTACAGCAATAGACATGTCAGTGTGCATATTATGTGTGTCAAAAGTTTCCTACAGGAAAATTCATTTCCGTACGCACAACATGTGTGTATAGAGTTTCCTGTGGGTATAGAGTTTCTCACAGCAAAAGACATTTCCGTTTGTACATGTTTATATGTAGTTTCCTACAGCAGAAGACATTTCCGTGTATACAACATGTGTGTATAAAGTTTCCTACAGCAAAAGACATTTCCATGTGCACAACATTTGTGTATAGAGTTTCCTACAGCAAAAGACATTTCCGTGTGTACAACATGTGGATATACAGTTTCCTACAGCAAAAGATATGTCTGTGCACACAACATGTGGGTATAGAGTTTCCTACAGCAAAAGACATTTCCGTGTGTACAATATTTTTGTATAGAGTTTCCTACAGCAAAAGACATGTTTGTGCACGCAACAGGTGGGTATAGAGTTTCTAACAGCAAAAGACATTTCCGTGTGGAAAATATGTGAATATATAGTTTCCTACAGCAAAAGACATTTCCGTGTGGACAACATGTGGATATAGAGTTTCCTTCAGCAAAAGACATTTGCGTGTGTACAACATATGTGTATAGAGTTTCTTACAGGAAAAGACGAGTTTAAAATTTCGTTTACAACGAAATCATTCAGGACAAAATCTTCTTTAGGTTTCATTGTGAAAATGGAAACTCGACCTAATAGCTTCATACATATACTATGTGCCAAGGGATTTACCAAGCAAGTTATACAGCACATACATCCACTCCAAATTTTACAAATTCACTTTGATCTTGTGTGCAGTGAACCTGATCTTGTGTGCAGTGAACCCATAGATAATGGCTTTTTGGACACAAATGATTTAGCGCATTGTTTAATCATATGTTCATTACACCTTATAGAGATGCATTGATTCTTTAAAAGTATCTTGACTGATTTGCGTTCTTTGGAAACATGAGACACCGTTTCTCAATGGAAAGTTTCTTTAATTGTAACCAACAGTTATTTATATTGACTTTATTTTAATTCAAACAAAGTAAACAACAAAAGATATATGCATATGTTCAATAACTTTTCCATGGAAAATCTGCGATCAGCTGCACGTTAATCAAAGAAGTCAAACGGCTATAAATGCGATACATGAAGTGGGAGTTTGAAAATGTCAAGGTCGTGAATAATTGTCTTAATTCATATCAAATATCAACCGATGACATTTGGCACGGGTCTTATCGAATTTCTATGTTTAAAATTTACTAGAATAACAACATTAACGGTATGAGATGCGCATTTTGACAAATTTTGTCTCTTCAGAAATGATTGATGTCGCGTTGGAAACTCGCGCACTCTCGGTTCAATTATATTATTGTGTGTTGTGGCAATATTCACTTTAGCCAATGATTATATATAAAATAAATACATTGAATGGGATTTTTTAACGATTGAAACGCAACTTTCCTTTTGATGTAAAGGCAAGACCAATCTTATAAATCTGGATTGTATCAGTTTGGTTAAGTTTCTTCTTGATGACAAGACAAGACCAACCTTGAAAATCTAGAATCAATCAGTTTATTAAAGTTTCTTTTTGAAAACAAGGCAAGAATTCATCTTATAAATCTATAATCAATCAGTTTGGACAAGTTTTCTTTTGATGACAAGTATACTCATTATAGATACCAGAATTTAAATTATGTACACCAGAGGCGCGTTTCGTCTACAAAAGTCTCACCAGTGACGCTCGAATCAAAAAAGTTAAAAAGGTCAAATAAAGTACGAAACTGAAGAGCATTGAGGACCCAAAGTTCCTAAAGGTAAGTTTTCTTTTGATCACAAGGTGAGACCGATCTGATAAATCTAAAACCAACCAATTAGGTTGAGTTTTCTTTGATGACAGGGGAAGACCAATATGATAAATTTTGAATCGTACAGTGTGGTTAAGTTTCCTTTTGATGACAAGGCAAGACCAATCTAATAAATCTAGAATGGACCAGTTTGGTTTAGTTTTATTTTGAAGGAAAGGCGACTAATTTTATAAATCTAGAAACAATAAATGTTGTTAAATTTTCTTTTGATGACCAGGCAAGACCAATCTTATAAATCTAGAGTGAACCAGTTTGGTAAAGTTTCTTTTAAAAACAAGGGAAGACCAATCTTATAAATCTAGAATCGACCAGTTTGGTTAAGTTTCTTTTAAAGACAAGGGAAGATCAATCTTATAAATCTAGAATCGACCAGTTTGGTTAAGTTTCCCTTTGAAGACAATTTAAGGAAAGACCAATCTTATGAATCTAAAATCGATCAGTTTGATTAAAATTGATTTCAAAT
The DNA here is from genome assembly GCA_017311375.1 of Mytilus coruscus. Classification (NCBI taxonomy): domain Eukaryota; kingdom Metazoa; phylum Mollusca; class Bivalvia; order Mytilida; family Mytilidae; genus Mytilus; species Mytilus coruscus. Next base: position 2,917,499 of record CM029601.1, on the reverse strand, counting down.
AAGTAATAAGAGAGTAACAAAATTGGTTTGAATTTGTAATTGAGGCAGAAGATTTATGTTTACTTACGTTAAATGATGTGATGGATGGCTGTTTAACGTCCAGTGGCAAGTTAAATGCATTTTAAGGACGAGAACATTTGGATTTGGTATGACTATGAATCCTGCTTTATCGTAAACAGACATGATGTGCTAGATTTTTGACGTGCTAGTTCACAAGTTAACAGACCACAAAAAGACATGTTACCCTACCCGGACAAATTATTCTGACTTCAGGCCAACCAGTATTTCCTTTCATGTCTAAATAAATGTGTTTAGCGGAGTAGGAAAAGAAAATCAAAAATTTCAAGTCTTTAGGTTTGACCCGGTCGGAAATCTAATCAACGACCTCCCGCCTTCTGTCGACCACCCTCCCACGAAACCATCTAGACGCTGAATGAATAATAATTTTACCTGCTTTAAACTTCCAGTAATATCATTGGTTGAAAGCGAACACGTTGGAACCGTGTATATTTAATTTTTGGACAGTGGGCATGTTTTATTTTAAGAACACGGTCAGTGGGCGTGTTTTTTTTTTTTTTTTGTAAACGCGGTCAGTGTGCGTGGTTTATTTAAAAAACACAGTATGTTTAAGTTTTTAGAAATTTCATTGTTATTCATGGCATTTGTTTTGTACAGGTTGTTAATATTGAAGACTTCATCACTGTAATAGTCCACCCGAGACTCGAAATATTGCTTAAATTAATGCTCATATTGATCACTTTACGATCAACTGAAAAATATTTATTATCTTTTTACAAATACGTCATAATTCCCCATATCAAGATAGATAGTCGGTAAGATAAATTTGTTACAGTGTGCTATAGCCTAATACGATACATACGGGGCCAGTAGATTTCATATGGGACTCGAGATTTACTCTCTCTCATACTCTATGGAATTTGCTGACCCCGTTAATATCGTATTAGATCACTAGCACATTGTGTAACTAATAGTATACGGTAAAAACAAACTTAACGAAATACAAATCATTTTAATAGACACAATTAAAATGTGGTATGTGCTAAAACTACAGGTTTCTATGAAGCATTGTCTTCTTAGTTCATGAGAAACCAAAAAAAATGTTTTTGGTTTGACCCGACCAGGAATTTAGTTCACGACCTCCCGCCCTCGTTGCGACCACACTCTTACGAAATCACCGCGACGATAAATAAATAAGTACACGTCGGTCCAGGTGAAAAACACTTGACAAAACACATATCATTTAAATAGACACAATTAAAATATGGCATGTCTTCTAAAATATATATATGTCTGTTATGAACCTTGCAATTTCAAATTATGTTGAAGAATTACCCAACAATCTCGAATAAGACCATTATATAGACACTGTATATAAATCAAAAGATTATAGAATATATATTAACAGAATTAAAGCTATGATACTGCGTGCATATAAATTATTAAAAAATAAAACCTAGAATACAATGTAGCAATGGATAATTTGTAGTTTGATAAACATTTGCCGAGTATCAGCAACAAAAATATACAAAAGTTGAAAATTTGAATTTCATAGAGTCTCGTAACTTTCGATTTTGGCTGGATATTGACTGTTTTATTATGTATGTATTTAATGTGTGTGTGCAGTCATTTGTATGACAATTGATATGTGACACACATTTTATTTTCATTATTATCAAAATAGATTACCATCTTTCATAAATTTTGCCATTCCGGCAAATATATATTTGGTAATTTCGGGTAATTTTCATGAAATTAAAGAAATATTCTATTCAAGAAAACTTTTTCTGCCACAAAATATTTGGTTTATTGAAATAAGTAGAAAAGAATATTATATAAAAGTACACTTATGAACTTCCTTGTTAAATACATGTAACAGAAATCAATATTCTTTGTAAATACACTTTTTTATTATTATAATCGACATAGATATACCATTACGCTAAATTTAGTACAAATTCTACTTGCAACTAATATTCATTCTTATGTTTTAATTTCAGACATATCATTATTATATCTTTTTCTTCTCAATAAGATTTAAATGCTAGGAATATTGCGGACAAGACAATACAGATAGTTTTTATCGTTTCCAATCAAAATTGTCACAAAACGATCAATTAGCTTTTCTCAATATAGTGTCAGTTTTTTCCCTTCAATTTTCCCGTGTTTAATTTGTTTTTCCCCTGTAGATAATACAGTCGGTCAAATTTTCTTGATCACTGGTAAATTACGACAGATATGGCTGTTTAAGACGTTTTGTCAAAATTTAGAGCAGACCAATTACGCAGTTTCCTTGAAGCAGAATTCATTCAATTCCAGAGCAATAATTAAATGTTGAAATTCACCTCCATATAAGAATCTGAGTAGCTTTGCTCAATATAAGACTCTGAGTAGCTTTGCTCAATATAAGAATCTGAGTAGTTTTATTTAAAGTCGTTTTGAGGTTTAAAAGCGTGCAGAGCCTCATACAACCATTTTCTTTCATGATAATAATTTTGGTAACTTAAATAATAACGTTTTTATACCTGACGGACAAATATGAAATAGTGCTTGTTATGAAACGTAGAATTGTGAAAGAAATATAGTCCAAAGTGTATTTTTTTTTTAAAAAAATATAAAATTTCAAAATATTACGTAATGAATAATTGTTTATACTTGTATGTAAATAAGAACTGAAGATAATAGATAATTTCCTAGTATTACAGATGTGTGTGTATCCACTCTTTATTATTACTTTGGTAAATGCATATTGTCGATCGATGAGTAACGGATGTATTTATGAATGAGAGATCAAGTAGTACAGTTCCATATGATCAAAGAACCCATTTGAGCAGTAAAATATCTATTTTATTTATCATTATGCCAGTTATATAGCTACAGACACCCATACAAAGAACCCTCTCTTAAAATAAGTTGATGATCCAATCTCAATGACGTCAACTCCATCCATAAATCTATCAAAATGCATTTATTTTGCTTGACCTGATTATCTAATTATTGGATCGTGAGGTGAGGAGATGATTATAGTCATTTATCTTATTAATTGGGTTGTATTTGATGATAGTTCATTCATAATATGGGATAGTCAATCATTTGCACGTGCATACAATTTTGTTTTTCATTGAAAAAAAGAATAAAATAAAAGTCATGCTATAATAAACCAATTAGTATTTAATTGAAACAATAAGCAAAGAATGCTTTTCAAACTTGGTGCTACATGTGTTTTCATGGTGTGGCCATGGAATATACCTGGTATCTATTTATACAGAAATCTTCTGTATAATAAAATTGACCTTTTGATCCTTTTCTCTAATAATACGTTTGTTGTTTGTACATGTTATTGTCCGTATTATTTAAACATGTTTCTTCCAGATTTGATTTTTCTATTTTTGTATACTAAAAAAATATATTATTATGGTAATTATCATAATGAAACAACAATAGGAAACAATAAAAATAAAAAAAGAGTTTTTATGTCGACGCATGTTTATTTTTCAGAAGCAATCGATATAGTTTCGATTTGGTAACCTTTGACCTTAATGATGCTAAACCATGGTTACAGCTGGGGCATTGTGTCCGATCTGGTCTCTGATTAGACAAAGACTTGTGTCATTGTTGATATTCGAACATAAACAGTTTATGCATAAGTAAATATTTGTAATTCAATAATTGAATTCATTATAAATTATCCATTTAAACACACCCATTGAAAATCAGTCCTTGGGTTGCTATGAAACTCTTTTACCTGGAAAGTTGTTGCTAGGATGCTCTCTTCGAGGTCCGCGCTATAATGACATATGTAAAGCAGACTTGTCAGTTGCACGAAGCCTGATGGTGGATGAAGGAGGTTATTTAATAGACAAGAGTGTTTAGTATTTGAAAAACTTAGACCACAGAGTTATAAAAGCCTTCAAACATGTTTAACCCCGCCACATTCTTTATGTGCCTGTCCTAAGTTAGAAGCCTGTAGTTTTCATGTCTGAGATAACCCATACCGTATAGTCGGCTATAAATGGCTCCGACATGAAAAATATAAAACCATTCAATTGAGAAAACTAACGGCCTAATTTATAACAAAACAATTAACGAAAAACAAATATGACAGACATGAACCAATGACAACCACTGAACTACAGGCTCCTGCCTTGGGACAGGCAAATAAAGAATGTGGCGGGGTTATACAATTTTGTGAGCACTCAACCCTCCCCTAACCTGGGACAGTGGTGTTACAGCACAGCATAAGAACAAACTATAAAAACCAGATCGATACAAAGCAGAAAAACATCAAACATAAACACAGACTGGACGTGGCAGGGTATTTATCCATCCCTCATCCCTAACAACAAAAAGGACACTAAGTACTGACTGCTAGTTTAAAGCCAATAACAACTAATAAAAATAAACAGCTGCGCCATGAGCGCATGATACGCTCGTCGTCTTGTTTGTGAATTTTTATGCAATAATCATAAATAGTTTCTGACATACGGCCTGACATGCGAAATCCCCCTTTTTTTACAAAAAACTCAATATCTCTAAAATAAAATTTTGAATCAAAACTAAAAAGTATACAGATCTTTAGATTAATATGATTAAGAAGTGTGTAAAATTTAAAGCAATAATCATAAATCGTTTTTGAGATATGGCGCGACATGTGAAAAACCCCTCCCCCTTTTTTTTTTACAAAATACTCAATAACTCAAAAATAAAATTTTGAATCATCACCAAAAAGTATACAGATCTTAAGATTAATATAACTAAGAAGTGTGTAAAGTTTTAAGCAATAATCATAAATTGTTTTTGAGATACGGCGCAACATGTGAAAAACCCCTCCCCCTTTTTTTAACAAAATACTCAATATCTCTAAAATAAAATTTTGAATCATCATCAAAAAGTATACAGATCTTAAGATTAATATAACTAAGAAGTGTGTAAAGTTTTAAGCAATAATCATAATTGTTTTTGAGATACGGCGAGACATGTGAAAAAAAAAAACACAAACCTGTTTTAGTTACTAAGTCCCGTAACTCAAAAAGTTTTAATCTTATTTTCACCAAAAAGTATACAGATCGTTTGACCATCATAAGAAACAACTATATTAAGTTTCATGAAATTTGGATAAGTCGTTCTCAAGTTACGGTGCGACATGTTTACGCCGGACAGACAGACGGACAGACGACATTTGTATACCATAATACGTCCCGTCAAAATTATGACGAGCGTATAAAAATCATGTATCTAAGACTAAAATATCAATCAGTACACATCCAACATCCAATGGATTTAGTGTAAAGACGTCATTAACAGTCTGAGAAAAACATGACCTTGTGCAATGCCAAAATAAAGGTACCGACAGATTGAAGTACCGTTAATGTGCATATGTGTATAAGAAAACCATTTAGTATGATTTTAATATACTGATAACAAAATCGATATTTATATCAATAAAAGCAATATTCAAAGATCTAATTACAGTGTTGAATTGGTAACCTTTCAGAATATGTTCATTTAAAGGATTGATAAGTTTAACAGGATCGTATATTAATTTCCGGACATCACCGTAAAATTTAGGATGTGCTATTCCGTCTGAAAGAAGTTTTTTACAGGTATAGCCAAACTTGCAAACCAAATCTTTGTATCTATGGAAAAATTTAGTAAAGGTTTAAAGTAATTTGTGGTAACGAAATCCCCTACTTAATAATTTATCAGTAATATTTACGCTCATTGAAATCCAAAACGTCACTACTGTTATGATATTGTAATTATCATGTTTATTTAGTTGGCATAATTTGTTTTGTGTGGCCTAAGAATGTTTACATTGTTTTATATTGTGTTACAACTATGCAGTTTAGAAATCACTGGAACAATCATTGATACTCATGGAATGATTAGAACTTTCTATTTCACTTACATAACGTTTCCAGAATGATCATAACAAAAGATGCGTAATTTAAACATCTACAATTATCTAGAACTTTCCGTTACAAGTATTTAAATGCAGAACCTAGGGTTGGACATAGATAGACATAGACATCGATAGACATTAATATTCTCAGCAGTTGGATTGACACTTTTATTTACAAACTACATCATACTAAATTGTGACCTATTGGATATAATATTCTGTGGATTCCGAAAAAAATTTCCGGATAAAGAAAAGATAAAAGATTGGACATATATTTTGACAGTTAAGTTGACATTTCTTTTTGTGTAATACTTCTTGTAAACTTGTGTATAATAAATCTTGTTAAATTTTATTATTGATTTGTGTCTTTTGTTGGCTATAATTAAAAGGCGATTTTCTGGCGTAACAGAAATTGGGGGCTCGTCCGGGATAACGTTAATATTTTATTAAAAAAATTTTTAGTATTTTTATTAGAACTAGCCAACAAAATTCTACAAAATGGCAGTTGATGCCGGTAAATTTTTGAAAACGCCAGACCTGGAGGGGTTTGATAATTTAAAAAAAAAGAAAGAGGAATTAGTGTTGCTTGCTAAACATCTGAAATTAGACTTTAGAGTATCTATGAGAAAACAAATTATACAAAAATTGGTAATAGACAAACTAGTTGACGCAGAAATTTTTGGTGAAGAGGTTCTTGAACTCAAGGTCGAAAATGCTGATGCTTTCAAATTAAAACAGCTTGAATTAGAACATGAACTTAAATTAAAACAATTGGAAAAAGAAAAAGAAGAAAGGCAGACAGAACTTGAAATGAAGGAAAGGTTAGAGATGGAGAAGATGAAAGAAAAAGAAAAAGAAGATGAATTTAAATTAAAACAGGCAGAACTTGAAATGAGGGAAAGGTTAGAGATTGAGAAAATGAAAATTGAAATGGCAAAAGAAGAAAGCAACACTAAATTCAAATCAAAATCAGAACATTTTAATTTTGATGCAGCAAAAAATATACGTTTGGTTCCAAAATTTTGTGAAAAAACAGTTGACAAATTTTTCCCACAATTTGAAATGGCCGAAGCCTTTTTGGACTGCATTGCTGCAAAGTGTTTTTGGGGCACTTTCATCAGAAAATAGTTCTGATTATCACACGGTTCAAAAGGAAGTTTTGAAAGCTTATGAGCTAGTGCCAGAAGCATAAAGACAGAAATTTAGGTCTTATAAAAAGTTTGATTCACAAACCTATGTTGAATTTGCTAGGGAAAAAGAAGATCTATTTGATAAATGGCTTACGTCAAAGAAAATAGATAAAAAAAATTATAATTTAAGACAATTGATGTTATTAGAAGAGTTCAAGTAGTGTGTTCATTTAGACTTAAAAACACATTTAGACGACAAAATTGTTGAGACATTACAAGATGCAGCTGTTATTTCCGATAATTATACTCTTTCACATAAAAGAAGTTTCAAAGGTCAAAATTTTAATACTTCGAGTGGAAATTACAAGAATCAAAGCACTGAGCGTAATGATAGTAAGCCTGTTGCACAGAATAAGAGTCAGTCTAGTTATAATATGTCTAGTCCAAAATTTGATACTTTTGAGAAGAAGTCACTGACTTGTGCTTATTGTAAGAAGAATGGTCACCTGATGGCTGATTGTTTTAGACTCCAGAAGAAGAATGAAAGAGATAATAAGCCCAAGACCAGTGCTTGTACGACACCCCGTGTTACCAATACGTTAGAATGTCCTGCCAGTCAGGCTTTTAAGTCCAGTTTTTGTGATTACATGGAGGATTATAAACCTTTTATGTCTGATGGGTTTGTTTCTATTGTTGATAATACTACTCCTCAGCCTATTTAGATTTTACGGGACACTGGAGCTTCTCAGTCTTTATTGTTAGAAGGTGTGTTGCCTTTGTCCGAGATGACTTCTGTTGGTGCCTTCGTTTTGTTACAAGGTGTGGAGTTAGGTTGTATAGATGTTACCCTCCATCGTATTTATCTGACGTCAGATTTGATAACTGGACCAGTTGTTGTGGGTGTTCGTCCTAATCTCCCTGTTGAGGGTGTTTCATTATTGCTAGGAAATGATCTAGCTAGGAACAAAGTGGTTGCTGAACCAATTGTTACCAGTGAACCGGTGGTGGATGTTAAATCACCTGAAGATGATGCTGAACTGTATCCAGCTTGTGTCGTTACTAGGGCGATGGCTAGAAAACAACAAAATGAGGATTTGCAAGAAGACCAGTTTGATTACATGGACCTTTCTGACACCTTTCTAGCCGACATTGAAGGTCGCGGTAGCTCAGAGAAGGCCGTAATAAGACCACCTAGTATTAGCAAGAATGTAATTATGTCATGGCCAGACGTAAACAGACATTCATTAGACCGAAGGACATTTGTCGAAGAACAAAATAAAGACCCTGAGGTTCTTCAGCTCCGTAAGAGGGCTCAACCACAGGAGGAAGCAGACAAAGTGGCCGAATGCTATTACCATCAAGACGGCATTTTAATGAGAAAGTGGAGGCCCCCTGATGCTACCCCAGAGGAGGAATGGAGAGTGGTATACCAAGTGGTGGTGCCTAAAGTCTATAGGCAAGACGTTATTGGTCTTGCCAATGACACACCCTTGGCTGGACACTTAGGCATAAGGAAGACTTGCCTTAAGATCTTACAGCATTTCTACTGGCCAAGACTAAGAAGTGATGTCGCAGAATACTGCAAATATTTTGAGCGTACTTATGAAGGTGAGAGTAAACCAGTTGCCACTTTAGCCATGGTTAAATTGGAAAACAATCATGACAAACCAGATATAATTGAACCACCTTTTAGTTCTAAAACTATGGAAGATATAGTTAGATTGAAAAATTCTGAAATTTTGTCAAATTTAGATTCAAAACTTGCACATCTGTCTTTTGATCGTAGAGAAAAATTAAAAGCTTTGGTATTTTCTTTTAAAAATCTTTTTCCAGATGTGCCAAATAAAACCACTGCTGTTTGTCATGATGTTGATGTAGGTGATGCTTCTCCGATTAAGCAACATCCTTACCGGCTCAATCCACTCAAATTTGAATTTATGAGACAAGAAGTTAAATATATGCTTGACAATGATATTATTGAGCCGAGTAACAGTGAATGGAGCTCTCCTAGTCTCCTTGTGCCCAAACCAGATAAAACCTTTCGTTTCGTAACTGATTTCAGAAAAGTTAAGTCTGTTTCAAAATCTAATTCCTATCCGATTCCAAGGATAGACGACTGCATTGATAACATTGGACAAGCAAAATTTGTGAGCAAATTTGATTTATTGAAAGGTTGCTGGCAAGTCCCATTGACACAGAGAGCTCGAGAAATATCAGCTTTTGTCACACCAGATGGCTAATTTCAATATACTGTAATGCCGTTTGGCATGAAAAGTGCTCCAGCTACATTTCAAAGAATGATCAATAATGTTATAAAAGATTTAGACTGTTGTTATGCTTATATTGATGATTTTATTGTATGAAGTGATAGCTGGGTAGAACACTTAACACATTTATATGATACTTTTGATAGATTGTCACAATCAAATTTGACTGTAAATCTTGGTAAAAGTGAATTTTGCCAGGCCACTGTTGATTATTTAGGGCATACAGTTGGCCAAGGTCAAGTGAAACCTTTTACGGCTAAAGTGGATGCAATTACCAAATTTCCTCCTCCTACAAATAAAAAACAACTCATGAGATATTTAGGCATGATTGGATTTTACAGGAAATTCTGTTAAATTTTGCTACTGTTGTTCAACCATTAACTCATCTTTTACGGAAAGATTCTAAATTCATCTGGAGTGAAAATTGTCTAAACGCTTTTGAAAATAGCAAATCACTTTCAATTAATAGTCCAGTTCTGATCACTCCAGACTTTGAAAATCAATTTAAACTTGCCGTTGATGCAAGTGATGTAGGAGTTGGAGCTGTTTTATATCAGGAAACAGATGATAATGTTGAGAAACCTATATCATATTTTTCTAAGAAATTAGATAAACATCAGAAAAATTATTCAACTATTGAAAAAGAGTGTTTTGCACTGTTGTCTGCACTTCAACATTTTGATGTATATTTAAATCCCACTGTCCATCCTATTCTTGTTTATACTGATCATAATCCTCTCACCTTCATACATAAAATGAGAAACAAGAACCAGAGATTGACTAGGTGGAGTTTATTGTTACAGGAATATGATGTTATTGTAAAACATATTAAAGGTAAAGATAATGTAATAGCAGATGCTTTATCTAGAACTTATTAAAACACTGTGTATATACTATGTATTTTTGTACATATTATTCAAAAGTTTTTGTTACACTCAAACTTTTTTTAAGGGGGGAGGTGTTATGATATTGTAATTATCATGTTTATTTAGTTGGCATAATTTGTTTTGTGTGGCCTAAGAATGTTTACATTGTTTTATATTGTGTTACAACTATGCAGTTTAGAAATCACTGGAACAATCATTGATACTCATGGAATGATTAGAACTTTCTATTTCACTTACATAACGTTTCCAGAATGATCATAATAAAAGATGCGTAATTTAAACATCTACAATTATCTAGAACTTTCCGTTACAAGTATTTAAATGCAGAACCTAGGGTTGGACATAGATAGACATAGACATCGATAGACATTAATATTCTCAGCAGTTGGATTGACACTTTTATTTACAAACTACATCATACTAGATTGTGACCTATTGGATATAATATTCTGTGGATTCCGAGAAGATTTCCGGATAAAGAAAAGATAAAAGATTGGACATATATTTTGACAGTTAAGTTGACATTTCTTTTTGTGTAATACTTCTTGTAAACTTGTGTATAATAAATCTTGTTAAATTTTATTATTTATTTGTGTCTTTTGTTGGCTATAATTAAAAGGCGATTTTCTGGCGTAACACTACAGACACGGGTATAACGAACGAGTTAGGATATATAAACACCGTAAGATGGTGCCAGAGGATTAATTTATAAATATATATCAGGGATTTTGTAAAACACCTTAAATATTCAGAGATTTTGTAAGAACACTAACAATATTAGTAATTTGGAACTTTCTAAAATGACTGAAAATATTGTTAGGGATTCCAACCATATACATGACATAAATATATTAGAATGTATTTTGTCCAACATAGAATAATATGTATGAACAATCTTTTTCAACAGACATTACCGATTAAAACAAAAATAGATATGAACAAAAGTGATGTTTACAGTTACAAAACTTACAAATCATGTCCACAGTATAACACCATTAACCCAGGTCTATTTTATTCACAGTTTTTGTTTCCAGAACATCCACATTTTACACGTTTAATAAACATTGCCCAACACAAATGGCAGATAGTTTAACTGTTTGACATAAAATGTGAAAGATATAAACTGACGTACCGCAATTAAATATATAAAATATATATAATTATTTGAAACTTTTACAGTTTTAGAAGATCTTGTGTGCTTTCATGCAATTTAAATAGCTTCAGATTTTATGGTATCCAAGATACGACTTGAATCACAGTAAGTGACCACCGGCAAAAAATGGTCAAATTGATCCATTTCTTTCTCATTTATGATCTGTCTATTGAAGTGTACGTCTAATAGCAAGTATTTTGGTACAGTAATCTTCTAACATTTGACCTGTCTACTGAAGTGTTCGTCTAATAGCAAGTATTTTGGTATAGTCATCTTCTCACATTTATTATACTATTATATTATTTATTTATGTATTTTTCTGTGCTGAGTGTTCTTGCGTTTGTTTGTACTGTATTCCTGTTACGTAGTGTTGTCATTTTAGCGGTATTTTTAACATTGCCATATTAACAGGAGGTTTGGCTAGCCATAAAACCAGGTTCAACCCACCATTTTTTCTAAAAATGTCCTGTACCCAGTCAGGAGTATGGCAATTGTTATCAAGACAGTCCGTTTCTATGTATGTTGGCGTTTGCTTTTGTTGTAGTTCAGTGTTTCTGTTGTTCCGTTGTTTTCCTCTTATAGTTGATGTGTTTCCCCCGGTTTTAGTTTGTTACCCGGATTTGTTTTTGTTTAATCGAATTATGACTATTGAACAGGGTATACTACTGTTGCCTTTATTTATGATCTGTCTATTGAAGTGTACGTCTAATAGAAAGTATTTTGGTATAGTCATCTTCTCACATTTGATCTGTCTATTGAAGTGTACGTATGATAGAAAGTATTTTGGTATAGTCATCTTCTCACATTTGATCTGTCTATTGAAGTGTACGTCTTATAGCAAGTATTTTGGTAAAGTCATCTTCTCACATTTTCTCCTCCTTTGTCTTAGTTGTAAAATACTTTTTGTGCGTAGACATTACTTTATCTTTGCAGCTCACGACTAAAAAGACCAAAAGTACTGATATTGATATTTTGTATATACTATATTAAGGTTTGACTCATTCCCAGAGAGTCAGTGTTAATTAAAATCTTGGAATAGAAAGTCCCCAGAAACTAGCATAGAGCCTATCTATTTTTTTTTTCAAATTCCCTGAATTAAACCAGAGAACCTGTTAAAAGTGCTCAATTATTTCTGAAAATCTATCTCCTAACAATGGCACAATTTAAAAATATACTTTTTACAAATAGTTTTTTTACTAAAATAAAAAAATATTTAACAGTGGCAATTTCGATTTTCAATGCAAATTATTATACTAAAACGCACCCATTCGGATTTCAAAGAACGTTTAACATTCGGACCAACGACAAAAAGGTATTCCGTACATACAAAATGGATGAGTTCACGGACGGAAAATCGAGCTTCAACTTGTAAACATTTTGGACAGTGATGTTCCTATGGCACCATCTTACGGTGTTTATATATATCACAACTCGTTCTCTATGCCCGTGTCTGTTGTGACGTTTTGAATTTCAATGAACGTACTCTATGTATTAAGTCAGGGATTTCGTTACCACAAATTATTTTAAACCTTTGCTAAATTTTTCTATAGATAAAAGATTTGGTTTTGAAGTTTTGTTGTACCTGTAGAAAACTTATTTCAAACGGGATAGCACATCCTAATTTTTACGGAGATGTTGTTTACCGAGCCCGGAAATTTAGAAACGATCCGTGTAAACTTATCGATCCTTGAGATAAACTTATTCTAAAAGGTTACCAATTCAACACTGAAATTATATCTTTGAATATTGTTTTTATTGGTATTAATATTCATTTTGTTATCAGTAAATTAAAATCAAACTAAATAATATTTTTATATACATATGCACATTCATGGCTCTACAATCTGTCGATACCTTTATCTTGGCATTGCACAAGGTCATGTTTTTCTCTCTGACTGTTAATGACGTCTTTACACTAAATCCATTGGATGTTTGATGTGTACTGACTGATATTTTAGTCTTAGATGCATGATTTTTTTATTGGTTGTTATTGGCTTTGAACTAGCTGTCAGTAACTGCGAGTACTCTCAGATCTGTACTTAGTGTCTTTTTGTTGTGGGGATGTATAAGTACCCTGCCACGTCCACTCTGTGTTTTTGTAAGATGTATTTCTATTTGTATCCATCTGATGAGTTAAGCCTTTTTCGACTAATTTTTATGGTTTGTTCTTATGTTGTACTGTTACACAACTGTCCCAGGTTAGGGGAGGGTTGGCGCCTTCAAACTAGTTTAACTCCGCCACATTCTATATGTGCCTGTCCCAAGTCAGGAGCCTGTTATTCAGTGGTTGTCGTTTGTTACTGTGTTACATATTTGTTTTCCGTTCATTATTTTGTAAATGAATTAGACCGTTAGTTTTCTCGTTTGAGTTGTTTTACATTTTCATTTCGGGGCCTTTTATAGCTGACTATGCGGTTTGGGTTTTACTCATTGTTGAAGGCCGTACGGTGACCTATAGTTATTAATTTCTGTGGCATTTGGTCTCTTGTGAAGAGTTGTCTCATTGGCAATCATACCACATCTTCTTATTTTCATATTCAGATAAACATAATGAAAGTAGTGAAATGGTCAATGTTGAAGGCCGTACGGTGACCTATAGTTATTAATTTCTGTGGCATTTGGTCTCTTGTGAAGAGTTGTCTCATCGGCAATCATACCACATCTTCTTATTTTTATATTCGGATAAACATAATGAAAGTAGTGAAATGGTCATTATCACCAATGCCAAATTGTTTCGAAACTTGTAGGTTTTCAGTGCGCTGCAATCTGTGCAGATAAATCTAGAGTTTAATCAGGTTCAGTAAATCTACAGCCAAAGCTTAATTGACAATTTAGCTATATAATCCCGAGCGACCAGCTACATCACCAATCAACATGTATTTTTTATCCACAATCAAACAATATCGGAATAATCATGCATTTCAAATAGCGTTCAAAAGCCGTCTTTCTTAATCATGATCCTGCTGCAAGAAATTGCCAACTGTTTCATTTTGAATATCTTGCAAGACCTATTTCGTATAACGATTATTATTAAGCTTTGAATACAAAGTTTCCCTTTTAACAACAACAAAAACGAAGAAAAAGATTATAGGTAAAGGGAATATGCAAGCTGTTTTCTAGTCCTTGACACAGTTTTTGATACATCTTTCAATGGGAATACTATTATATCATCATTGATATTTTTATTTTAATCTTGATACATCACCTCCACAATTTAATTCAGACCAAACCGTATAAAATTTCGCTTTGTCGAGACAATATAATAAATAAATAAATTCTATTTTATTATTGTGTCACATATTGATTGTATATTATACAATAACATAATAAGAATATATATTAAAACAATCAATACCCAGCCATTGAGTTGGCTTAGGAGACACATATTTACAAAATAATTCACATTATATGAACATAACATTTACTTAAATTTGTTTTTCGAACAATTGAAAGAAGATTTTCATTCACATCAATGGTTCAAATTATTCATATAAATTATAAAACATGGATTATAAAATTATTGGCATAGATTATGATTTAGTTTTCTTGAATAATGAATTCTTGAAAAATACTATCATATAGAAACCATTTATATTTGATGAATTTGAAATATACCATGAATTCTTTCGTAAACCAATTCAACCCGAAGAAAATTGTGAATATAAACAAATACAAATACCTTTTTCATGCCATAAAAGAGGGACGAAAGATACCAGAGGGACAGTCAAACTCATAGATCGAAAACAAACTGACAACGCCATGGCCATAAATGATCGGCAACGCATTAAGGAGACGTTTTGTTTTTGCTCCAATGATAAGTTGGCCGAGTTTCTGTTGCCAAAAAGAGACTGCTCAAGTGACGTCACAGTATCAGTCAATCAATGCTAATTACATTCAATAAATATCTAATTCATTCATTTTTTTGGCCAATGTATTATCGATAGTCATAATAGTAATGTAATGCCAATAGTATTTCTAAACGCAGTATAGGCTTGCATGAACCCCTTACTTCAAATGTTTGCCAGACATTACGAATTACGGTCTGATTTTTTCTTTTACTCATTTATAAGCCAATTTCACAGCCGTATATCTGAACAAATGTACTATTGTTATATAGACAGCGAGCTGCGTCTCTTTGTATTTAATGATATATTTTCCATGTAGATGTAGGGTTTGTTATGTAGCGAACTGCGTCTCTTTGTATGTTAATGGTATATTTTCCATATAGATGTAAGGTTTGTAATTTAAATAAGGCGACCGTTTACTTTAGCTGATATCATAAAAACTATATATCAGTGAACAGTCTGTGAATTTTGTAATTGTGGGTCTTCAGCGATGAACTAACTAAAGAGTCCAAGATTATGTAGTTTCATAGAATTTACAATCTTTTATATCGATATTCGCTACATTTTTCTGATGGCAAAGTAAAGTAAAGTCATTTCAACAAACACTGTCATGCAATGCATGACAATATACATGTACATAGACAATCAATCGTCAGATTGTCCCAGCTTGACGAACAAATTTTATTCAGATAACTCGACGGTCACACAATTGAACAGACAAATTTTTTTTCTCTCTTGTAGATTTTACATACACTACAAAAGTCAAAAAGTCTGAAAAGACCAATTTTGTCTGAATTTGCATGAATTTTTACTCGACATTCTATATTTGTCTGTATTATTTTTAAAAATTATTAACATACTATGAATTTGTCTGATAAGGTTCTTGGTTTTTCTTGACAAGTGTCTTGACAGTATGAACATTGTCTAAAAATTTCTCGACACTTCCTGTATCATCTGTAATCTTGATTAGTCTCGACCAATTCTTGACTGTCTTAAATTTGTCTCGATCAGTCTTGACATATTCTTGACATTCTAAATAATGTCTGAATATGTCTTGACACATTCTTGACAGTCTTAAAGCTGTCTGAATATATCTCGACATATTCTTGACGGTCTTGACACTATCTCAACAGTATAAATTTCGCCTGAAATGTGTACAGATACATTCTGCACTGTTTACGACTTTCTATTGCTGTTATATACTCATTTTTATTATCGCTAACCTAAACTTTGAAGAATCAAGGATTAATTTTGTATAGTAAGATACCCTTTGGGTGCACCTAAGTGGGAATACCCCGAATGACCCCCAATGTAGTTTAATTTTGATTTGTTTTTTATTAAACGTTTAATTAATTGTTTTCACTTGGAATATATGTCTAAGTTACTGACAAACAGCATTTAGATTTTTGCTGTTCGAAAAACTGCCAGTCAAATTTGCTTTACTAAAACGGGTGACTTGAGACTTGAGGCAGTTTTAAAATGTGACCATGTATCTCTTTTGGACCCCACAATTCATCTTGTGCATGTGTGTAGCTAATAAGAGGGGCTTTCGTTTGGGTCAAAGAATTTGTTCCCATCTTGATTCAAAAACTTATTCATTTTTTTAGAACAACCAAAAACATTTTTTATTCAAAATTGAGATCCATTTCATAAGACCAATGATTTCTATAGAACTCATTGATGGGACCCTTTATGAATACAGTTTTCTATTATTCCCGGAGTAGATAATAATTTTCTTTTAATCTTTGGGAAATTATTCAATTTGTTTTTATGTTAAAATGTTTTACTTCATAATTTTGATGAAGAAAATCCATTTTAATTCAATTTTTTTTAATTAAAACGAGGATTTTCATTTTCATCTATCAACAAACTTTTTAAATTGTAGTGGCATGGTCAGTCAACTGATAAGTTGCATGGCTGATTACAGGTAAACAAAAAAAAGGTATGACAGTTGCGTGTACCCTGGGGTGTGGAATACCTTAATTTTAGGGGGCACATCCTGTCCAGGTGTAATACTTAATATATATTGCAATAGATGACACTACACAAATTTTCTTCTGTTAAATCAAGGATTTGTATAGTAAGACTATACAAATCCTTTGAAGAATTAGGATACCATCATACTTTGCTATTTATTAAATCCACATTTTGGTACAATAATTTACCATATTAACATTGAATATTATGCATGTAGAATGAAATATGTCTACAGTATAATTGGTTTTAATCATTTAGCAATTATTTATCAGATTTAGGAATCAATATTTGTAATTATTTAAAACCTGCATTTAAATTGTTTTATAACAACATACCACATTTGTATTGCCGTACATTGACCTTAATACTTTTGATTTCATAGTTAATACTTTTGATTTCATATTTGTATTTGTAAAATATTTATATACCCAAATTTTCAATTATTTTACATGCCCAACTTTTGTTTTGTTGTAACACGTGTAACTTGAAACAAAAATATATTATATAAAGAGAAATAAAGATAAAGTTATATCATGAATATCGGTCATGATTAGTAAAACTCAGAATTGTCAAGTAAATTTAAGACACAATTCAAAATGTTCAGAATATGTCAAGCCATACTGAGAAAAAAAAAAAGAATGTCGAGAATCTGTCGAGAAATTTCAAGACAGTATTCAAATGTCAAGAATTTGTCAAGAAATTTTAAGGCCATACACAGAATGTCGAGAATTTGTTGAGTAAATTTCATACAAATTTAATATAAATGAGAATTTGTCAAGAAAAATTAAGACACAAGTCATACTTTTGGAGAATGTCGAGTAAAAATTCATGCAAATTAAGACAAAAATTGGTCTTTTCAGACTTTTAGACTTTTGTAGTGATATATTATAATAAAATGTGTCGTTAAATTGATGAATTAATTTTAAATAAATTGCTTTGTTTATACTTTATATATACACTAAGGCAGATCTCAATCGACTGACCATTACAATCATTGACCACAACACTGCTTGGTCTAGGGAGGATAGACTCACTCGGGAAAGACTTTGGATAAGAAAATTAAAAACTTTGGCACCAAATGGGATAAATGAAAAGATGAAGTTCGACTCCATGCAGTGCTTTACATTTGGGTTATATTACTTATTACTACAGTCTCTGCTTCTATTTCTTTACCTTACTCAACTCTAACAATTTTTGTAATTATATCAGTTTAAATTGCTTGGTTCATTTTGGAGGGATGTAAAAGTACCCAGTCACGTTCAACTATTTAACCATAGTCGAAATCTATTATTATATTTTTTAACTGCTATTTATTTGGGATGTTTAAATACGCAGCCTCTGTTGTAATTAATCTACCGTTGTCAAATTTGAAATATTTACAAACTTAGATCGGTCAGTGCTGTTTATTTGGAATGTTTATTCACGCAATCGTTCTTGAAACATCGTAACTGTCGTCACCTTTTAAATTTTAGAATTGTGCCAGTTCATATCGCACATTACTATTTTTATCTGAATAAAATTGAGAATGGAAATGGGGAATGTGTCAAAGAGACAACAACCCGACCACAGAACAAACAAGCATATCTTTGCAGTCTCTGTTGTAAATAGCTATAAAACACATCTTCTTATATCTATATAAAAACCTTTAAACAGACTTATTAAGAAGGGATATAATTACGATACTGTTGTCAGGTCATTAAAGATTGCATATTTTGGCTTTAATATTGATTCACTTATAGGGTCTTTGCATCGGAATTAACACATTTATTCTAAAACCAGTTGTTGGCATGACACGGGTTATGTTCTTCTCATATATTTTATGAAGGTATAATACTAAACCCCTAACAGGAGGGATTGTGCCTGATATTCATATGACGAAGACATAATCTTTCAATCAGTTTAATTGAGGTCTGGAGCTGGCATGTCAGTAACTGCTAGTAGTCTGTTGTTATTTATGTATTATTGTCATTATGTTTATTTTCTTTTGTGTCATTTTGTTTATTTTATTTTGTTTCCTTTTCTGACATCGGACTCGGACTTCTCTTATACTTAGTTTTACTGTGCGTACTGTTGTGCGTTTGTTTTTTCTACATTGGCTAGAGGTATAGGGGGAGGGTTGAGATCTCAAAAAACATGTTTAACCCCGACGCATTTTTGCGCCTGTCCCAAGTCAGGAGCCTCTGGCCTTTGTTAGTCTTGTATCATTTTAAATTTTAGTTTCCTGTGTATAATTTGGAGTTTAGTATGACGTCCATTATCACTGAACTAGTATACTTATTTGTTTAGGGGCCAGCTGAAGGACGCCTCCGGGTGCGGGAGTTTCTCGCTGCATTGAAGACCCATTGGTGGCCTTCGGCTGTTGTCTGCTCTATGGTCGGGTTGTTGTCTCTTTGACACATTCCCCATTTCCATTCTTAATTTTATATAACTTATGTCATGTTTAAAATTTTTAGAATTGTACAAGCGTCTAAACTATGATGTTCAGTTTGACTGTTTTATTGTATAAATTTCAAGATTGTTATAGTTTAATCAAAGTAGATTGATATGATTCATTTGACATCCATGATCATAATCATACTGATGAAGGATATCTGTTATCCAAAATATTTATAAATAATTACATTTATATATAGAAGTCTATAAAAAGGACCAACCAGCAAATTTAATATTTACCGGATCGTCTAGAATAGACGATACTGTGCAGATACTGAGGAAAAAATTATATAAGTCTTAGAGATTTGCACAACGATACTAATATAAGATGGTATTATACGAAGATGTTGTAAATCAAGTTTTGGTCTATTGTGAACATATTTACATCCCAAAATGAGTGTATATTTACATCCCAAAATAAAACTTTTTTTTATTGATTCCAAACTTCTTTACATGCATCAATGCCATCTGCATGTGGAATATTCGTGTAGAGGGAGGTGACGTCCATAGAGACAAGTGTCTTGTCGGAGGGAAGTGGATTCGACATGTAAAGAAGTTTTGAATTCCCGACCAGTGAAATATCCACCTACTGAATGCCTGGTCAAAATGCTCACGCTGGTACTAAACAACTTCACTTTTGATGGAGATCATTATCTGCAAGTTAATGGAACTGCTATGGGCACCAAAATGGCTCCATCATATGCCAACATATTTATGGGTAAATTAGAAAAACAACTCCTTGAATCTTCCATCGAAAAACCGCTTTCCTGGTTTAGATTTATAGATGATGTGGATATGAAATAGAATAAAAGTGACGAGGATTTAGATACATTCATCAATCATGCCAACAAAAGAGGGACGAAAGATACCAGAGGGACAGTCAAACTCATAGATCGAAAACAAACTGACAACGCCATGGCCAAAAATAAAAAGACAAACAGACAAATAATAGTACAGATGACACAACATAGAAAACTAAAGACTAAGCAACACGAACCCCACAACATACATCCAAGTATCAAATTTATTCATGGAAAATCTAAATCCAAAATCACCTTCCTCGATACCTCCAGCTCGCTCACAGATGGCATCATATCCACTGATCTATATTCTAAGCCTACTGACACTCACCAATATCTGTCCCCTAAAAGTTGCCATCCTGCTCATTGTACTAAAAAGTAAAATCACAAAAATACTGAACTCCGAGGAAAATTCAAAAAGGAAAGTCCCCAATCAAATGGCAAAATCAAAAGTTCAAACACATCAAACGAATGGATAACAACTGTCATATTCCTGACTTGGTACAGGCATTTTCTTATGTAGAACTAAGAGCATCCCGTACAGTCAGGCACTCAGAGTCAAGCGAATATGTTCCAACACAGAAACAACTAAAAAAAAACTATGTCAACTCGAAACCCGCTTGAAGAGAATGGGCTACAAACACAGAACTATCAAAAAAGGTTTTCAGAAAGCGGAAACTATTCCAAGGAGTAAACTGTTAGAATACAAACTTACTTACCACCCATCTTTCAAAAACAGCTTCGGTGTCATTCGTGAGCATTGGAAAACAGTTGAAAAGAATTCCAAACTATCCAAGATTTTTCCCGAGCCTCCCATGATAGCTTTTAGGCAACCCAATAGTCTGCGGAACCTGCTGGTGCGGGCTGAAGTGTCTGATAATAGAAATTCATCTGGAGAATGTCGTTCGTGTGATGAAAAGCGCTGCAAAGGCTGCCTACAGATGCATCACTCATCAACTTTTCACAGTAAAGCAACCGAAAATAACTATAGGATATTTTGCAATGTTACCTGCAAAAGTATGAATGTTATTTACATTCTAGAATGTTCGGTTTGTGGCCTCCAATATATTGGTGAGTCAAAGCAGCCTTTCCACAAATGCCTCAATGGCCATAGGAGTGATATCTCTAAGAAGCCACTTCTCCCAGTTTCTCAGCATTTCAGACATTCTGGTCACAAACTTGATGACTTTAACCGCATGAAAATCCTAGTGATTGAACAGAACATTCACTGGAGTGATGCCCAGCGACAGGTTCGGGAAAGCTTCTGGATAAAGGAACTAAATGCACATCATCCAAACGGCATCAATAAAAAATACTAAGTTTTATTTTTCACTCGTTTTGGGATGTAAATATACACAGTCACGTATATTTGAGTATCGAGTTTTGTTTTATATTATGATGTTCAGGATTTTGGATTAAATCAATAGACCAAAACTTACTTGTATTAGTGAGCTATTTTTATACATACAATCAGTATTGTTAAAATTATTGACACTGAAGAAGGCTATTTGTTAAGCCGAAATATTTGTCAACACGATTTAATAACAACATCTTCGTATAATACCATCTTATATTAGTATCGTTGTGCAAATCTCTAAGACTTATATATATATACAAGTCTAAATTGAAAACAACGTTCAAACCTATGATTGCGTTGGATAAGAACCGCAATTTTTATACGTGTGCATGCAAAACAAATTTCTTGGAAGAAGGGTCAAAACACAGCACAAACAACATTTTCCAAAAGACCAAAAAAGTGAAAAAGTATATTTTAACAAAACGCATTAGATTAGCAGGTCGAACAGCAGATGTTCTTAAACCCTGCTGACTGCCATGACAATTGCCAAATAAACGGATCACCAGATGTAACAAAATGGATCTTAATTATTAATTTAATACCAAAAAGAAAACAATAAACTTGCGGAAAAGATGGCATACCGCAAACATGAGGTGCAAAAATTGGTACGCCATATCCGGATTTCGACAATTAAAGTCTCTTCGGTGATATTAGGAATCGAAACGGTATTTGGAAGGCCATATAATTTACCTCAATTTAGGATTGACTCTTGAATTTTGAAGATATATATACCATGGTACAGTATTTTATATATATACCATGGTACAGTATATTCTGACAGTTGACAATACAAACCAATCAAAAGGTCGAAATTAATCTGCTATAAATAAATTTGATTCTTTAACTCTTCAAAATCCACATTTTCCGATGTAGAAATAAATTCATCGAAACTGAACCATCCATGTTTTACATTGATTGTTTGCTTTACGCCGCCTTAGCACAAAAAGGCTATATCGCGGCGAGAGCTTATTCAAATATTTTTACAATTTAAAGTATATTTTTAAAATCAGACAAAAGGTCCTTCAATATACTATAACTCAAGTCTAAAGCAAAATTGCTTATTTACAAATAAAATTCAACACTAAGATAAGGTGATAAAATTAAAATCATTTTAAATTTATACAACATTTTATATTTCACAATATATTCCAACTTCTTTTAAGAATGAAACAATATTTGTAATTGAAATCTATCAAATAAATCATACATATTATTGACATTGAAATGCTTCCTACGAATATCAGCGAAGTCAATACAATTGATTAAAACATGATTAATAGTATACTTGCAGTTGCAAGGTATACATTGTGATTCATCTTCCATTTTTTTTAGAAGATACTCATGTGTTATTCTAGTATGACCAATACGGCATCTAGAAATAAGACACTGATCTTTTCTGCACATAGAATTATTAAAAGGTTTACCTAATTTAGGTTTAATTTCATGTAATTTATTATCTTCTTTTTTACTCCATTCATTTTTCAATATATTAAAAACATATTCTCTAATATCAGATCTAAAATCGGTATATGGTACATCACAGTTAGATAAAGGGTCATCCAGGGCAGTTTTTGCTTCCTGGTCTACAACCGTGTTTCCATGGATCCATTTTATACAAGTTATTCTTATATTTGCACATAGTATTTAAATATCATATTTCTGTGTCCTGCCTCCGATGCAGCAGGGCATTATGCTTTCTAGTCCGTACGTCTATGCGTCTGATATTCCGTCCGTCCGTTATTTTGTCTGAACTTTATTCCGTTCTTCCGTCTGCATCATGTTAAAGTTTTTGGTCCAGGTAGTAACCCATGAAGTTGTAGTCATATCAACTTGAAACTAAGTACACATGTTCGTTTTGATGTGAACTTTGATTAATTGTATGTAACATTACGGTTTTGGCCTCTGGTTGACCGAAAATGGAAATGTGATAGTGTGAAACCAGTACGTTCTGAGGTTAATTTTGTTTCGGTTAAGGTAGTTTATCATACAATTGTGGTCACATCAACTTGAAACTTAGAGAACAAGTTCATTGTGATGTTGTCTTTATACACTAAATTACAATGATAGTGCAATCAGGGCATTGTGTCATTTTATATTCTTGTTACTTACACTACAAAAACGCCACTTTTTTAATCAAATGTCAATAGTTATTATAACGTAATTTCATACAAATTTGTGAAAGTTGTCATATTAGTTATGTTTTAATTTGGTTAATACTTCTAGTCATTTGTTCAGTGGTGTAAACGTTCATTAAGTAACATGTATGCATTTTGCTCGTAAACGAAAACTAGACATTTAAACAAGTTTGTCTTGAAGTTTGTTTAGGCGGTAGGCAATTCTGTCGGTAAAATGAATCAGGCCACACGTACCTTGATGTTTTACGTAAATATTGTTAATGTGTTCTGACTATGTTACAGTTGTTTTGCCAGGCAATGAATAATTGTGACACCAAAAAACATACGCAATTAAAGTCACCTTGTCACACGGAAATACCATTTCAATACAAGAACAAGACAACCTTTAAGGGCAAAGGTCGTCTTACAGTTAACCTAAAGACATATACACATGTAAACAGCAGATAACCCTGAAACATGGGCAATTCCACCTCCCATGCTATCAGGAGCTATGTTGTGGTATAACAATTCCACCTCCCATGCTATCAGGAGCTTTGTTGTTGTATGACTATTCCACCTCCCATGCTATCAGGAGCTTTGTTGTGGTATCAGTTCCACCTCCCATGCTATCATAGGGCTTTGTTGTGGTATGACTATTCCACCTCCCATGCTATCAGGAGCTTTGTTGTGGTATGACTATTCCACCTCCCATGCTATCAGGAGCTTTGTTGTGGTATCAATTTCACCTCCCATGCTATCAGGAGCTTTGTTGTGGTATGACTATTCTGCCTTTTTATAAACACAAATATTCCTTCCCATCTCATCCAACAGAAATCCAAATAACAAACAACGATGCATTGGTTTGGACTGTTTAAAACATCTCTTAGTAGGACTAATCCTTACGTCAAAGAGGGAGTTTGTTCATTTGTTTTAAATGATTGTTTAAATGATGACTGCTTAACGTCCAAATGCAAAGACAGTCAGAATTTTACGACATGCTGAGTTAAATTTGTATTGTTCTAGGTCACGGGACGACATGTAAGCGTAACTATACATTATTATGACTCTACGCCGATCAGTTTTTGCTCATACTCCTGCCAGGTGCTTGGTTGAGAAGCAACAAATACTAATTATAAAGTCTTTATTTTGTATCCAAGACTGAAGCACTCGTGTAGAGAAAAATATATAACAGATAGACCTACATGAAGAGAACATGTATGTACATATATGTCTACATCTGAAATCGAACTTGCATATTCTTTTTTTCAACAGGCACTGTTATCTGTAATCTGTAATCCAGGATTTAATGTTATCTGTTATCTGTAATTCAGGATTTAATGTTATCTGTTATCTGTAATCCAGGATTTAATGTTATCTGTTATCTGTAATCCAGGATTTAATGTTATCTGTAATTCAGGATTTAATGTTATCTGTTATCTGTAATTCAGGATTTAATGTCATACCGAAAATTAAGTCACTACGAACATTCAATACTGGTATTCTCATTTTTGTTGTTTTTGTTTTTATTACCAGGATTATTTTGTTTAAATAATGTAGCAAAATCGTTTATAAAATTTAAATGATGTAAATTCCAATTGTGATAGCCCTTTATACCAAACATTATTAACCATATTGCTCTTACAGCTGTGGTTATAAACAATAAAACATGTTTCAATCTCATGAAACTTCCGTTGTTTTGAGACATTATCTAAACCACAAGAAGTTAAATTAATCGTCAAATTAAAGTTATGTTTCCTACATGTAAGATGAAGCAATTAACTTAAAACATACAAAAACTATTATTAATGACTTTTGAATTCATTCATCTCTTACATAACTAATTCACGTTTCTCTCCTACATGTAAAATGGCAAAGTTATCGCCAAAAAACTAAAAAAACATTAAAATTAATAATTTCCTATTAAGTTTACATAAACAAGGTTACATCGTTATGAACAGAGATAACCTGATTAGAATACAATTCGCTCACGATAGAAGTGTGGACAAAGGATGTGTATTTCAATCAAATTGTGAAACGTGACACATAAACACAATGACATCTTTTGGTGCTTATTGCTAACTATACGAGAAAAAAAACATATATGCTACGTTTTCTAAATTAAAGAGAATATTTGATAAATATCAGTAAAACGTTCTCTCATTTTGAAAGAGAAATGACAAACCCATATAAATGCTAATAGTTCATGAAGAATGAAAACTCTACATGTAACTGAATTTTGTAGAAAGCGCATAACATTGCTCGTTGGTCGTGTCATTATTACATTTCTCGTTGGTTGTATCATTATTACATTGCTCGTTGGTTGTATCATTATAGCATTGTTCGTTGGCTGTATCATTGTTACATTGTTCGTTGGTTGTATCATGATTACATTGCTCGTTGGTTGTATCATTATAACATTGCTCGTTGGTTGTATCATTATAGCATTGTTCGTTGGTTGTATCATTGTTACATTGCTCGTTGGTTGTATCATTATTACATTGTTCGTTGGCTGTATCATTATTACATTGCTCGTTGGTTGTATCATTATAACATTGCTCGTTGGTTGTATATTATAGCATTGCTCGTTGGTTGTATCATTATAGCATTGTTCGTTGGCTGTATCATTATTACATTGTTCGTTGGCTGTATCATTATTACATTGTTCGTTGGTTGTATCATTATTACATTGCACGTTGGCTGTTTCATTATTACAATTGGAAGCTATTGTCTCATACAATCCCTGATTTTCATTTTACTTATTGAAACATGTGTTGTTCGTTGTTGTTTGTACTTCTATATTTATTCCGGAGAAGTCGATTGTTGTTGTTTGTACTTCTATTAATTCCGGAGAGTCGGTTATTCCGAGAAGTCGATTGTTGTTGTCTGTACTTCATTTTATTTCGGAGGAATCCATTGTTGTTGTTTGTACTTCTTTTATTCCGGAGGTGTCGGTTGTTGGTGTTTGTACTTGTCTTTATTCCAGAGGAGTCGGTTGTTGTTGTTTGTACTTCTATTTATTCCAGAGGAGTCGGTTGCTGTTGTTTGTACTTCTATTTATTCAAGAGGAGTCGGTTGTTGTTGTTTGTACTTCTATTTATTCCGGAGGAGTCGGTTGTTGTTGTTTGTACTTCTATTTATTCCAGAGGAGTCGGTTGTTGGTGTTTGTACTTCTATTTATTCCAGAGGAGTCGGTTGTTGTTGTGTGTACTTCTATTTATTCCGGTGTAGTCGGTTGTTGTTGTTTAAATTTCTATTAATTCCGGAGGAGTCGGTTATTCCGGAGGAGTCGATTGTTGTTGTTTGTACTTCTATTTCTTCGGAGTAGTCGGTTGTTTTTTGTTGGTACTTCTTTTCTTCCGGAGTAGTCGATTGTTGTTGTTTGTACTTCTATTTATTCCGGAGGTGTCGGTTGTTGTTGATTGTTCTTTTCTTTATTCTGGAGGAGTCGGTTGTTGTTGTTGGTACTTCTATTTCTATCGGAGTAGTCGGTTGTTGTTGTTTGTACTTCTCTTTTTTCCGGAGGAGTCGATTGTTGTTTGTACTTCTATTTATTCCGGAGGTGTCGGTTGTTGGTGTTTGTACTTCTCTTTATTCCAGAGGAGTCGGTTGTTGTTGTTTGTACTTTTATTGATTCCGGAGGAGTCGGTTGTTGTTTTGTGTACTTCTATTGATTCCGGAGGAGTCGGTTGTTGTTGTTTGTACTTCTCTTTATTGATTCCGGAGTGGTCAGTTGTTGTTGTTGTTGTTTGTACTTTTATTTCTTCCGGAGTAGTCTGTTGTTGTTGTTTTTACTTCTATTTATTATGGAGGAGTTGGTTGTTGTTGTTTGTACTTCTGTTTGTTCCGGAGGAGTCGGTTGTTGTTACGTGTATTTCTATTTATGCCGGAGGATTCGGTTGTTGTTGTTTTTTTACTTCTATTTATTATGGAGGAGTCGGTTGTTGTTGTTTGTATTTCTATTTCTTCCGGAGGAGTCGGTTGTTGCTGTTTGTACTTCTCGTTATTCGGGAGGAGTCGGTTGTTGCTGTTTGTACTTCTCGTTATTCGGGAGGAGTCGGTTGTTACTGTTTGTACTTCTCGTTATTCGGGAGGAGTCGGTTGTTGTTGTTTGTATTTCTATTTATTCCGAAGGAGTCGGTTTTTGTTGTGCTCTATTGTACTGTCCATTATTTTTGGTATAGTTCTTGTTATCGTTTACATATGCGCTTCTCAACGATACTTATGAATATTGACTTTTGTTCTATTAAATTTTTAGTAAATACTTTGCTCTTGTTTGTAAGATAGTTAAGAAACCAGTTTTGAAAAGATATATACAGTTTGAACAATATAGGACACCTATAAGTAAAAAGGTACAATACATTTTAACTTGCAGTGTGAACCAAGTTAAGGAAATAATCGACAAAACAACTCCTTGATGATTTTTACAGGGATTAACCCTTAAAATAAAACATGATTTGACAAGCAATCCAGATTTAGAGAATATACTTGTGTAAATAAATGATATTCCACCAATAATTAATGAAAATATCAAAGAGTAAATAAAACATTTCAATAAATAATTGTTTCCGGTAACTTTAAATGCATAACAGCATAACACGGTAATAAAACACGCTAATAAAAAATTGCCAATTTACCTCCTTTAACCAGAATGAAATTAATTAAGTGTTACATACCAAAATGCAATACATTTTACAAATTCACATTTTTCATTTAAAATTAAATTAAATACTATTAAACAAACATTTAGATATTGGTATCCAGAAAACCAACCAGAAACTTTCAATGTACAAGAGAGGCGAAGGATACCAAAGGAACATTCAAATCACAAGTCGAAAACAAACTGACAACGCCATGGCTAAAAAGAAAAGACTAACAGACATACAAGTGTACGCAAAACACAAAATAGAAAACTAAAGACTGAGCAACACGAACGCAATCAAAAACTGGGGTGATCTCAGATGCTCGGGAAGGGTAAGCAGATCCTGCTCCACGTGTGGCACCCGTCGTGTTGCTCATGTTAGTACAAACCCGGTGATAAGTCTTATTCGGTAGGTCACATTCAAGGAAAAGGGGACGGAATTGTAGTTACTCCAATTGGAACATATCCGTTGTCGTCTGTGAAACGGATATCCCATAACGGTCAACCAACTCTTGATGGCGTCCGTAAACTTTACGAAGGGACGATTTCAACTTCAACACTTGGAACTGTTGGTTTAATAGCTCCCTTGTTAGCAGCAACCCTCTATCAAAGAAATCATGATAAGAAATACAAGCCCTGGAATATCGTATCAACTGGGAGATATATATTCCGTATGGTCGGTTGAAAACAAAACTTTATGACAAAAGAGATGATTTCAGCTTCCCAATTGTGATTTTCCCATTTCTATGTAGCAACATTCCAGCAACAAAAAAAAACCAGTAGTATACAAAACACAACCTAGAAAACCAACGGCATCCACCAAGGTCAAAATGACGTAAATCAACTAAAGGTCACTGAACGGCCTTCAACAATGAATAAAAGTTATATCATAAAGTTTTAGCTATAAAACTGCATGCACGGCATTACAAAATATGATGTTTGGATAATTAAAGGCTATTTTTCAATTGACTCAAACAACATTAGTGTATTCGACTTTTATACTTTAATGAAATACTAATTATCAAAGTACCATTTATGTTGACATGATGGTTATTCTGGGTTTTGGTACTTACTTTTCGCTTGCGCCTGCTTGGTACAATGTAATGTTCTAATGAAGTCACCCTTTAAATATGTTCCTGGACACTTTACATTCCAAACTAAAAGACAAATTGAAAGAGTTGGTATTACTTTGTTTCATTAAAAAGAATGGCGAACGTAGATACAAGTATCTTGTCTTGGGGAGGGATAAATCCTACTTTGTAAAGAATCACTCTGATTCAAACAAAAATTCTCTGAAACTGACATTATCAAGATGCTTGATTTCTTGATTGACAACATATTTGTTACGTTTGGAGGACGTGTTTTTCAACAGACTGTCGGAATTCCAATGGGAACCAATTGTGCCCCTCTTCTTGCCGACATGTTTCTTTATTATTATGAGGCTGACTTCATACAGAAACTTCTTAGGAAGAAAGATAAGAAGTTAGCAATATCCTTTAACTCTACGTTCCGCTATATAGATGATGTTCTCTCACTAAATAATACAAAATTTGGTGACTATGTTGAACGAATCTATCCCATCGAACTAGAGATAAAGGATACTACAGATACAGTTACATCTAGAAATTGACAATGAGGGTCGGTTGAAAACAAAACTTTACGACAAAAGAGATGATTTCAGCTTCCCAATTGTGAACTTTCCATTTCTATGTAGCAACATTCCAGCAGCGCCTGCATACGGAGTATATATCTCCCAATTGATACGATATTCCGGGCTTGTGTTTCCTATCATGATTTCCTTGATAGAGGATTGCTGCTCACAAGGAAGCTATTAAACCAAGAGTTCCAAATGGTGAAGTTGAAATCATCCTTCGTAAATTTTACGGACGCCATCACGAGTTGGTTGACTGTTATGGAATAACCGTTTCACAGATGATATCGGATATGTTCCTTATGTCGTAACTACAATACCCTTCCCTTTTCACGAATGTGACTTACCGAATTAGACTATTTACCGGATTTGTAATAACATAAGCAACACGACGGGTGCCACATGTGGAGCAGGATCTGCTTACCCTTCCGAGCACCTGAGATCACCCCAAGTTTTGGTGGGGTTCGTGTTGCTTAGTCTTTAGTTTTCTATGTTGTGTCATCTGTACTATTATTTGTCTGTTTGTCTTTTTATTTTGGCCATGGCGTTGTCGGTTTGTTTTCGATCTATGAGTTTGACTATCCCTCTGGTATCTTTCGTCCCTCTTTACATCAATGCAAACTTTTAAACAAGAAAATTACTGGACAGTTTGGATGAAATACAAATGATATCTTAGTTTTTAATTTCATCTGACAATTTTTCATCGAATATTCAGTAAATTGGTCACTAGGAATATACTTTGAAAGAACATCAACACTGAAAAATTAAATAAAGAAAAAGAATGAGTGAATAAATAAAAGTTTTACATTTTAAAATAAATTATTTTACACATTTCAATTCTATATAGGAAGTTATGTAATTTACATATTTCAAATCTTTATTTGAATCAAGTTTAAAAGAAAACAAAACAGTTTATATTTCTCAATTAAATAGCTTTTATACTAAATTCATTATTTGAATAAATAAACTACTATTGAATATGTTGAATAGAATTGATTGATTTGATCAAGGATTTGTATACTATACAAATCCTTGATTTTATTTGATTCGAATTACTTCTTATAAAAATAAGGAGATGTGGCATGGTGCCAATGAGACAACTATCCACCAAAGTTTAAATGAAGTGGATGTAAGCAATTATAGGCAACCGTACAGCCTTCAACAATGAGAAAAATCCATACTGTATAGTCGGCTTTAAAAATACCTCAATTGACGAGTAATCCTCAATCGTAAGTATCTTAAAACATTTAAATAAAAAAAAAAAAAAAATGGTTTGCAGTGAAAATTATAAATAAACCTTTAAACATATCATATAGAATAATATATGCACAGTTATGTACAACACGGACCAATTGGGCGCTGTAGCCTGAATGGTTTAGATTAATTTACTGACATACGATATTACTAACTAAGGTGTGGCGATAACCCGATAACCATTTAAGACTCTAATTTTCACAGACATAACACATGCCTACTGTATAATTAACCAGTAAACATTAGTAATAGAATTACCCAATTCCTACTGTAGGAGTATTCAATACTCATTAGTAATATATACAGTAGGTCTTCATGTTCCAGTATATGGGCGAAACCCATTCCTACTGTATGATTATTCAATAACCATTAGTAATAGATACTATAGGTCTTCAGGTTCCAGTAGTGGGACCTTAATGCACTATTTCAAAGAGATACAAAGATTAAGGTAGGAAGTGTGGCTTTCAGACTCATTCAAGCAGCTCGAGGTTGCGGATGCTTTATCCTCTCTTCAAGACACATATATTGTTGTTCCAGCAGACAAAGCCTCAAACAATATAGGTGTTTATATGCAAAAACTAAGACTGTCGAACTAAAGTTCTTGGATTTAGCAAAAACTATGTGAATCCCTCATATCACGAAATACGAGATTTAAACAAACGCAAATCAATCCTTCTGTCCTTTGGTATTAAGATAAAAAGGGACGATGAAAATCCCGTCTTTATGCTGGATACAATAACTTCACAAAATCCTTATAAAGAACGATATATAGCCGGGTTGTCTAGATCTTTATAATGTTATTATTACCATTTACTCTATAGTGTGGATTTTATTGTGATAAGGTATATTCAACCAATGTTGTTAGTGTCAAGCAGATGTGGATTCTGAATTATTCTGAAATCTTCAATTTCAATCTTTACATTTTTGCAGTAATGTCAAATTATTGAAATATTTTCTACGCTTTACACTTGTATTCCCAAATCGTCTCATGAAACATGGATTTCTTTGAAAAAAATATGAATTGTAGGTGCAAGATCCGTATTTACAGTTACAAAAATATTAC
This sequence comes from Mytilus coruscus, assembly GCA_017311375.1. NCBI lineage: Eukaryota > Metazoa > Mollusca > Bivalvia > Mytilida > Mytilidae > Mytilus > Mytilus coruscus. The sequence goes on along the minus strand of CM029601.1, from coordinate 2,885,009 downwards.
ATTATGAGAACCACACTAATCGTAGTAGCAAATATACCAAAAATAATATCATTAAAAAGCTGGAATCTTTGATTGACATTATTTTTATTTAGTTTGGTGAACTGGTATTTCAGTCAGAATTCCAATGGGAACTAATGAGGCATACTTACTGGCAGGCTTGTGTTTGTACTCATCATACAGAGTCTCTATAAAGAAAAAAAGAAGAGTTATAGATGTCCTGTCACTAAATAACACACATTTCAGTGAGTGTTCGCATCTCATATATATCCATGTGAATTTATGATTAAGGATGCTACCAAAACGGGAAGTTCCGGTGCATGTTGATATTTTATTGATATTGACACGGATGGACGACTTCAAACTAGAATCTATGACATATGTGATGATTTCAACTTTCCGATTGTTAACTTCCCATTTCTCAACAGTACCACACAATCGTATGGCGTAAATATATATATATCTTAATAAATATGTAACGTTCGTGCAAGTTCATACTATATACGGAGTTCATTAATAGGGGTGCTCTCTCATGACACAAAAACTCCCCCAACAGAGGTATGATGAAGAACGACCGAAATCAACACTAGTCTACTTGAATGTTACGATTAAAATCACGAATTGGATGGACGATACAATATGTCTGTTTCTTAACTGACTAGCGACATGTTTTACGGTCTTAGATATTTAGATACCAGAATAGCGTCTAATCTGTAAATATATCTATTGTGTTCTCTTCCTAATCGTGACATTTTGACTGAGTGTGGATTCACATGGCGGGTCATGAATGCGTAGCAAAGGAAGGTTAGCTTATGGGCGCACCCGGTCTCGCTACTTTTGAAGTTCATGCAATTCCCTCAGTTTTTTGTTTATTAACTAGATCTGTTTCTTCTAAATCTATTGATGAGATCTGAACATCGATACACTACTGCTATCTTAACTCTTCAACTTGGTTATAGAACGGTCTACAATAAAAAAAAAAAAAAAAAAAAAAAAAAACAATTAAGAAAAAAATAATATGTATTTCTTTTTACTAATTGGCTGCACACAGAAACTAAGCCAGTGAAACAGTGAAAAATGTTAATTTCACTATCTGTATAAATAGGTGTATACTTGTAAGGCACTTTAACTCCTCTGAGTATTTTGGGGTTTTGTGTGTACAAAGCCCGCTAGTTACTGAATATACTAGGATTATCTTTCACACTCCATTTCTCCTTTGTAGTTATGACTTTGCAATATGTGAACGTACTTACAAAACATGTTGTACATTTCACAAGGCTTAGAGAGGAGAGGGGAAGGGGAGGAAAGAGCGATGATCACTTTCGGAGATACATAAGTCGAAAAAAGACTACAGGCATCACCGTGGCTAGACAATAAAAAAGATAAAAAGCACAACCAACATTTACATAGCAATAAACATTAAAATTGGACATCACTAACCTCACCAAATAATCATGATGTAAATTATAATGTGTTAACCTTAACATATCATTATGTATAAGTTGTCTTTTATCTATGTGTTTTTCTTACTGTACAGGATTAAAAGACATATATTCTTTTATCTTATAAAATTTATAAATCATTCAAGGTCATAACAATTGCCTAGTATAGTGGGGGAGGGGTTGTAAAGGGAGTTTATATAAGTTATGATATGAATTTAGTAAATGTGGATGTATACAGGAGACAAAAAATTAAAATATAAAAAAAATATAACGAGTCTGTCCAGAGGACAAAAATAAAAAGACAGAAGGTACCAAGGCGACAATACAAATCATAAGTCGAAAATAAACTTACCATACCATGGCAACAAGAAACGACGTAAAGACAAACAACGGTCTACAAAACACTACACAAAAAACCAAAGACGGAGCAACACGAATCCGGACAAAACCTAGAGTGATCTCAAGTGCCCTGGAAGAGTAATCCAATTATGTCCTACTAGTAGCATTGTCGGCTCACAGCAAGGGAAATTCGATGATAAGTCTCACTCGGTGATGTTACAATTGAAAAAGAGAACGGAATTTGGCAATTACAACATATCACTGGTCATTTGTGACACAGATAACGGGCAACCAAATCATGAAGGCCATCTCTTAAAATTTTCGATTGATTGATTGGTTGGTGATTGCTTTACGCCTCATCAGCACAAAAGGGCTATATCGCGACGATAAAACTTTCGAAGGGACGACTTCATCTTTACCATTTGGAACCCTTGATGAAATTCCCTGTAATCAGCAACCCTCTATCAAGGACATCATGACCAAAATAAAAGTTGGGTCTATGTGATATCTTTCGCTAATTTATAACATCCTAATTAAGGTTTCAATTATATTTGACCAATGCTTTAAGCTTTCAAAATCTAAAAGCCTTCCTGTTTAGAGCTTTTATTTAACAATTTTACCTGTCGTTGTAATACAGTTGCTCGTCAGTATGATGATCAAATGTAGTTTGTTTATTTTTCTGTCGTTGTCATACTGTTGCTTGTCAGTAGGATAATCATATGTAGTTTGTTTATTTTTCTGTCGTTGCCATACTGTTGCTTGTCAGTAGGATAATCATATGTAGTTTGTTTATTTTTCTGTCGTTGTCATACTGTTGCTTGTCAGTATGATGATCATATGTAGTTTGTTTATTTTTCTGTCGTTGTCATACTGTTGCTCGTCAGTAGGATAATCATATGTAGTTTGTTTATTTTTCTGTCGTTGCCATACTGTTGCTCGTCAGTATGATGATCATATGTAGTTTGTTTATTTTTCTGTCGTTGTCATACTGTTGCTTGTCAGTAGGATAATCATATGTAGTTTGTTTATTTTTCTGTCGTTGTCATACTGTTGCTTGTCAGTAGGATAATCATATGTAGTTTGTTTATTTTTCTGTCGTTGTCATACTGTTGCTCGTCAGTATGATGATCATATGTAGTTTGTTTATTTTTCTGTCGTTGCCATACTGTTGCTTGTCAGTAGGATAATCATATGTAGTTTGTTTATTTTTCTGTCGTTGTCATACTGTTGCTTGTCAGTATGATGATCATATGTAGTTTGTTTATTTTTCTGTCGTTGTCATACTGTTGCTCGTCAGTAGGATAATCATATGTAGTTTGTTTATTTTTCTGTCGTTGTCATACTGTTGCTCGTCAGTATGATGATCATATGTAGTTTGTTTATTTTTCTGTCGTTGTCATACTGTTGCTTGTCAGTAGGATAATCATATGTAGTTTGTTTATTTTTCTGTCGTTGTCATACTGTTGCTCATCAGTATGATGATCATATGTAGTTTGTTTATTTTTCTGTCGTTGTCATACTGTTGCTTGTCAGTAGGATAATCATATGTAGTTTGTTTATTTTTCTGTCGTTGTCATACTGTTGCTCGTCAGTATGATGATCATATGTAGTTTGTTTATTTTTCTGTCGTTGTCATACTGTTGCTTGTCAGTAGGATAATCATATGTAGTTTGTTTATTTTTCTGTCGTTGTCATACTGTTGCTCGTCAGTATGATGATCATATGTAGTTTGTTTATTTTTCTGTCGTTGCCATACTGTTGCTCGTCAGTATGATAATCATATGTAGTTTGTTTATTTTTCTGTCGTTGTCATACTGTTGCTTGTCAGTAGGATAATCAAATGTAGTTTGTTTATTTTTCTGTCGTTGTCATACTGTTGCTCGTCAGTAGGATAATCATATGTAGTTTGTTTATTTTTCTGTCGTTGTCATACTGTTGCTCGTCAGTATGATAATCATATGTAGTTTGTTTATTTTTCTGTCGTTGTCATACTGTTGCTTGTCAGTAGGATAATCATATGTAGTTTGTTTATTTTTCTGTCGTTGTCATACTGTTGCTCATCAGTATGATAATCATATGTAGTTTGTTTATTTTTCTGCACTTGTCATACAGTTGCTCGTCAGTCTGATAATCATATGTAGTTTTTTTTTCTGTCGTTGTCATACTGTTCCTCGTCAGTATGATAATCATATGTAGTTTGGTTAATCATATGTAGTTTGTTTATTTTTCTGTCGTTGTCATACTGTTGCTCGTCAGTATGATAATCAAATGTAGTTTGTTTATTTTTCTGTCGTTGTCATACTGTTGCTCGTCAGTATGATAATCATATGTAGTTTGTTTATTTTTCTGTCGTTGTCATACTGTTGCTCGTCAGTATGATAATCAAATGTAGTTTGTTTATTTTTCTGTCGTTGTCATACTGTTGCTCGTCAGTATGATAATCATATGTAGTTTGTTTATTTTTCTGTCGTTGTCATACTGTTGCTCGTCAGTCTGATAATCGTATGTAGTTTGTTTATTTTTCTGTCGTTGTCATACTGTTGCTCGTCAGTCTGATAATCGTATGTAGTTTGTTTATTTTTCTGTCGTTGTCATACTGTTGCTCGTCAGTAGGATAATCATATGTAGTTTGTTTATTTTTTGTCGTTGTCATACTGTTGCTCGTCAGTATGATAATCATATGTAGTTTGTTTATTTTTCTGTCGTTGTCATACTGTTGCTCGTCAGTATGATGATCATATGTAGTTTGTTTATTTTTCTGTCGTTGCCATACTGTTGCTCGTCAGTATGATAATCATATGTAGTTTGTTTATTTTTCTGTCGTTGTCATACTGTTGCTCGTCAGTCTGATAATCATATGTAGTTTGTTTATTTTTCTGTCGTTGTCATACTGTTGCTTGTCAGTAGGATAATCATATGTAGTTTGTTTATTTTTCTGTCGTTGTCATACTGTTGCTTGTCAGTAGGATAATCATATGTAGTTTGTTTATTTTTCTGTCGTTGTCATACTGTTGCTCGTCAGTAGGATAATCATATGTAGTTTGTTTATTTTTCTGTCGTTGTCATACTGTTGCTCGTCAGTATGATAATCATATGTAGTTTGTTTATTTTTCTGTCGTTGCCATACTGTTGCTTGTCAGTAGGATAATCATATAGTTTGTTTATTTTTCTGTCGTTGTCATACTGTTGCTTGTCAGTATGATGATCATATGTAGTTTGTTTATTTTTCTGTCGTTGTCATACTGTTGCTCGTCAGTAGGATAATCATATGTAGTTTGTTTATTTTTTTGTCGTTGTCATACTGTTGCTCGCCAGTATGATAATCATATGTAGTTTGTTTATTTTTCTGACCCTGAACGTCAAAGTTCTCTCCTTGACCTTAGAGGTCTTAATAAAAGTAAAAATAGCCTAAATTGTCGGACGTTTATTTGACAGATCTGTACCTAGTCATTTGCAGATGATAGACTAGTAGGTGGTAAAGGAATATTCCGGATGTTTTATGTGTTTTTATCAACTAATTGATATATATGAATAGAGATGTACCAAACATAAGATATAGCCCTCAAGCGAAAGATGTTTATGAATGAAAATGCTTTTTGTAAAAAACACCCACTTAGTAAAATTGGCATGTCTTCAACAGATGTTGTTCATTTTTATAGCATAAAAGAATGATTATGAAAATCGTAAATTGCTTTCCATTCATATCTTTTTCATGAATGGAAAAATGGGCATTGATGGGAACTATAAATCCACTATATTACGTTTGAAGTTGTCAATATTAAATATGATAATAGTAATGAATGTCCAATGTTCAGTCCAAACAACAGCTCTATTCCCCAAAAGTCTATTTCTACGTTATTACTCAGTTAAAAGATATTTTTGTGTTTGAATTAAGAGATAATCAATTTATTGTAATGAGAGTTTAATTAAAATTTATCAATAAATATTTACCGTTTAAATACGCCCATGTATGTTTTTACAAACAGATATTGGCGTTATGCAATTACTGTAACTCTCCCACATACTTTTAAGTTGAAAGTTTCCGTTTGCTCATTGTAAAATCGTGCTGTATTGTTTATATAAACACTGTTCTAAATTCGTATAATTAGGAAGTGATATTTAGAAAAGATGCAAGTTAAAAGTCTAAATACATTAGCAATACAAGAAAAAAAACCTCTTTATATTTATCTCTATCTTTTACAAAGGGATTATAACTATCTTATTCCAAAATTGGTTCAATAATGATTAAGTAGCGAGTTAACGAAAGAAAAAAAAAACAACATATAGTATACACCTGTATATTGAAGGAAACCACGATTTACATAAGGTATACACCTGTACATTGAAGGGAACGATGATTAACATATACTATAAATAGATATAAGAAGATGTGGTATGAGTGCCAATGAGACAACTCTCCATCCAAGTCAAAATTTATAAATGTAAACCATTATAGGTCAAAGTACGGTCTTCAACACGGAGCCTAGGCTCACACCGAACAGTAAGCTATAAAGGGCCCCAAAAATTACTAGTGTAAAACCATTCAAACGGGAAAACCAACGGTCTAATCTATATAAAAACGAGAAACGAGAAACACTTATGAACCACATCAACAAACGACAACTACTGAACATCAGATTCCTGACTTAGGACAGGTGCAAACAAATGCAGCGGGTTTAAACCCTGCATTTTGAAGGAGACCACGATTTACATAAGGTATACACCTGTACATTGAAGGGAACGATGATTAGCATATACTATACACATGTATATTGAACAAGACCAAGATTAACATATGGTATACACCTGTATATTGATGGGAACAACGATCAACATAAGGTATACAACTGTATATTAAAGGAGACCACGATTAACATATGGTACATACATGTAGATTGAAGGAGACCACGATTAATACATGATATACGCCTTTATACTGAAGGAGACAATGATTAACACATGGTATACGCCTGTACATTGAAAAAGACCACGACTAACATATGGATACAACTGCATATTGAAGGGAACCACGATTAACATATGGTATACAGCTGTATATTGAAGTGAACTACGATTAACATATGGTATACGTATACACCTGTACATTGAAGGAGACCACGATTAACATATTGTATGCACCTGTCTACTGAAGGAGACCACGATTAACATATGGTCTAAACCTGTATACTGAATGAGACCACAAAAAATACATGGTATGCACCTGTCTACTGAAGGAGACCACGATTAACATATGGTATACACCTATACACTTAAGGAGACCACTATAAACACATGGTATACACCTGTATACGGAAAACCATGATGAACATATGGTTTACACCTAAATACTGAAGAAAACCACGATAACCATCTGATATCCACCTGCATATTGAAGGAGACCACGATTTACATAAGGTATACACTTGTACATTGAAGGGAACGATAATTAACATATACTATCCACCTGTATATTGAAGGAGACCACGATTTACATAAGGTATACACCTGTACATTGAAAGGAACCACGATTACATATGTTATACACCTCTATATGAAAGGAGACCACGATTTACATATGGTTTACAACGTACATATTGAAGGAGACAACGATTAACACATTAAATACACCTATATATTGAAGGAGACCACGATTAACACATTAAATACACCTATATATTGAAGGAGACAACGATTAGCATATGATGTACACCTTCATATTGAAGGGAACCACGATTTACACATGGTATACACCTGTAAACTGAAGGAGACCACGATTAACACATGGTATTCACCTGCATATTGAAGGGAACTACAATTGACATATGGTATACAACTGTATACTGAAGGGAACCACGATTAAATTATGGTCTACATCTGTATACTGAAGGAGACCACGATTAACATATGGTATACACCTGTACATTGAAGGAGACCACGATCATTTGACAGATGTCTTTTATTACTGTTTGTGTTGTTGGACTTCAAAATGAATTTAAAAAGAATGCCAATTATATGTTACAACTTTTTTTCTGTTATCCGTAATTTTCCACAATCTTTTGTCAATCATTTAAGAAAATCTCATGTATTTATTGTAATTATTTATTACACAATCAATCGTAAATAGAGGGAGGCATTTTCGATAGTTGCCAACGACAGATCCATTGATTGAAATGCAAATTATAAACACTTGAACAATATGAACTTTTCTGAGATTTTAGTTATTATTTGGAATTGTAAATAGAACACCTGACCAGTTGATGTCCTTCACTCCATTACCTGTTATTAAATAGAACACCTGACCAGTCGATGTCCTTCACTCCATTACCTGTTAATTAATAGAACACCTGACCAGTTGATGTCCTTCACTCAATTACCTGTTATTAAATAGAACACCTGACCAGTCGATGTCCTTCACTCCATTACCTGTTATTTAATAGAATACCTGACCAGTCGATGTCCTTCACTCTATTACCTGTTATTTAATAGAACACCTGACCAGTCGATGTCCTTCACTCCATTACCTGTTATTTAATAGAACACCTGACCAGTCGATGTCCTTCACTCCATTACCTGTTATTAAATAGAACACCTGACCAGTCGATGTCCTTCACTCCATTACCTGTTATTAAATAGAACACCTGACCAGTTGATGTCCTTCACTGCATTACCTGTTATTTAATAGAACACCTGACCAGTCGATGTCCTTCACTCCATTACCTGTTATTTAATAGAACACCTGACCAGTCGATGTTCTTCACTCCATTACCTGTTATTTAATAGAACACCTGACCAGTCGATGTCCTTCACTTCATTACCTGTTATTTAATAGAACACCTGACAAGTTGAAGTCGATGTCCTTCACTCCATTACCTGTTATTTAATAGAACACCTGACCAGTCGATGTCCTTCACTCCATTACCTGTTATTTAATAGAACACCTGACCAGTTGATGTCCTTCACTCCATTACCTGTTATTTAATAGAACACCTGACAAGTCGATGTCCTTCACTCCATTACCTGTTATTTAATAGAACACCTGACCAGTCGATGTCCTTCACTCCATTACCTGTTATTTAATAGAACAGCTGACCAGTCGATGTCCTTCACTCCATTACCTGTTATTTAATAGAACAGCTGACCAGTCGATGTCCTTCACTCCATTACCTGTTATTTAATAGAACACCTGACCAGTCGATGTCCTTCACTCCATTGCCTGTTATTTAATAGAACACCTGACCAGTCGATGTCCTTCACTCCATTGCCTGTTATTTAATAGAACACCTGACCAGTCGATGTCCTTCACTCCATTACCTGTTATTTAATAGAACACCTGACCAGTCGATGTCCTTCACTCAATTACCTGTTATTTAATAGAACACCTGACCAGTCGATGACCTTCACTCCATTACCTGTTATTTAATAGAACACCTGACCAGTCGATGTCCTTCACTCCATTACCTGTTATTTAATAGAACACCTGACCAGTCGATGTCCTTCACTCTATTACCTGTTATTTAATAGAACACCTGACCAGTCGATGTCCTTCACTCCATTACCTGTTATTTAATAGAACACCTGACCAGTTTATGTCCTTCACTCCATTACCTGTTATTTAATAGAACACCTGACCAGTCGATGTCCTTCACTCCATTACCTGTTATTTAATAGAACACCTGACCAGTCGATGTCCTTCACTCCATTACCTGTTATTTAATAGAACACCTGACCAGTCGATGTCCTTCACTCCATTACCTGTTATTTAATAGAACACCTGACCAGTCGATGTCCTTCACTCCATTACCTGTTATTTAATAGAACACCTGACCAGTCGATGTCCTTCACTCCATTACCTGTTATTTAATAGAACACCTGACCAGTCGATGTCCTTCACTCCATTACCTGTTATTTAATAGAACACCTGACCAGTCGATGTCCTTCACTCCATTACCTGTTATTTAATAGAACACCTGACCAGTCGATGTCCTTCACTCCATTACCTGTTATTTAATAGAACACCTGACCAGTCGATGTCCTTCACTCCATTACCTGTTATTTAATAGAACACCTGACCAGTCGATGTCCTTCACTCCATTACCTGTTATTTAATAGAACACCTGACCAGTCGATGTCCTTCACTCCATTACCTGTTATTTAATAGAACACCTGACCAGTTGATGTCCTTCACTCCATTACCTGTTATTTAATAGAACACCTGACCAGTTGATGTCCTTCACTCCATTACCTGTTATTTGCCTTTGATTGAATGGACAACTACTTTAACTACTTGAGGAAAACACTATGAACTAACTGAGTTTGTATTCTGCATACTTTTTAAAGTACACAAATGTACACAGCGAAATAAACAACGTACATGTTAAAAAAAATCTGATTTCAACATATAATATTTGAGAATTTATTATTTCAAATAATTTTTTTTTTTTACTTAAATATGCAAAACGGGTGAGACACAAATTAATCAAACTTTAAAAGAATTCTCCCATTGACAGTTTGTAACAATAGAATATTTACACAGCATACATTACATGCATACATACTGTAATTATACATTATATCTATGGGATTAAGATATGTAAAAATGATGATGACTGATGATTTGAATGGTTGTACACAGTATATATTTGCGCATTAGTATGTTATTTTATGTAATTATGTATGGTATGATTGCCAATGAGACATCTCTCCACAAGAGACCAAAGAAAATTAATATAATGGAATATGTAGACAGCCTTCTCACAAGTAAAAAATCCTAACTTTGAAATATAAGGGCGTACACTAAGTATGATAAGGGCATTAAAAAAAGAAGTGATAGCAATCTTCTCGTCTAAATTAGCATCAAAACGACAAGACGGCTCTGAAATACTATCGACTTTGCGAAGCTCATTAGTCAAAAGGAAGCTGAGCATCTAAATAAATTCAGCATGATGACGAGTTAACGATTTCCTAATGATAAGGTACGTGGGCTTTTGGATTCTAAAGATAGGCTGTATAGATTTCCTAATGATAAGGTACGTGGGCTTTTGGATTCTAAAGATAGGCTGTGTAGATTTCCTAATGATAAGGTACGTGGGCTTTTGGATTCTAAAGATGTACGTGGGCTTTTGGATTCTAAAGATGTACGTGGGCTTTGGATTCTAAAGATGTACGTGGGCTTTTGGATTCTAAAGATGTACGTGGGCTTTTGGATTCTAAAGATGTACTTTTGGATTCTAAAGATAGGCTGTATATTGTAAACTAATTGTAACTTCCTCCTTTCTCGTCGTTCAGCTAGACTTTCCCAACCAATCTCATCATAAACGATTCAACTTCTAGTAAAAATAGAAAGAGTTGTTATAATTCTGGCAGACTCAAGCTACAGTTGCTCTAATATGTTACAATAAGCACACCCTTATTATCCAAAACTTCACAGGCACATTCAAGTAGCAGTCTTAAAAAAGTCAAGCACAAATATTCTTTCTACTTAATCTGTACTTTAATTATCTAAGTGCAGTCATTGAAGATTTATAGTACTCACATGGATTATACATGATAGACTACGTTATGAATAGATGAGATGTGTCACTGCAATGGCCAAGTAAGAAATCTTCAATGAAATACAACAACCGATATTAGAGCGTAGGACGGCATGATTTCATAACAGAAGGTTAAGTAAGCTGAGCCTGCTTTCAGAAACTGCAAGAATTCTAAATGATATAATGTACAATTGCTAATCTTTGTTTTATGTGTACGTTGTCTTTTTTTTTCATCGTCATACAGTTAATTAGGGGTTATGTTCTTTTCCTGTATTGATTTTTTATTGCATGTTAGATCATGTCACTTTTGTAAGTCCAATGATGATTGAGATTAAAAGGGGAGGGGTGAAATGTAAAAAAGCACAGTATCAGTATAACACGCCCCATATCAATGTGTCCATCCGAAATCATCTACCTCGTCAGTGGTTGGCATACGTCATATCTAAGTATTATTTGAATAGTTTGTGCTAATAACATATATAGATTATATCACACCACCCCGTTCATTACAATATTTATCAACTCGAGATAGGGACATTTTCAAACTTAAAGAATGCAATCATGTTTAAAATTAAAAAAAAATATAACTAGCGAGAGATATCGGGTGACAACAACAACAACAAGTATATGTAAGAGAATGATAATCCCTTTCTTCATGATTAAGTACGAGCGTTAGCGAGTACTTATCATGAAGTAAGGGATTATCATTCTCTTACAAACTTAGAATATTGTAAAGTGCTCAAGGTTCTCACATGATCTCTTAATTGGTTGTATTTAAGAATTAGTTTCATTGTCAGTGCAATGATTTTAATTAATGCATGAATTCCCTTTTAGGCATTTCAGTTATGAATAAGTTTTAGTGATGTAAGGACTTTCTTATCATTTGGGAAATATTTTAAAAATTATGCGTTATAGATATTAGGTGACACAACAGAACAAAGAAAATGTAGGAATTGTATATGTTTCCTGATTGTGAGTATGAATGTATATCATGTAATATTTTAGTGAGGAATTATCCTTTTTTTTTAATTTACAGTTTATATCAAATGATACATTTGAGTTACAACTAAATTTTATTAAACAGCCAATATTTTTGTCCAGCTTTTACATGAAATACTATTTCATTATGTCAAGAAAATGTTCAAATAAAATGCCTTTAAAAGTTTTTAATATGTTCAAAACTTAAATTAAATTCCTGTTTGTTTTTTTTTATTTTATCGGAATATTGAAAATCACTATTCTTTTCAACTGCTGATCCAGTGATCAAAGTTTATGAAAGCTAAAGATAAAGGTATTTTTTTTTATTTTAAAGCTTTTTTTTTTTTTTGCAAATGCTTTGATATTGTTTAATTATTTAGTAATTTGAAGTTATTAATATTTTCATTATAACATTCACGGTACCAATTTTACTGCACAGTAAACTTCAACTTATATCGAGTTTTTTGTTTGTTTCACAATTCAACTTTTAGTCAGTTTCAATCACTGTGTGATAAATCCTTTCAATCGGATAAATGTGCTTCGGGGCAGTTGTAACTCATTTATAGAAACTCTTTGTTTTGAACTGTAAATAGACCCAAATAATAGGATAATCCCTTACTAAGAACATGATTTACATTCATTCTTCACAATTAAGAGGCATCAAATCCTACAATTTCATTGGTCGAGAGCACTTTGCTATATTCTAACAATTTTTATTTGTTAATCAAGACGCCCCGAGGAGCATTACAATTACAGTTAAAACTAAAGTGTACAAATAATTGTGGTGATTTTTTTCATTGAACTATTTGAAATTACAATAAACGTGACATTACACGCGACTTCTTTAATCAATATGGTCAACGTGTGATGTATTAAAATCTATTAAAATGGTCAGAACCGGTTTTAATGTACACAGAATTATAAAAACATCTTGGATATTCTCTGTTTACTCTATTCACAACAGACTCGGGCCGATTTAGAACTTGACATATTGCATTGACATCTGTATATAGTTGAAGATTCATGTTGTCCTGTAGATGTTATTTGTGTCATTGGTTGCTGTCTCGTTCACATATAACCCACATCTATTTTTTTCATAATCAATTAAATATCGTGTATAAAAACGAAAATAAATACGTATAAGTAAATGGCAACAATAGCATACTGATGTTCAAAACTCGTAAATCAATTTTATATATTTATACACCCCTAAAAAAAAAAAAAAAAAAACTAAAAAAACTGAGGAAACCGCATAAACCCTAAACAGAGCGAAACTGGGCACGTCTACATGGTAAGCGTCTCGTGTAATGCATGAAACATTCGTCATGCAAATTATAATTCAGTCTAAATGGCATAAAAGGGGAATCGGATAGAATCTATTACTTTATATATCAGAAGACTATTCTGACTTTTATCTAAATATCTAAGAAAGCGAACACATGAGGACTATGAGTTGACACACAAACATATCGGATCGGTCAACTAATTTGCGATGACCGTACAACAAATGTAGTGTCGATTGCAGTCTGTGTTCCTCTTTTCACTGCTGAAATCATCACGTTTGTCATCAACTCTAGAATGAAGTCGACCATCTGTGTCAATATTAAGAAAAATATCCAGATATAAAGCATACATTCTAGTTTAGGTGGACAAACGATGAAACATAATACAGAACCAATAGCAACATTATATGAATTGTTCTGAAGAAAACAAAAGCCCACATAATGAACAAATATAAATCCAAAGAGGCTATCGAAAAGTCGCAAATTAAATACGCTTCAAATTATATTTTGATATTTGGATGTCTTTTAAATAATGTGTCGTTTGGATTGCGGTCTCATTGGAGTATACTACATCTATCTATCTGTAATTTATATTCCAACGACTTTTTATGGTTTTCCATCCTTTAGTATTTGATTAAATAATATGTTGATTTTTTTTTCAAACTAAAACTTGTGAAAACATTATGTTATTTAGTTACGGTTTCATTATATCCAGCGACAAAGATCACATGACTATTGAAGACAATATCATGTGACTGTAGTACGAAGCACTTATCTGATACAATGAATAATATCTGCGTAGCTCAAACTTTGTTTCAATACAAGATTTTGGTTTTAAATAATCAAGACACGAACAATGTTCTTCCGCGTGTGAGCCAAGCACACTACTACGTCACAACATAAGTAGGTACGTACATTTCGTGTGAATGTTTTAGATTTAAACAGAAAGTCCCTGCTGTCTTTTTTCGGAGGTTATTATGCTTAATTTGTCAATTAATAATATACAAAAATATAAACAGGAATTACCAAAAATATTAGACATTACAATAAACCACAGCGACGAACTACCAACAACGGACATACGAACAAAAACAAACAACAACGAATAACATATGGTTTAGATGGCCCGACATTAAACAAGGACGAAATGTGGTGCGGCAAGGAATATCATTCATTACCTTTAAAAAAAAACACCAAAAATAAAGTTACGTGTTTACCAGGGTCAATGTAAGCTTTTTGACATTAGTTGGCACCCGTAGTCATTTGAAGAATATTGTTCTGCTCATCTCCTATACAAACCGAAACCTAACTTTGCCGCACATATCCTAAGAATATCAAAACCAAGAGATAATTGCCAATTAGACGACTATCCCCAGGAGACCAAACGACGTTGATTTAAAAAGTAAAATCACAAAAATACTGAACTCCGAGGAAAATTCAAAAAGGAAAGTCCCCAATCAAATGGCAAAAGTTCAAACACATCAAACGAATGGATAACAACTGTCATATTCCTGACTTGGTACAGGCATTTTCTTATGTAGAAAATGGTGGATTGAACCTGGTTTTAAAGCTAGCTAAACCTCTCACTTGTATGACAGTCGCATCAAATTCCATTATATTGACAACGATGTGTGAACAAAACAAACAAAAACAATAGGTAAAAATGATGTCACAATTAGGGATAAATAGTCTAATTCGGTAGGTCACATTCGTGAAAAGGGAACGGGATTGTAGTTACGACATAAGGAACATATCCGATATCATCTGTGAAACGGATATTCCATAACGGTCAACCAACTCGTGATGGCGTCCGTAAATTTAAGCAACTATAGGGCACCATACGGTCTTCAATAATGAGAAAAAAACATAAGGTGCAGTAAGCTTTAAAAGGCATCGGAATGACAAAAATAATTTAACAAGAAAACCCAACGGCCTAGTTTATGCTAAACAGTAAATAATAATAATAAAAAAACCCAAATATCGCAGACAGTAACCAACGAAATAAACTGAATTACAGCTCCTTACATGGGATAAAAGCATACAGAATGTGGCGGGGCTTAACATGTTTATATGCGCTCAACACTCGCCCTAACATTGAACAGTGGTGTAACAGAACACCATCAGGATCAAAATGTAGAAATCGGTTTAAAAGAGCTTAAATCATCAAATCGGCATGAAGCACAAAAAAACCTGCCTAATAAAAAGAAAATAAAAGACACAAAGTCCAACCTAAGAGCGCTTGAAGTAACTGAAAGCTACTTCCAAATCAATAAAAACTAATAAACACATATTTTTTTCCTAAGACTAAAATATCAATCAGTCCACGTCAAACATAGAAATGCATGACTTGATGGAATGCCAAAATATAAGCATCGACAGAATGTAGGACCATAAGTGTTCCTAACTATATAGCATCACATGTTTAGTTATGTTTTAATTTATTTAAGACATAAGAATTTGATATACCATTTGCAACATGTCTTTTACAGGAACAACTAAGCCTCCAAACCAAATCTTTGTTTCTATGATTGGAGAATTAAGGGTAGGTTTAAAGTAATCTGTGGAAACGAAATATTTTACTTTATAAAACTTACCAGTCATACATAAATTGCGTTTATTGAAATCTAAAAAGTTACTACAGATACAAGCATAGCAAATGTGCAGAATAAATGAGTTTGGGGAAATATACACAACATAAAAAGGGCCAAAGGAACACTAACGTCCAGACAAAAAAATAACGACAGGGAACGAAAAATCGTATTTCCGAAACGTACATATATAGATGTTCCCGCTGACAAACCAACATGTTCAGAGTACTATATACAGTCTCAAAAAGTTCCTATATATAGTGTCAAAAAGTTTCAGCTGACAAAGCAACATGTTCACGTTACTATAAATAGTCTCCTGCTAACAAACCAATATATTCAGATTACTATATATAGTCCCGATAAGTTCCCGATTATACCAACCAATATGTCCCGTTTACTATATATAGTGTCAAAAAGTTCCCGCTGACAAACCAAAATGTTCACATTACTATATATAATCCCCTGCTGACAAACCCAACATGTTCACATAACTATCTATATAGTCTCGAAAAGTTCCACCTGACAACCCAACATATATAGATATAGGAAGATGTGGTGTGAGTGCCAATAAGACAACTCTCCATCCAAATAACAATTTATAAAAGTAAACCATTATAGGTCAATGTACGGCCTTCAACACGGAGCCATGTTCACATTACTACATGTATATATAGTCTCCAATCTACTAAGTTACTTTTCTGATATCTTTACGTGTTTTGGTGTTTTTGAGGTTGAATGGGCACTTGAAATGCATAAGAACCCTCTAGTTTTGAAAATTATTGTGCTGATGATTCTCTTTTATAAGTATAGGTTGGTTGGCAAGTCAATGGACATATTTGTCAGAGTTGGACATAGAAACCAGTTATCGGAAAGAGACTAAAAATAGGATTGTGTAGTGGTGCTTCTCTTGACGTAATAGATTTTACGTACTCCAGTGTGTTACTCGTTACTTTCGTTAGTAGAGTGGTGGCTTCCTGTACAAGGTGTGTCCTGGGTAGATATACAATAGGCAAAAAACTCATGATATACTAGGAAATAACCCCTATATTAAAGAAATTGTATTGTTGTTCCTCATCCCGGCGGTGGCTGGAAGGGCTTCATCAATTTAGTTCACACATAATACCAAAGAAACTCCTCCTAAGCATTGAAGTAAGGTATTCAAGAAAAGTCACATCATGTTTTGATTCTGTTGGGTCCCACCTCTGATTGTTGTATTTATTCATTTTTATTATCACCGTTATTAATTTATGAATACAGAAACTAAATATCGAATAAACATACACAAAAACACGCATTAGCAATAGTACAAACTGATCAAATAGTATCACAAGATAATTTTAATTTTATAAAACGTGTACGTGCGATTTGCCTATGCATGTAACATTGTGATAAGACCTTTCTGCAATTCGGTTAATCAATCAATGCTTTTATAGATAACTTTCAATTTTTGTGTCATAAAATGTCGAGACACAATCTTCCTAGTTAGGTGTGTAAATATCAAGATATTTCAGTTCTGATAACCAAATTTTTGTTAGTGTTATCAAGTATACGTACACACGATTTAATTCGGGTAGAGAATACAAGGAATTGCAGATATATATAGTTTGAAGATAAAGGAGATTAAAACAAATATCCGCATTCTTTTGACTTTAACTGTCATTACCTTTGAAAGATAACACCAGAATTACTAGAAAATGCCCATGCTACGACAAAGTCAGGTGCGGATGCGGATTAATAAAAAAAAAACTATACGTTCATTTTTTATTCATTAAGTGGGATTATACTTTTTTTAGTGGGGTAGTTGTGGTTCCAGTTTTGATTTTTTAGTGGGGTAGTTGTGGTTCCAGTTTCAAAATGTGTTCCTTGTAAAATTTCGTACCTTTTAACGTAATTTTCAATCTGGTCGCAACCCCTTGAAAGCTTCTCTTGATCAGCCAAGGAAAATTACGTACTTACCTTCGACAGCCCACAACTATCTATCAATATCAGGCGCGCGGTAAACATCTATTTATCAATTATTTCATTACCTAATGTTTGTGAAAATTAAGCCATGGCGTTGTCAGTTTATTTTCGACTTATGAATTTGAATGTCCCTTTGGTATCCTTCGCCTCTCTTTAAAGGGCAGTGAAATACTGGTGACGCCTTTGTTGGACCTTTGAAAGTGCTTTCATTTACTCAATGTGTTGATAACTTGTTTATAAATTAATTATTTAAACTGAAACTGAAACTAAAATTTAATTTTCTTTTTGTGAATCCTACACAAATATGCAACACTGAATGCGTTTAAATGATTTATTTTATTAGAACATTGCCTATCTTAAATGAAAAAATAGAAGACAGAATATGCCTACCGATTCTACATCTGAAAAAGTAGGGAAATGAAGAGACTATATAAACCATGTCCTATTTTAAAAATGGAAGGACTATATAAAGCATGTCCTGTTAAATGAAGAGACTATATAAAGCATGTCCTATTAAATGAAGAGACTATTTAAAGCATGTCATTTAAATGGAGAGACTATATAAAGCATGTCCTATTAAATGAAGAGACTATATAAACCATGTCCTATCAAATGGAGAGACAATATAAAGCATGTCCTATTAAATGAAGAGACTATATAAACCATGTCCTATTACATGGAGAGACTATATAAAAAATGTCCTATTAAATGGAAGGACTATATAAACCATGTCCTTGTAAATGAAGAGACTTTTAAAGCATGTCCTATTAAATGGAGAGACTATATAAACCATGTCCTATTAAATGAAGAGAGTATATATATAACATGTCCTATTAATGGAGAGACTATATAAACCATGTCCTATTAAATGAAGAGACTATTTAAAGCATGTCCTATTAAATGGAAGACTATATAAAGCATGTCTTATTAAATGAAGAGACTATATAAACCATGTCCTATTCAATGGAGAGACTATATAAACCATGTCCTATTAAATGGAAAGACTATATAAAGCATATACTATTAAAAGGAGGGACTATATAAACCATGTCCTAGTAAATGAAGAGACTATATAAAGCATGTCCTATTAAATGAAGAGACTATATAAAGCATGTGATATTAAATGAAGAGACTATATAAAGCTTGTCCTATTAAATGGACAGACTATAAAAAGCATGTCCTATTAAATAGAGAGACTATATAAAGCATGTCCTATTAAGTGAAGAGACTATATAAACCATGTAATATTAAATGGAGAGACTATATAAAGCATGTCCTATTAAATGGAGGGACTATATAAACCATGTCCTAGTAAATGAAGAGACTATATAAAGCATGTCCTATTAAATGGAGAGACTATATAAAGCATGTCCTATTAAATGGAGAGACTATATCAATCGAGTCTATTAAATGAAGAGACTATATAAACCATGTCCTATTAAATGAAGAAACTAAATAAACCGTGTCTATTAAATAAAGAGACTATATAAAGCATGTCCTATTAAATGGAGAGACTATATAAACCATGTTCTATTAAATGAAGAGTCTATATAAACCATGGCCTATTAAATGAAGACACTTTATAAATTATGTCCTATTAAATAGAGGGACTTTATAATACATGTTCTATTAAATAAAGAGACTATATAAACCATGTCCTTCGAATGGAGAGACTATATAATGCATGTCCTATTAAATGGAGGGTTTACATAAATATAAAAATAAAAAGATGACGTATGATTGCCAATGAGACAGCTATCCACCAAAGTTCAAATAAAGTAGATATAAGCAATTATAGGCAACCATAAAGCTTGTCCTATCAAGAAAGAGACTATGTAAAGCATGTCCTATCAAATCAAGACACTATAGAAAGCATGTACTATTAAATAGAGGGACTAAATAAAGCATTACCTAGTAAATGAAAAGACTATATACAGCACGTCCTATTAAATTGAGAGACTATATAATGCATGTCCTATTAAATGGAGAGACTATATAAACCATGTACTAGTAAATGAAGAGACTATATAAACTATGTCCTATTAAATGAAGAGACTGTATCAATCATGTCCTATTAAATGAAGGGACTATGTAAAGAATGTCCTATTAGATGGAGAGACTATATAAACCATGTTCTATTAAATGAAGAGACTATATAAACCATGTCCTATTAAATGAAAAGACTGTATCAATCATGTCCTATTCGATGGAGGGACTATATGAAGCAAGTCCTATTACATGGAGAGACTATATAAACCATGTCCTATTAAATGAAGAGACTATATAAAGCATGTCCTATTTTAATGAAGAGACTGTATCAATCATGTCCTATTAAATGGAAGAACTATATAAAGCAAGTCCTATTAAATGAAGAGACTACATAAACCATGTCCTATTAAATGAAAAGACTATATAAAGCATGACCTACTAAATGGAGAGATTATATAAAGCATGTCCTATTTAATGAAGGGACTATATACAACATGTCCTAGTAAATGAAGAGAATATATAAAGCATGTCCTAGTAGATGAAGAGACTATATAAAGCATGTCCTAGTAAATGAAGAGACTATATAAAGCATGTCCTATTAATTGGAAAGACTATAGAAAGTATGTCCTATTAAATGGAGGGACTATATAAACCATGTCCTAGTAAATGAAGAAACTATATAAAGCATGTTTTATCAAATGGAGGGACCATATAAAGCATGTCCTAGTAAATGAAGAGACTACATGTATATAAAGCATGTCCTAGTAAATGAAGAGACTATATAAGGCATGTCCTAGTAAATAATGAGACTATATAAAGCATGCCCTATTAAATGAAGAGACTATACAAAGCATGTCCTATTAAATAGACAGACTATATAAACCATGTCCTAGTAAATGAAGAAACTATATAAAGCATGTCTTATCAAATGGAGGGACCATATAAAGCATGTCCTAGTAAATGAAGAGACTACATGTATATAAAGCATGTCCGAGTAAATGAAGAGACTATATAAAACATGTCCTAGTAGATGAAGAGACTATATAAAGCATGTCCTAGTAAATGAAGAGACTGTTTAAAGCATGTCCTATTAAATGAAGAGACTATATAAACCATGTCCTATTAATTGGAGAGACTTTATAAAGCATGTCCTATTTAATGGAGGGAGTATATAAACCATGTCCCAGTAAATGAAGAGTCTATATAAAGCATGTCCTATTAAATGAAGAGACTATATAAAGCATGTCCTATTAAATGGAGAGACTATATAAAGCATGTCCTATTAAATGAAGAGACTATTTAAAACATGTCTTATTAAATGAAGAGACTATATAAAGCATATCCTATTAAATGAAGAGACTATATAAAGCATGTCCTATTAAATGAAGAGACTATATAAAGCATGTCCTAGTAAATGAAGAGACTATATAAAGCATGTCCTATTAAATGGAGAGACTATATAAAGCATGTCCTATTAAATGAAGAGACTATATAAACCATGTACTATTAAACGGAGGGACTATATAAAGCATGTCCTAGTAAATGAAGAGACTATATAAAGCATGTCCTAGTAAATGAAGAGACTATATAAAGCATGTCCTATTATATGAAGAGACTATTTAAAGCATGTCCTATTAAATGAAGAGACTATACAAAGCATATCCTATTAAAGGAAGAGACTATATAAAGCATGTCCTATTTAATGGAGGGACCATATAAACCATGTCCTAGTAAATGAAGAGACTACATGTATATAAAGCATGTCCTAGTAAATGAAGAGACTATATAAAGCATGTCCTATTAAATGGAGAGACTATATAAAGCATGAACTATTAAATGAAGAGACTATATAAACCATGTAATATTAAATGGAGGTACTATATAAACCATGTCCTAGTAAATGAAGAGACTTTATAAAGCATGTCCTATTAAATGGAGAGACTATATAAAGCATGTCCTATTAAATGGAGAGACTATATAAATCGAGTCTATTAAATAAAGAGACTATATAAACCATGTAATACTAAATGAAGAGACTATATAAACCATGTCCTATAAAGTGAAGAGACTGTATCAATCATGTCCTATTAAATGGGGGGACTATATAAAGCAAGTCCTATTAAATGAAGAGACTATATAAAGCATGACATACTAAAAGGAGAGACTATATAAAGCATGTCTTATTTAATGAAGGGACTATATACAACATGTCCTAGTAAATGAAGAGAATATATAAAGCATGTCCTAATAGATGAAGAGACTATATAAAGCATGTCCTAGTAAATGAAGAGACTATATAAACTATTTTCTATTAAATGGAAGGACCATAGAAAGCACGTCCTATTAAATGGAGGGACTATATAAAGCATGTCCTAGTAAATTAAGAGAGTATATAAAGCATGTCCTTTTACTGGAGAGACTATATAAAGCATGTCCAATTAAACGAAGAGACTATATAAGGTATGTCCTAGTAAATGAAGAGACTATATAAAGCATGTCCTATTAAATGAAGAAACTATATAAGGCATGTCCTAGTAAATGAAGAGACTATATAAAGCATGTCCTATTAAATGAAGAGACTATATAAACCATGTCCTATTAAATGAAGAGACTGTATTAATTATGTCCTATTAAATGGAGAGACTATATAAAGCATGTCCTATTAAATGGAGAGACTATATAAAGCACGTCCTATAAAATGGAGAGACTATTTAAAGCATGTCCTATTAAATGAAGGAAAACTAAATCTTCAACAACAAGAACAAGAAACATTAACACAGCCGCTTATGAACATTGGAGTTGTTAGTTTTAGCATTTTCTATAGATAAAATAAAAAAAAAAAATCCCCGAATCATCAACAGACGGAGGAAAACGAATGTCATAATCCATAAGAAAAAATTCAAAATGAAATAACTAAAAAGCCCCCAAAAAAAAAAAAAAAAAAAAAAAAAAAAAAACAAAAAAACAAAAACAAAAACAAAAACAACAAAAAACACGTTCAAACAAGTGAAAATAAACTGTATTCAATATATAAAACCATTGAACAGATAAAACAATTATAATTATCTTTATTTACAATAACGAACGGTCCATTTCACACTTCTGAAATATTAACGATTAGGTAAATATGGATATTGATTAATTACATAATACTTTGATAGCTGCGAACAGACGATTTACATTATCTCAAACGAACCTTTTAATAGTGTCCCTTTATATCCAGTACGTCGTTTATCATTTCTCAAAAGCCTTACAGGTTGTGGATAATAATAGAATTACTAATCAAAGAATTAAAATATAGAAAAATATTCAACGATTGACCGAATAACACATTCATTCATTTTCATCAGGTTGTGAATAAATCCTAAAAATGTTCATCTACTTTTGAATTGCAGTTTTGAACCATCTTTAGGTAATTAGAATTTGGTGATGAATTATTTGTATTGTTAGAACCTCAGATATCACTCATGAACAAGTGATACTCGTAGATTTAGTAAAGATTGGAAAACTTTTTCAAATGGCTCTGATGAGAAATAAATTCAGACAATGTTCGCCCTACATCTTCCAAGTTTTTAATTGATTCATTTAAGTTTCACATTGACTACATTATTGAGTGAGTTCAAGATTTTCATACATATTCAGTAGAAGCTATTTCTACGAAAAGTAAGAATAACATAATACCGTTCTTCATTAGAGAGAATTTCGAAGATTGGGTTACTGTTTTTTAATTAATCGTTTGTACATATCTTGAAACACCTGTGATGTTTTTTTTGAGCACGTAGTTTCCTTTATTTTCAATGTATATATTAAAGTACGTGACAAGATGAAAAAGAAAACTGCTGTCAAGAAAAAGTCCACCCATGATTAATCAGGATACTACGTACATATCGTACATATTGACTAGTATATCACAATCGGTTAGTCGGTCAATCGAGTGAAAAGCTTACCTATTAAAAACTGTCAAACGCCCGATTTATTACGCTTGATTTAAAAACCAATATCATGTAGGTTAAGTGGGTAATTCGAATAATTGGTTATTTTGGGTTTATAACACAAAGCTGCATCACGATTGTAAAACTAATGTCAAAGCACAAATATTAAGTTTTATTCTTATATAACTTTTTTGACAGTGGGTTTCCTAATAATTTCTATGCATTTGATTACCAACTGACCCAACTGGTAAAAACTGTCCCTCTTGAGTATAATTTTATGATTAGATAATGGAGAAAGAAATATCTATAATTAATTAGTTCATTGATTTGAATTGTTTAAAAAAAATTTTGTCAAATCGTTATCAAAGCTGTCTCAGTACATTATTATGATGACATTTGAGAAAAATAAGATTTATTTTGAAATACGGCATTTAGTACATATTTGAGTGGATTCATCAGTTTCAATTAAAAAAAAAAATACTCATTTTACCGGATTGATAATTCATTTTCACACGTGGCTACACATACCTTGTATATGAAGCTATAAGCAACCTTCACATTTCTAATTTCTAATACTATTCTTTTGTATATACATGCAAACCTACTTATGTATTTGAAAGGTCGGGTTTACTCAAGTAACATACATTTTAGTTATAAATCTTATCTATATAACAATTCGCAATGCACACATAATTGCACAATCTTGCCTCGTTAGAAGATTGAATTCGAGATATATAGTATCGTTTAACAATTATCAAGGTGTTTCAATTTAGAACATGGTTAAGGTTGTTAGTTACATATATTTGAGTCTCCTTATTTTAAACTAATATTTACAGTAAGTTTGTTTGAAGACAAAGAGAAAACTTCGTATGACGTCAGTATATGTTATTTTGGTTCATATGTTATAACCTACGTCTTTCTGGACCCCAGTACTTTTATATATTTAAACAATATAATCAGCT
Organism: Mytilus coruscus; assembly: GCA_017311375.1. NCBI lineage: Eukaryota > Metazoa > Mollusca > Bivalvia > Mytilida > Mytilidae > Mytilus > Mytilus coruscus. The sequence continues at coordinate 2,860,007 of CM029601.1, read as the reverse complement.
GTTATTTATTATCGTTCTGACACTGATATGACAGCCAAATGACATGAAGACAAATTATGGTCCGTCGTAATACATATGACCTTCAAAAAAATAATCTAAATAAAGTCAACAGAGGGCATTTAAATATTCATGTACCAATGTATATAGAGAAATATCATAACCATAAACCCAAAATAATTAATTGTGAAACCGAAAACAATAAAGAGTACGTTTTTGCATTTTACGACTTTTTTAGTATCTGAAAGTGTTTAAATATAGACAACAGTTGTTATATTCAAATCGCATGAATTGTTGATCAATTTACAACTGAGGGAATCGCAAGACACAAAAAAGGAGCGAAACCTGGTGCGTCGATGGGGTAACTTATAAGAGTCTCCTGTTATGAGTGCATCATCCACCATGCGAATACACTCTCAGTAAACATGTCACAATCGGGAATTTAACACAATCGGTAAAATTACAGATTTTAGAGGAATATCTGGTATCTAAAAATCAAGACTTCAGAAACATGTAGCTAGTGAGTTTAAGACACAGATGTATCATATCGGTCAACCAATTCTTCATGGCACCGTAAAACTAATGTAGTGTCGATTTCAGTCGTTCTTCCAAATAACTCTGTTGGAGCAGTTTTTGTGCAAGGGGCATGCCCCTACTGACGAAGTCCGCATCAGCATGAACATGCAAAAGCTTATCAATGGAGATATATAAACGTCATACCATGGAGCAGACGGTATATTACTGCTGAGAAATGAAAAAGAAATATATTACTCTGTCTCAATATGTATAAATGAATAATTTAATTTTGGATGTAACACATCTTCTGATAAGCTGAAAGATTTTTGCTCATAGACATAATTTTGTCATGTGACCGTGATGTCATCAACGTTTTTTCATGATTTACTCCTTAAAAATGGGAATTTAGAATTAAATCATAAGGAATGACTGTAATATTTTTTCTGTCTATTCGAAATAACAAAAAAAAAAAAAAAATGTGGTGCACACTTTTAAACAACACGCTACGCGGTGTGCACCACATTTTTTATGTTATTTCTTCATAGACAGAAAAAATATTACAATCATTCCTTAATGTACATCAATGTTTTATTGAATTAATCTTGACGCTTTTTGATAGCAGTAATTTTATTTAAATATGATAACATAATTTGCTATGTATATTTTTCATTGATTGGTTAACTTCGTAGTCAATATTTTGAAAGTGTTTAAAAACGTTTGCTTCTACGAATATTTTTTTTGCGCTCTTGAAACCACATTTTTTATAATTAATTTAACCAACTTGATAATAAAACAAAAGGGGAAAAAATCAAAGGAAACCAAATAAATTAATAAACAACAACAATTCACCATAATTAAATGTAACAAGAAGCAACCACGAACAATTACAAAATACGATGGATGGCTGTTTAAAGTCCAGTGGCAAATTAAATGCATATTCAGGACGGAAACATGATAATGTGATATGAATATAAACCCTGCTTTGTACTAGACTGACACGCTGAGTCGGATTTTTAACGTGCTAGTTTACAAGGTAATTGAGGTTTGAATTGAAATAATATGACGCTTTTTGGTTATGGTATAAACTCTTTTCTCAGTCTGTATATTTTGAATTTAAATTGGATACCCCTACCCATCTAATGTTCGGTAAGAACAGTATGGAATCGTATTAGTTTCGATAATAATAACTGGTTTATAAAATTACAACATGGCAAATATTGTTTTATCAAAATAAAAAAAAAAAAGCTATAGCATTTTTTTCGAAATCTCAACAGCTTTCTAAATAATGCCTTGGTGGAAAATCCGGACTTTACAATTTTTTTTTTTATCTTACTCAAATTTCATGAAAAATATCAACGTGGCCGTACATATCAAAATAGCTAAAAAAAAGAAACAAATTTGATTGAAAAATTCATAAACGGCTTAACCTAATTATTCAACATTTTTCTCAGTCGATTAAAAAAAATGGGGGAAAAAGGGGGTACCCGGTATGGTGTCAAGAACATTTTCCTAACCTGAAAAACCGTTCGACAGGGGATATGACTATGCATTAAAAATAGACACCAGCACACAAGATTTTTTTCGCGAAAGGTCTCGTTGTAGGACATCGTATCCCGTTCCTACAGAGATGTCTGAAAATTAGAAAACCCAAATACTGAATAAACTCATTGGACTGATTCGGCCAAATGAATTAAGATAAAACGAAAACGTAAAAAGTTTACAAAAAGTCAAAACCACAAGTTGTCAAAACACAATGGGGCATACCAGTATGTCGTCTCGACCTGTGGGCACGGATGATAAGTTAAACTTTAAGTAAAATAATGTCAATGGACCTAATACCTAACACACTGATGAAGATCAAATATGGAGTTATATACGTTGAAACCAACAAAATTAACACTAAAACAACTATTTCAAACATTACATCAAATGTTTATGTTATACGGGTGTATGTAGTGCATATATAATATCTTTGTTTCTGAAATACTAATTCAACACCTTTGCATAATTAGTAATTCAAGATTTGGGTGAAGTCTTGACAATTGAATGCAATAATTATATATAATAATAACATATATATATATATATATATATATATGTTATTAAGTTTATAAACATTAAGTGGAGTCAAGAATATGATCTTTGCTACTCCCAATTCCAATCTTTTGATAAAGGAAAGATTTATTCAGCTGCTACTTATAGATATACTAAACATCAGCCCATAATAAAGCAGTTAAAGTAAAGTTAGACGTTAACTTCATTTTACACTGTGACCTTTAGGACCTATCTGACGTAAATGCTTTACATAATTACGTCTCTACCCAAGTTTAATATATATATCAAATGTGAATCCACTTATAACTTTGTTGCGCTATTGGTCGTACAAGTTATTTTTGATCATTGTACTAGCATCAAGCGATTTCACCCAAATAGACTATCGTATATGATTCATGCACCATTAATTATGTTACCCGTCACGAGAGAAAAAGGAATAACAATATGTCAATGCAAAACCTCCTACAGTTTACATTTTACATTACAATAAAGAAAAACAAAATGACTGAATCGCTTCACAATATGTACTTGAGCAGTTTAGCGAGACGTAGATCTATATTTCTTTGTCATCTGACTGATTCTTTTCCAACAGCAACACATTAACTGACACTCAACATATGCGGAAGTTTATGAAAACACATTTTCTAAACTTTACATTTTTTATTGAAACAAAAACTTGACCGGAGAACAATCCTGATAGATAAACAATATATTAGTCTCCGACAAGACACAAACTGACTGGGAAAGATGACCATTCTTATCCAAACCAAAAGAAAGCGATGAAACACAGGCGTTACGTTATATCTGAAATGATATTAATCATCATGAAATGAAGTAATCAAATCAGCCCTAATACGATTATTAATTTGGCATCATGATGCAGAGGCGGATTTAGAGGGTTTTTCAGGGGGCCCGGCCCCCCCCTTTTGGGGAAAAAATTTGGTTGATTATATAGGGAATCACTGAAGCATGACTGGAGCGGGCCCCCCCTTAGGCAGTGAGTGGGCCCCACTTATGAAAATTTCTGGATCCGCCACTGATGATGTGCTGCTTGTATTAAAAACTGTTAAGGGCCCATAAATATAAACTCTACAACGGTCTACAACAGCCACAACAAGTATTAAAAAAAAGGATTTGCTGTTATGGAATGTTATCGACTACCATTGTTATGTAAAATACTGAAATCACCGCGAATATTGCAAGTCCTTGATAAGACGAACAAATTTGAGAGTTTAACAGCGAGAATTTTATAACCCCAAAGTAGTGACACCAGCCGCATATACAAGGTAGTTTTAGTTATTTTTCTATAGATATTCGTCCATACATGTAAATTGTTAGGCAACTACCGAGATATTTTTAACTGATGGATTCAAGAATTTTCTTTAGAGCAAAAAAATATTTTCAGTTTGTACTTATTGATAAGTTTGTCAATAAAACATAGTTTCACTCCCTTTTGTCATTTTTTTTTTAATTTTTGGACGGTGATTGCTCTTTTGGTCTATTCTTACGAAGTGTATGTTCTATGCTCGTGTCTGTAGTGACGTTTTCAATGAACGTTATCTATATATGTAAAACTAGTTAATTATTTAATTCTATACATGTTACGTAATTTACTAAACTCTTCAAAGATTTGGTTTGAAAGTTTGGCTTTATTACAAACGGGGTAATTTAGGGTTCAACCCAAGTTCAGTTATTGGTCCTTTAAATAAGCTTATTCTTAAAGGTTATCTTTGTAGGATGTTAATTATTACTAACATTGGTTTTATTTCTAATGGTGTTAATGTATTACTAACATTGGTTTTATTTCTAATGGTGTTAATGTATTGCTATCCAGCTATTTACACGTATGGTCCTAAATCCTGTGGATATTTACATTGTGGCATTGCACAAGGCCATACATTTCTCAGACTTTTTTTTAAAACTAAATCAATTGAGAGCACTCATTGTGTCTTTTTTAAAAATCAAGCCCTTCCAAAATGATTTTTAAAGCTGTTACACAAATGTTCCACGTTAGTGGCGGGTTGAGCGTTTTCACACATGTTTAACCCGGCATGTTCTTAATTTGCCTGTCCTAAGCCTGTATTCAAAACGATTACGTTGGTTACTCTTCCCAGAACCTTGTATATCTTACTATACGGTATGGTGTTTTGCTCAATGTTGTTGGTCGTACGTTACTGTGACCTGTTAACATCTTTGTCCTCTTTGCTTTGGTCGGTAGTTTTCTCTTTGGCAATTATATCACAAATTACTTTTATAAGTAACGGTGATATATGACTCAAACTTCTAATTCCTAATATAATTTAAAAAGTCAGTGACGGACAATCAAATCGCACAGCACTAAAATTTTGCGAGAGTCTCAACATAAGACATTGATTTGACATTATGACAAATAATTCAGTATTTTATATGCATTTAAAGTCATATGAAACTTCAAATTAAAAAAAAAGTTGAATATGTTTTATGTACTTGAATGGCTAAGTTTTACTATAAAACAAGTGTAAGTGAATTTTCTTGTGAAAGAAAATCCTTTATATTGTCAAAATCTTCAAAAATGTACAGCTATTGAATTATTGTCCTCCCGTACACTAATTAGCCGATATTTTCCCGTATGCAGTGACCTTAACTACGACACCTCACGTTGGAACTTGGCCACCGCACAGCACAAGTGCGAGGGGGAAAACCGTGATGAAAGAATGTAAACAAACGTGCACTGGAAGGTAAATAGTAAACACTGATTCTTAAAGACCAAATTTAGTACACCAAATTCTTTAACAACTGTTAAGGAAAAGTTTAATTAACAAATGGGAACGCATGGAAAATATAAAAAAATATATCATGGCTCTATTAATGCACTTATTTGTTACGTGCTCCACGTGCTCTGTTTTGATTGTTTATCAATGTCACAATCTGATAAACTTCGGCATCAAACTCGAATGTTAATTAGCTTGCGATCAACAATCACTGAATCGAAATATTATTTGTCGATAATACGTTATAGGTTCGTAATAAATATAAAAAAAAAAAAACGTGCATACAGGACTTAGTTTAGTATATATGCATGCATTGGTTCAATAATTTCGATAACACTAAAATTACAAGAAACTCGTTTCATATGACTCTAATGAAATGTACAGAAATGCGCGTATTTTTATGCAGGACATGAATATCATTTCCCAATTTAAAAAGATGCATTTAATAAAAAAAAAAGTAACAGGATATCTGGAACAATGTATGGATCTTGTTATATGTAAGTAGTCATTAAGTCGATATTAGTTTTCTTCATCGTCATTGGATCCATCAAATGTCAGAAATTGAATCAGTGGTTGCCATTGTTTCTCTATATTTTCTGTCTACATGGTGTTATTTGACGATCATCGTATTCATTCACATATGCTCTTAAATCGTACCGATTAACACTTAGAAACATGGCGTGTTTACTATATAGTATTTGGTTTGTTCATTATCCGTACGGTGTCCTAAAGCTACGCCATTTGATCTCTTGTCTCAATGGCAGTCATACCACATCTTCTTTTTTTAAATGGATATTTTATTGGGGATCTTATGCTGAGCTTTTTGTGTCTTTGTAGTTTTATTGATGTGAGTTTGTTATCTCATTTTTTTAACTTCATACTGGATTTCCTACAGGTCAATTCAGATCAAGAAATCAGCCGAGAGTATTCTTATCAATATTCATGAGATATAAATTAGAATTGTTCCGTGTTATTAATTTTACTACCCGCGGTTTACTTTATTCCACCAAGTTTTGTTCTGAAACTGAAACGGAGATTTTTTTTAGTTCCCCGGCATTGATTTTAATTTTAAAACCACTTTAACGAATCCGTCCGTTGTCAGACGCAAGACTAAATATACAAATTTCAAAAATGATTATTATATACAAAAGTATCTTCGTTTATCTCAAGAAGTTATGATTCTTTTTTTTTTTTTTTGCAATCTACTTACAGAAACAATTTTTTTCAAAATAAAATTGGCTTATTTGACGTTTTTAGCTATCGAACAATATTGTATTTTATGATGTTTATACGGCATTAGTTGCAGAATTAATTGGCAAAGAATTGGCTCAAATCTAGAATTTGATTTAGAACATTTTAAAACGTATATTAGAATTACAAGGTATACAAAGCAAATAATAAATAATGCATGGAATCGTTTAGATATATAAACATATTCGTTGGTATTTTGGGACAGGACATGACCTCCGAAGATTGCTGATTGGCATGCTATCCCGATATATTCGGCGGAAGGCACTTTCACTATTGTCTAGTTCTCTTTGATTTCATATAATAGATGAAAGCAGTAATGCAAATCATCGTTTCACCTGTATAATAATTTTGTGTGGGCCTTCACCGAAAAAGAAGTAAGTCTTTCTGTTGGCTCCTTATATAGTTTTGTTGCTGAGCACATGCAAAATTGCCCCAAAAAACTGAGGTCACTTCATTGGTCCCATGCATATGGGTTCATATGAGGTCGATTTATTGTCGTGAAAAACAATATATCTGCGAAATCTATGAGATAAAACAGACAAAACTGCATCAAAATGAGGTGTTTATATATCTCAACTTGTACGATTCGCTCGTGTATGTAACAACGTTTCAGATTTTAACGAAAGAAATTTATGTATTACTGAAAAATTATTACACCAGGGTTTTCGATATCACAAACTAGTCAAAACATTTACTAAATTTTATCATCGGCACAAGGACATCATTCGTAAATATAGCTCAACATGCAGACTTCTTATACGTTCAGGTATTTCACATCCAATCTTTTATGGTAATATTCTTTATAAAGCACAAAAATGTCAGTATTCACCTCAGAAGCTAACAAAACGTTTAAATAGACTTATTAAGAAGGGATATAGTTACGATACTGTTGTCAGGTCATTAAAGATTGCATATTTTGGCTTTAATATTGATTCACTTATAGGGTCTTTGCATCAGAACTAAACACATTTATTTAAAACCAGTTGTTGGCATGACACGGGTTATGCTCTTCTCATATATTTTATGATGGTATGATACTAAACCCTAACGGGAGGGATTGTGCCTGATATTCATATGATGAAGACATAATCTTTCAATCAGTTTAATTGAGGTCTGGAGCTGGCATGTCAGTTAACTGCTAGTAGTCTGTTGTTATTTATGTATTATTGTCATTTTGTTTATTTTCTTTTGTTACATCTTCTGACATCGGACTCGGACTTCTCTTTAACTGACTTTTAATGTGCGTATTGTTATGCGTTTACTTTTCTACATTGGCTAGAGGTATAGGGAGGTTGAGATCTCATAAACATGTTTAACCCGCCGCATTTTGCGCCTGTCCCAAGTCAGGAGCCTCTGGCCTTTGTTAGTCTTGTATTATTTTTACTTTTAGTTTCTTGTGTATAATTTGGAGTTTAGTATGACGTCCATTATCACTGAACTAGTATATATATTTGTTTAGGGGCCAGCTTAAGGACGCCTCCGGGTGCGGGAATTTCTCGCTGCATTGAAGACCTATTGGTGACCTTCTGTTGTTGTCTGTTCTGTGGTCGGGTTGTTGTCTTTTTGACACATTCCCCATTTCCATTCTCAATTTTATGCTAAAAAGAATTATTATTCAACACTCCGTTCTTGTGAATGTTTGAAACCCCAAAAGGAAACCTTTTTTTTTTTAAACTTGTAATGCTAGTACCGCTTTATATGCCTCCAGTCTCAGAAACCATGAGTTTTTCATTCCGAGAAATCAGGTTAATTTTCTGCTGTACATTTTCGACTTCGTGAAATTGACCCCGTTGTTCTTTATCTATCATTGACATTTATTCGGCTTAAACAGAAGACGTCCGGATGAACAGACACAGTAAAATGAAGCCCCCGATGTGTGGCTATTGCTTTTTTAGTATACCGTAGCTATTATAAAAATGTGAACACCATGCACTCAAGTCATTTTTTATTCACATCGAAAATGGTTAGAAAGTTCATAATATGCACATGCACATGCTGCACAAAGTAAATACATGGTGCGCACACACGTAGCACACGTTATTTGCAAGGAGTGCATGCATGAAGCACACGGTACACACACACACACACATATATCTTGCAAGCGATACACGCACATGCAGCATACGGAACACGACTGTTTTAATTGTAAATATAACCGCATGACATGGATTTTGGTGCACATAAAAGTATTCTTGAATAACAATATATTGTACGGGTACGCTCGAGATCACAAGCTCGGGAAAAAGCAAGAACTCAAATAGGTAGTGTATGAAACAAAGTTTTTTTTTCAAAACAAGTTCTAAATCATTATGCATCATGCAAATATTTGAAAGTGAAAAAGGTTTCCGTGGTCATTATGCTAATTTCCGAAGACTATTGTAATGAATTCTATGACAATTCTTAGCTACAAGATTTATTTTTAAGGTATCAGATAACCGATAAGATATGTATAAGATACCAAACAACTTATTAGCATCCTACCGTTTACCCGTTTAAGACTCAGTGACTTATCTAATAAAAAAATAAGTTGATATCAACTAAATTTTACGAAACATAATATGTTACCTTGATGAAAAACCTTGACTTACTAAAGTATCTCTCCGATCAAACAAATGTTACATTTATTACTAATCCAGGGTGGCGTTCCCTTATTGTTTTGATATCAGGTTTTAATGCAAAATCTGTCATTTAGTTTTAACTGATAGCATCTGATATAAGATTAACAGTCAGAAACACCTAGGAGTAAAATGCCTTGAACCTCTCTGTTGCACATTTATCCTCTATTCATTTCATGATTTTTTTGCACTTATGTATATCGATTGCTAAGAGCCCTACTGTGTATATACATACTGGAAAAACAATTCGGGACGCCCATTTGATATTCCGTGGGTTGGGTGGGTGCAAAAGGGCTGAGGTGCACCGTTGTGAAGGCAAAAGGAATGGTGATGGGGTACAGGAACATTATTTTCCGTGGACATTAATTTCCGCCATTGCAAAAATCATTTTTCTGAGACATTGCTGCAGAAATATTTAGTTTTAGTTTTTATGCACAACTATAAGCAACAGATTGTGGTTCAGGATAGCCTTTTGAAAGATTATTAATTTTTGTCAGATGCATTTATTTTCAAAATCCTAATTCCCAATTTCAAATAGTCTTCTCCTTAGTGTATATTAAGATCTAACGAAACACTCCTAAAGCCGTGTAAATTACCTTCTTAAGAACTAAAAAGAAATAACAAATGAAAAAAAGGTGAGGAAGTTCGTTCGTTCGTTCATTCTTTCAAAATCCTATTACAAGTAATTTAATTATTGTGTTGCATTATATTAACTGAAAGTGGTTTATTGAAAGAATGAAAAACAACAAACAGATTGTGGTGGTTTCTTTCATCTGGAAATAAAAAAGGATACATCTAATATTTTGGAACACCCTTTTTCGTTATAGCATACTAATTTTTGCACTTTTCTGACGATATAATCCTATTTTAGAAACAAGAATGTATGATTTCCACCTTTTTCAAATCTGGTTAACATCATTTTTATTCTTATTCTGCAACCATTCCAAATATCATTAAAATGGTGAAATCTTTATCAACAGTATATTCAGATTAGTACTGGCTGCATGACTTGTTTTTTCGTGTATTCATATCAAACAAAATATATACATTATTCGTCTCATAGACAAAAAGTAAAATAACATGAATACCAAACTCCAAGGATAATTCAAACGGAAAGTCCTTTATCAAATGGCAAAATTAAAAGGTCAAACACATAAAACGAATGGAAAACAACCCTCATATTCCTGACTTGGTACAGGCATTTCCTTATGAAGAAAATGCAAGCAAAAACACATATTGCCAAATTCTTTAACGTCACGTTCACATATATTGATGGTATCCTGTCACTAAATATCTTTGAGAGTTCTTGCATATTATATATCCAAGATCTATATGTAATAAGTGAAAACAGATCAAATAAAACAGTTGGTGATTTTCACCAAACAGACATTTATATGGAAGCACACTTCTCGTTGACTTAATTCTCTAATCATAAAAGGCAAATTTCACCCAAGAGATTCTCAAAATGGAAGAAAGTTGGTAGATGGAAGCAATATCCTGTAAGTTCGCATACCGATATAGATCATGTCCTTTCACTGAAAAAATCAAATATGTTAGTCGTTGAAGTTAAAAAGGATACCACAGTTACGGTTTATTAGGAACTAAACACTACGCAGAAAAAAGATGTCTCCAATTTCACATTGTTTAAATTTTTTTTATCTAGCAACGTCCAGGTTCACCTGCACTAGAAGTATATTACTTTATACTACACATCTAAAAATAATTTAAAATAATCATATTATTAAAACAAAATCATTCATAATTTTTTGCCCTTTTGTTCTTTATCAGACATTAATTTATCTTCTGTTCATGTTTTTTTTGTGTAGTGTGTATGTATGACTTTGCTGTATAAAATGACTGACAGCAACAATTTTAGTTGCTGTGTGTAGCTGCGAGTGATCTTTAAAACATTATAATATTTTTAGGTACTAGTGTGTTTTGTATCCATTATATCAAATTTTTATAGAAAAGTGTCTTATTTGTACTGATTTTTATTGCATGTTCTATGGCATCACGTTTGACTATCCTAAGTCATTAATTTTTTAGTTATAAGCTCAAGAGATGTAATATGGACGCTATTTACTGCTCTCTCACACCTAATTTACCGACTTTATCAAATCAATCAATTAATTCTTACATTTACTTGAATATTCAATATACAGCCGTGTGCTTCAATTTTGTGATCAGAAATCATTTAGATATATGTAAATCGGTTACGTTTATTGAACTTCTTCCCAATAAAAGTGTCCATAGTGAACTGTTTGAAATGAAATCACTATATATATATAGTGTGATCATCGCTTTAATCATCAAAATTTCCAAAAAATGGGAGCTGTTCAGATTTGCACTTTAAAATCTTTGCAAGCAACTTTAAAATATTGAACTGTAACTAAAAATGGGAAACATAATCATTTTAAATGTTTTATTTGCTTATATACGATTGAATGAACATTCATAATATTTAACCACACATTTGAAAAGAATACACGAAAAATCGGTGAAACATTTCAAAAGTTATCAAAAGACAGTTCATAGAGTAATCTTAAATTCTTTTCGTCCAAGCCAGTTTATATACATTTCCTGTTTTCGTTATGGTTTTTGCTACGAATGATAGAATTGAAGCTACATCAGACACAAAAATTACGACCAAATGAGTATCTAAATACAATTCAACGGATATTTATCCATATATATATATGCATTACAAATCTTCCAGCAGGTCTTGTAGAAGTGATTTCAAGACAACCATAAACCCTTTTTATTTTCCTCCCAAAAATGTTTCTGTTGTCTTCGAGGGTATAAGCAAGTCCTGCAGTCAGTCCTCATGTCCACATATGAAATATCATTGATACGATAATTTTTCTGTATATTTACTGTTGATTAAAAGTGAAAATCCTTACAAATACCAAGGTTTTTCTACACAGGCATAGATCTCGACAGCCTTACCCAAATTCGGCACAACTTTATGTTATTTTAGGTTTACAATGCTCTCCGTAATTGATAGGGCCTTCGAACTGTTTTGGTTCGAGTTGTGTATTATCTACACTAAACGCGCCTATGGCATATTAAATAATTAGAATGATATCTTTTATGAGTTTTTACAATATTAATTCAAATATTTATGGTAAAATGAAATGTATGTTTATATGCTCATTAATGTTTCAAATTAAGCTCATGTTCAATAATCCGAATCTTTAAAAATCTGTGACATTACCATCTTAATGTAATTTGACCTTGATCGAATTCAAACGTATATCAAGGGCCCTTGATGGGCAGCATAACATGTACACATAAAACAATACATCATGATTTGTAACAGAAAACATTTTATATATTAAATGAAACATTAAAAGTTCAGACAGATGTTATTATCTTCATTCTATAAAATCACATACATTTAATTCCAGGCAGGATCAGAACTATAAAATCATTACAATTAGCATTGTTATTACATACATTAATTAACATTTCGTCTAACATCTAGACATGAAATAATATAGCTCCTAAATATTTAAGTATAGACAAATTTTCATTAGTAAATAACCAAACAAATTTTGCCTCATTTGAAAGATATATAAAATTGTGACAGATACAGTTTATCTCCTTGAAAATATCTCCCTATCATTTTTGTATGCTGGACAACTAGTAATAAAATGTTGTTCATCTTCAACCAGATTTAGAGTACATTTCTTACAAAGCCTTTGGTCTCTTTCTATATATAAAGTTTTATACCTGTCTCTTTCTATTTTGAGATCATGTGCACTGATTCTGATTTTACATATGGCACTTCTCAATTGAAAATTGTTTAAAGATAGATACATTTCTTTCGAAAAACAAGTTTTAAGTTTGAAATAAGTATCTAATTTACTACTCTTTGTATCTCTTCTTTTTGTGTTCCAAAATTTTACAAAACTATTACAAAGTTTTTGCTTAACTGACTTGATAAAAAAGTTGAGCTTTACCTCCAAATTATGAATATTCACCTTTTTAAAAATGTAATGTATGGATGAATACCAGCATTCAATATTATTATTAAACATGTTTTTGTTCCACATATAGGTATCATGCAGTAAACCATCTTTCATATTTATTAGTCAAACCAATATTTCAGCATTGATAATACAACTGAAAAATATAAAGTGAATCTACCAAGCTCTCCTAGCACAGCTAGGTTAGAAGACTTTTTTTATATGAAAATTATCAACGCATTCAATAAGATAAGAATTTTATTAATCTAGTTAAGAACCCATAAAGGGCATCATTTTACAACAATATTATGCACAATATGATTGGAAAAAAGCAAAACAGAAACCTAATACCATACTATAACGTTATGGACAGGATCAGAGCCTAACACAGCATGTGTCTTACATAACTATTACATCAAATTTCATAATAATAAAATATTATTTCATATATTTTGTTTACATCTGGATCTTATTTCTAAACCTTAAATAATGTAATTTCCTAGGCACTTGAGAGTTGGTAAATGCTCATTTGTGAACAGCCAGAAATATTTTTTATCCTTAGGTAGTTATTTAAAATTAGTACAAAAAGTGTTTACTTTATCAAATAATAATTTCCTCTGTTCATTATATAAAGGACAATTTATGTAAAATGGGTCTCATCTTCAATAGAATTTAATCCATGTGATAAGCAGTGATGACATAGAGTTCTCTCTTTGTATTTTTTACTATATCTATCTTTCTCAATTCTAAGATCATGAGCACTTATTCTCATTTTACATATAGCTCTTCTTATATTAAAATCTTTAATTGATAAATAAGCCTCCTTCACGAAGTCAGTCTTGAGGTTGAAATAATTTTCTAATTTACTATTACCTAAATTAATTACCATTCAATAAACGGGGATTTAGATTTTTGAGACTTCAAAATTTTCTTCTTCCTATGAACCTTTAACTTGAGGGTTAATCGAATAGAATTAATTATTAAGTATATCTGTTAATTTTTAATACTCTGTCACACAGTTTTAAATGAAAAGCACATGCTTTAGTTGTACACTTTAGACAGATATAATTCAATTTAGGGAAACTTACTTCAAGCGTGTCTAATGTTGAAATCTTTAACAAGGGTAAATAGTCTTAGAAGTCAAATTCAGCATTACTTTTCTATCACTATAGAATAAATAATTCTGTTAACCTGAAACTACAATTTAAGTGAAAGCTGAATCAGCATACAGTTAAACCACTCGGACAAATAAAGCGGTCATTCACCTGTGGTTCGCACTTAATAAAGGTAAACACTTATTTAAAATTGACTATATTTATTTCCTCGATGAAGCTATATATAAAATCTTCAACTTTTGACCTGTTATCATAAAGTGTCAAAATGTAAGCCTATAACCGAGTTAACTGACTGAATTCACCTTTAACGATGTCGTCATGTTTGCGCATCACGTCCTGTTTCTGGTTCAACAAATACAGAAAGGTCTTGATCAATCTTTTGTCATACGTAGTATTACGTAAATAATAACAATCAAAGGGTGAACAGTTTGGGAACTGCAACTTTTTTTTATCTACATATTTCAAGCTCATAAAGAGAGTTTGAAAAAAAATTAATCCTCTGATCCGATCTGTTGTTTGCGTTTCATGCGGCGATGTTTCTCTTATTATCTTCTTTAAATATTTCTATACTGTAATTTGAAATTTGTTTGAGAAATATGGCTGTGTTACAAAAAATTAATTTGATAAAAAGAGTTACATCAGTTGAAATAAAAATCAGATATCACAGAGGTACATTATCTGTAAACCGATCATCCCTGGTTTTTGGTTGGGTTGTGTTGCTCTCTTTTTTTTTTTTTAGATTTCTATGTAGAGTTTTGTTGAATGTTGTCTGTTTTTTCGTTGTTTCTTTATTTGATATACTTTTGGTTTTTTTCGACTAATGAACTAATTTGTAATTGTTCCTTTGGGGTCTTCTGCCTTATTTTTTCCCTCGGACAAAGATGACCATAGACGTAGTTTGCGATTCTATTTAGACCCGTAGTTTATGATTTGAAATGTTTTATATATTGACTTTAAAACGTTAGGAAGTCATCGTCTGCTGACGGATATTACATAAATACGTTCTGTGTGTATGGAGGATTTACTAAAACTGTGACGGTGCCGCTAATGGTGGACTATCGGCCATTGAGGGTACCGTTTGTTTATAAAATTTCATATCATTAAATTATGTAACTGGTTAAACTAAAGTTGCAACTACCTAAGGCAATGCTGACTTACTTTAACCTATAATTGTTTACCTTTACACATTGTGACTTGGATGGAGAGTTGTATCTTTGGCACTCATACCACATCTTCTTACTTCTAATTAATAGGATTCTGGTTGTTCTTTTTATGCCCTTATGTGTTTATGACGTGAAAACTCATAAAAAATATATGGATTATAATTTGTTATAACAGACGCGCGTTTCATTTTTATCAGACTCACCAGTGGCGCTCGAATTAGTTCAATATTTTGTGAAACGTGGTTTCGTTTTATATTTTGCCTTTTTTTTAAACGTTTTGCCAGGAACATGGCAACCCTAGTATTATCATATATTGTACCGTTGGTGTGTTTAATACTTTTGTATTTTTTTTATTGAATTGATTGTAAAATTTAGAAATATAAGCAGGACACATTATTTTCGCAGTCTTTGATCTACAAATACCAGGAATGTCGTGTGATCGGTAAATATGCCGAATATGTAATACTCCCTATCCTGACTGGATTCACGTATTCGATCCCGCTGTGTTTTTTAGTATGTTCGAATACTTTTGTGGTTTCTTTTTGTCTTGATTATAAATATTCATTTTATATTTGCGAGTTTTGAATATCTGTAATTAAACTCTTCATAGATACAAGAATTAAAATTTTGTAAGCCGGACGCGCGTTTCGTCTTCAAAAGACTCATCAGTGACGCTCGAATCAAAGATGTTTAAAAAAAAGCCAAATAAAGTACGAAGTTGAAGAGAATTGAGAACCCAAAATTCCGGAGAGTTTTGCCAAATACAGCTGAGGTCATTATTTATAATTATTTCCATATCAATGATAATTCATGTCAACACAGAAGTGCTGACTACTGGGCTGGTGAACTACAGTACTGTTGCTTCTTATTTTATATCATACCGGAATCGCACGGATTATAGGGCTCAAATAGAAAAAAAACAGCGCTTGTAAGACACATACTAAGCACGATATAATGTTGTAATTGGTAGTAGTGATGAAAATACCTCCAGCGTTTACTTCTGTTAAGAATAATTGCATAGTAAGACAACTAATCACCTATTGCTAAAAGTAGCATAAATATATTATTACTAATATAAATCACATGTACTTTTCATTTATGTAAGTATATGAATTCACATGGTAGCTCTAGGTGTTTAAGTTAAGGTTACTTAGAGTGCCATAATGAAAACAATGCATATACAAAATTGATATTTTGCCAAATCAATTAATTGAATGCTAAACTATCTGGACAATTTAATTCATAAAATAGTATTTTATCTTGCATTTTCAAAATTTTCGAAAGAAATGTAGATGCCATGGCAAAAAAAAAAAATCGAAGAGGCAAACAGAAATCACCAAAACACTACACAGAAAACAAGATTGAGCAACACGAATCCCTTAAACACTACACAGAAAACAAGATTGAGCAACACGAATCCCCTAAACACTACACAGAAAACAAGATTGAGCAACACGGATCCCTCAAACACTGGAAGAAAACAAGATTGAGCAATACGAATCCCTCAAACACTGTACAGAAAACAAGATTGAGCAACACGATTCCCTCAAACACTTGAAGAAAACAAGATTGAGCAACACGAATTCCTTAAACACTACACAGAAAACAAGATTGAGCAACACGATTCCCTCAAACACTGGAAGAAAACAAGATTGAGCAACACGAATCCCTCAAACACTTCACAGAAAACAAGATTGAGCAACACGAATCCCTCAAACACTGGAAGAAAACAAGATTGAGCAACACGATTCCCTCAAACACTGAAAGAAAACAAGATTGAGCAACACGGATCCCTCAAACACTGTAAAGAACAAGATTGAACAACACGAATCCCTCAAACACTACACAGAAAACAAGATTGAGCAACACGAATCCCTCAAACACTTCACAGAAAACAAAATTGAGCAACACGAATCTCTCAAACACTGTACAGAAAACAAGATTGAGCAACACGAATCCCTCAAACACTGTACAGAAAACAAGATTGAGCAACACGAATCCCTCAAACACTACACAGAAAACAAGATTGAGCAACACGAATCCCTCAAACACTACACAGAAAACAAGATTGAGCAACACGAATCCCTCAAACACTACACAGAAAACAAGATTGAGCAACACGAATCCCTCAAACACTGTACAGAAAACAAGATTGAGCAACACGAATCCCTCAAACACACGAATCCCTCAAACACTGTACAGAAAACAAGATTGAGCAACACGAATCCCTCAAACACTACACAGAAAACAAGATTGGAAAACAAGATTGAGCAACACGAATCCCTCAAACAAGAAAACAAGATTGAGCAACACGAATCCCTCAAACACTACACAGAAAACAAGATTGAGCAACACGAATCCCTCAAACACTGGAAGAAAACAAGATTGAGCAACACGGA
Source organism: Mytilus coruscus (assembly GCA_017311375.1). Classification (NCBI taxonomy): domain Eukaryota; kingdom Metazoa; phylum Mollusca; class Bivalvia; order Mytilida; family Mytilidae; genus Mytilus; species Mytilus coruscus. Next base: position 2,842,178 of record CM029601.1, on the reverse strand, counting down.
TCCCTCAAACACTTGAAGAAAACAAGATTGAGCAACACGAATCCCTCAAACACTGTACAGAAAACAAGATTGAGCAACACGAATCCCTCAAACAACACAGAAAACAAGATTGAGCAACACGAATCAAACCTCAAACACTACACAGAAAACAAGATTGAGCAACACGAATCCCTCAAACACTACACAGAAAACAAGATTGAGCAACACGAAGAAAACAAGATTGAGCAACACGAATCCCTCAAACACTACACAGAAAACAAGATTGAGCAACACGAATCCCTCAAACACTACACAGAAAACAAGATTGAGCAACACGAATCCCTCAAACACTACACAGAAAACAAGATTGAGCAACACGAATCCCTCAAACACTGGAAGAAAACAAGATTGAGCAACACGAATCCCTCAAACACTACACAGAAAACAAGATTGAGCAACACGAATCCCTCAAACACTGGAAGAAAACAAGATTGAGCAACACGGATCCCTCAAACACTACACAGAAAACAAGATTGAGCAACACGAATCCCTCAAACACTGGAAGAAAACAAGATTGAGCAACACGGATCCCTCAAACACTGTACAGAAAACAGAACAAGATTGAGCAACACGAATCCCTCAAACACTACACAGAAAACAAGATTGAGCAACACGAATCCTCAAACACTGTACAGAAAACAAGATTGAGCAACACGAATCCTCAAACACTACACAGAAAACAAGATTGAGCAACACGAATCCCTCAAACACTACACAGAAAACAAGATTGAGCAACACGAATCCCTCAAACACTGTACAGAAAACAAGATTGAGCAACACGAATCCCTCAAACACTGTACAGAAAACAAGATTGAGCAACACGAATCCCTCAAACACTTGAAGAAAACAAGATTGAGCAACACGAATCCCTCAAACACTACACAGAAAACAAGATTGAGCAACACGAATCCCTCAAACACTACACAGAAAACAAGATTGAGCAACACGATTCCCTCAAACACTGTACAGAAAACAAGATTGAGCAACACGAATCCCTCAAACACTAGAAGAAAACAAGAAAACAAGATTGAGTAACACGAATCCCTCAAACACTACACAGAAAACAAGATTGAGCAACACGAATCCCTCAAACACTACACAGAAAACAAGATTGAGCAACACGAATCCCTCAAACACTGTACAGAAAACAAGATTGAGCAACACGAATCCCTCAAACACTAGAAGAACAGAAAACAAGATTGAGCAACACGAATCCCTCAAACACTACACAGAAAACAAGATTGAGCAACACGAATCCCTCAAACACTACACAGAAAACAAGATTGAGCAACACGATTCCCTCAAACACTGTACAGAAAACAAGATTGAGCAACACGAATCCTCAAACACTAGAAGAAAACAAGATTAAGCAAGATTGAGCAACACGAATCCCTCAAACACTACACAGAAAACAAGATTGAGCAACACGAATCCCTCAAACACTGAGCAACACGAATCCCTCAAACAACAAGATTGAGCAACACGAATCCCTCAAACACTGTACAGAAAACAAGATTGAGCAACACGAATCCCTCAAACACTAGAAGAAAACAAGATTAAGCAATTGAGCAACACAGATCCCTCAAACACTACACAGAAAACAAGATTGAGCAACACGAATCCCTCAAACACTACACAGAAAACAAGATTGAGCAACACGAATCCCTCAAACACTGTACAGAAAACAAAATTGAGCAACATAAATCCCTCAAACACTGCACAGAAAACAAGATTGAGTAACACGAATCCCTCAAACACTACACAGAAAACAAGATTCAGCAACACGATTCCCTCAAACACTACACAGAAAAACAAGATTGAGCGACACCAATCCCTCAAACACTGGAAGAAAACAAGATTGAGCAACACGAATCCCTCAAACACTACACAGAAAACAAGATTGAGCAACACGAATCCCTCAAACACTGTACAGAAAACAAGATTGAGCAACACGAATCCCTCAAACACTACACAAAAACAAGATTCAGCAACACGGATCCCTCAAATACTACACAGAAAACAAGATTGAGCAATACGATTTCCTCAAACACTGGAAGAAAACAAGATTGAGCAACACGATTCCTCAAACACTAGAAGAAAACAAGATTGAGCAACACGAATCCCTCAAACACTAGAAGAAGAAGCAAAGATCCCTTAGATTGAGCAACACGAACTCACCTCAAACATCCTCAAACACACAGAAAACAAGATTGAGCAACACGAATCCCTCAAACACTACACAGAAAACAAGATTGAGCAACACGAATCCCTCAAACACTACACAGAAAACAAGATTGAGCAACACGAATCCCTCAAACACTGTACAGAAAACAAGATTGAGCAACACGAATCCCTCAAACACTACACAGAAAACAAGATTGAGCAACACGAATCCCTCAAACACTACACAGAAAACAAGATTGAGCAACACGAATCCCTCAAACACTACACAGAAAACAAGATTGAGCAACACGAATCCCTCAAACACTACACAGAAAACAAGATTGAGCAACACGAATCCCTCAAACACTGTACAGAAAACAAGATTGAGCAACACGAATCCCTCAAACACTACACAGAAAACAAGATTGAGCAACACGAATCCCTCAAACACTGACAGAAAACAAGATTGAGCAACACGAATCCCTCAAACACTACACAGAAAACAAGATTGAGCAACACGAATCCCTCAAACACTACACAGAAAACAAGATTGAGCAACACGAATCCCTCAAACACTGTACAGAAAACAAGATTGAGCAACACGAATCCCTCAAACACTGTACAGAAAACAAGATTGAGCAACACGAATCCCTCAAACACTGTACAGAAAACAAGATTGAGCAACACGAATCCCTCAAACACTACACAGAAAACAAGATTGAGCAACACGAATCCCTCAAACACTAGACAGAAAACAAGATTGAGCAACACGAATCCCTCAAACACTGAAGAAAACAAGATTGAGCAACACGAATCCCTCAAACACTACACAGAAAACAAGATTGAGCAACACGAATCCCTCAAACACTTGACAGAAAACAAGATTGAGCAACACGGATCCCTCAAACACTGTACAGAAAACAAGATTGAGCAAGAAAACAAGATTGAACACGAATCCCTCAAACACTACACAGAAAACAAGATTGAGCAACACGAATCCCTCAAACACTGGACAGAAAACAAGATTGAGCAACACGATTCCCTCAAACACTGGAAGAAAACAAGATTGAGCAACACGAATCCCTCAAACACTACACAGAAAACAAGATTGAGCAACACGAATCCCTCAAACACTGGAAGAAAACAAGATTGAGCAACACGGATCCCTCAAACACTGTACAGAACAAGATTGAGTAACACGAATCCCTCAAACACTACACAGAAAACAAGATTGAGCAACACGAATCTCTTAAACACTGTACAGAAAACAAGATTGAGCAATACGATTTCCTCAAACACTGGAAGAAAACAAGATTGAGCAACACGGATCCCTTAAACACTACACAGAAAACAAGATTGAGCAACACGAATCCCTCAAACACTGTACAGAAAACAAGATTGAGCAACACGAATCCCTCAAACACTGTACAGAAAACAAGATTGAGCAACACAAATCCCTCAAACACTCAAACACTGTACAGAAAACAAGATTGAGCAACACGAATCCCTCAAACACTACACAGAAAACAAGATTGAGCAACACGAATCCCTCAAACACTACACAGAAAACAAGATTGAGCAACACGAATCCCTCAAACACTGTACAGAAAACAAGATTGAGCAACACGAATCCTCAAACACTAGAAGAAAACACAGAAAACAAGATTGAGCAACACGAATCCCTCAAACACTACACAGAAAACAAGATTGAGCAACACGAATCCCTCAAACACTACACAGAAAACAAGATTGAGCAACACGAATCCCTCAAACACTGTACAGAAAACAAGATTGAGCAACACGAATCCCTCAAACACTAGAAGAAAACAAGATTGAGCAACACGAATCCCTCAAACACTACACAGAAAACAAGATTGAGCAACACGAATCCCTCAAACACTACACAGAAAACAAGATTGAGCAACACGAATCCCTCAAACACTGTACAGAAAACAAGATTGAGCAACACGAATCCCTCAAACACTAACACAAGAAAACAAGATTGAGCAACACGAATCCCTCAAACACTACACAGAAAACAAGATTGAGCAACACGAATCCCTCAAACACTACACAGAAAACAAGATTGAGCAACACGAATCCCTCAAACACTGTACAGAAAACAAGATTGAGCAACACGAATCCCTCAAACACTAGAAGAAAACAAGATTAAGCAATTGAGCAACACAGATCCCTCAAACACTACACAGAAAACAAGATTGAGCAACACGAATCCCTCAAACACTACACAGAAAACAAGATTGAGCAACACGAATCCCTCAAACACTGGAAAAAAAACAAGATTGAGCAACACGAATCCCTCAAACACTACACAGAAAACAAGATTGAGCAACACGAATCCCTCAAACACTACACAGAAAACAAGATTGAGCAACACGAATCCCTCAAACACTACACAGAAAACAAGATTGAGCAACACGAATCCCTCAAACACTGGAAGAAAACAAGATTGAGCAACAAGAATCCCTCAAACACTGGAAGAAAACAAGATTGAGCAACACGAATCCCTCAAACACTGTACAGAAAACAAGATTGAGCAACAAGAATCCCTCAAACACTACACAAAAACAAGATTCAGCAACACGGATCCCTCAAACACTACACAGAAAACAAGATTGAGCAATACGATTTCCTCAAACACTGGAAGAAAACAAGATTGAGCAACACGATCCCTCAAACACTAGAAGAAAACAAGATTGAGCAACACGAATCCCTCAAACACTAGAAGAAAACAAGATTAGCAATTGAGCAACACGAATCCCTCAAACACTACACAGAAAACAAGATTGAGCAACACGAATCCCTCAAACACTACACAGAAAACAAGATTGAGCAACACGAATCCCTCAAACACTAGAAGAAAACAAGATTAAGCAATTGAGCAACACGAATCCCTCAAACACTACACAGAAAACAAGATTGAGCAACACGAATCCCTCAAACACTGTACAGAAAACAAGATTGAGCAACACGGATCCCTCAAACACTACACAGAAAACAAGATTGAGCAACACGAATCCCTCAAACACTCAAACACTACACAGAAAACAAGATTGAGCAACACGGATCCCTCAAACACTGTACAGAAAACAAGATTGAGCAACACGAATCCCTCAAACACTCAAACACAGAAAACAAGATTGAGCAACACGAATCCCTCAAACACTAGAACAGAAAACAAGATTGAGCAACACGAATCCCTCAAACACTACACAAGATTGAGCAACACGAATCCCTCAAACACTACAGAAAACAAGATTGAGCAACACGAATCAAACCTCAAACACTACACAGAAAACAAGATTGAGCAACACGAATCCCTCAAACACTGTACAGAAAACAAGATTGAGCAACACGAATCCCTCAAACACTGGAAGAAAACAAGATTGAGCAACACGAATCCCTCAAACACTACACAGAAAACAAGATTGAGCAACACGAATCCCTCAAACACTACACAGAAAACAAGATTGAGCAACACGAATCCCTCAAACACTACACAGAAAACAAGATTGAGCAACACGAATCCCTCAAAACACTGAATCCCTCAAACACAGAAAACAAGATTGAGCAACACGAATCAAACCCTCAAACAACACGAATCCCTCAAACACTGTACAGAAAACAAGATTGAGCAACACGAATCCCTCAAACACTGTACAGAAAACAAGATTGAGCAACACGAATCCCTCAAACACTACACAGAAAACAAGATTGAGCAACACGAATCCCTCAAACACTACACAGAAAACAAGATTGAGCAACACGAATCCCTCAAACACTGGAAGAAAACAAGATTGAGCAACACGATCCCTCAAACACAGAAAACAAGATTGAGCAACCCGAATCCCTCAAACACTACACAAGAAAACAAGATTGAGCAACACGAATCCCTCAAACACTGGAAGAAAACAAGATTGAGCAACACGAATCCCTCAAACACTAGACAGAAAACAAGATTGAGCAACACGAATCCCTCAAACACTACACAGAAAACAAGATTGAGCAACACGAATCCCTCAAACACTGAGCAACACGATTCCTCAAACACTGAAGAAAACAAGATTGAGCAACACGAATCCCTCAAACACTACACAGAAAACAAGATTGAGCAACACGAATCCCTCAAACACTACACAGAAAACAAGATTGAGCAACACGAATCCCTCAAACACTACACAGAAAACAAGATTGAGCAACACGAATCCCTCAAACACTACACAGAAAACAAGATTGAGCAACACGAATCCTCAAACACTGTACAGAAAACAAGATTGAGCAACACGATTCCCTCAAACACTACACAGAAAACAAGATTGAGCAACACGAATCCCTCAAACACTTGAAGAAAACAAGATTGAGATTGAGCAACACGAATCAAACACCTCAAACACTACACAGAAAACAAGATTGAGCAACACGAATCCCTCAAACACTACACAGAAAACAAGATTGAGCAACACGAATCCCTCAAACACTGTACAGAAAACAAGATTGAGCAACACGAATCCCTCAATCCCTCAAACACTAGAAGAAAACAAGATTGAGCAACACGAATCCCTCAAACACTACACAGAAAACAAGATTGAGCAACACGAATCCCTCAAACACTACACAAGAAAACAAGATTGAGCAACACGTATCCCTCAAACACTGTACAGAAAACAAGATTGAGCAACACGAATCCCTCAAACACTAGAAGAAAACAAGATTGAGCAACACGAATCCCTCAAACACTACACAGAAAACAAGATTGAGCAACACGAATCCCTCAAACACTACACAGAAAACAAGATTGAGCAACACGAATCCCTCAAACACTGTACAGAAAACAAGATTGAGCAACACGAATCCCTCAAACACTACACAGAAAACAAGATTGAGCAACACGAATCCCTCAAACACTACACAGAAAACAAGATTGAGCAACACGAATCCCTCAAACACTACACAGAAAACAAGATTGAGCAACACGAATCCCTCAAACACTACACAGAAAACAAGATTGAGCAACACGAATCCCTCAAACACTACACAGAAAACAAGATTGAGCAACACGAATCCCTCAAACACTGTACAGAAAACAAGATTGAGCAACACGAATCCCTCAAACACTGTACAGAAAACAAGATTGAGCAACACGAATCCCTCAAACACTACACAGAAAACAAGATTGAGCAACACGAATCCCTCAAACACTACACAGAAAACAAGATTGAGCAACACGAATCCCTCAAACACTGTACAGAAAACAAGATTGAGCAACACGAATCCCTCAAACACTGTACAGAAAACAAGATTGAGCAACACGAATCCCTCAAACACTACACAGAAAACAAGATTGAGCAACACGAATCCCTCAAACACTGGACAGAAAACAAGATTGAGCAACACGAATCCCTCAAACACTAGACAGAAAACAAGATTGAGCAACACGAATCCCTCAAACACTACACAGAAAACAAGATTGAGCAACACGAATCCCTCAAACACTACAAGAAAACAAGATTGAGCAACACGGATCCCTCAAACACTGTACAGAAAACAAGATTGAGCAACACGAATCCCTCAAACACTACACAGAAAACAAGATTGAGCAACACGATCCCTCAAACACTGGACAGAAAACAAGATTGAGCAACAAGATTCCCTCAAACACTGGAAGAAAACAAGATTGAGCAACACGAATCCCTCAAACACTGGAAGAAAACAAGATTGAGCAACACGAATCCCTCAAACACTACACAGAAAACAAGATTGAGCAACACGAATCCCTCAAACACTGGAAGAAAACAAGATTGAGCAACACGAATCCCTCAAACACTGTACAGAAAACAAGATTGAGCAACACGAATCCCTCAAACACTACACAGAAAACAAGATTGAGCAACACGAATCCCTCAAACACTGTACAGAAAACAAGATTGAGCAACACGATTCCCTCAAACACTGGACAGAAAACAAGATTGAGCAACACGAATCCCTCAAACACTGTACAGAAAACAAGATTGAGCAACACGAATCCCTCAAACACTGTACAGAAAACAAGATTGAGCAACACGAATCCCTCAAACACTACACAGAAAACAAGATTGAGCAACACGAATCCCTCAAACACTGTACAGAAAACAAGATTGAGCAACACGATTTCCTCAAACACTGGAAGAAAACAAGATTGAGCAACACGAATCCTCAAACACTACAAAGAAAACAAGATTGAGCAACACGAATCCCTCAAACACTGTACAGAAAACAAGATTGAGCAACACGAATCCCTCAAACACTGTACAGAAAACAAGATTGAGCAACACGAATCCCTCAAACACTGTACAGAACAAGATTGAGCAACACGAATCCCTCAAACACTACACAGAAAACAAGATTGAGCAACACGAATCCCTCAAACACTGTACAGAAAACAAGATTGAGCAACACGAATCCCTCAAACACTGTACAGAAAACAAGATTGAGCAACACGATTCTCTCAAACACTGGAAGAAAACAAGATTGAGCAACACGAATCCCTCAAACACTGTACAGAAAACAAGATTGAGCAACACGATTCTCTCAAACACTGGAATAAAACAAGATTGAGCAACACGAATCCCTCAAACACTGTACAGAAAACAAGATTGAGCAACACGAATCCCTCAAACACTGGAAGAAAACAAGATTGAGCAACACGAATCCCTCAAACACTGTACAGAAAACAAGATTGAGCAACACGAATCCCTCAAACACTACACAGAAAACAAGATTGAACAACACAAATCCCTCAAACACTACACAGAAAACAAGATTGAGCAACACGAATCCCTCAAACACTACACAGAAAACAAGATTGAGCAACACAAATCCCTCAAACACTGTACAGAAAACAAGATTGAGCAACACGATTCCCTCAAACACTGTACAGAAATTAAGATTGAGCAACACGATTCCCTCAAACACTACACAGAAAACAAGATTGAGCAACACGAATCCCTCAAACACTACACAGAAAACAAGATTGAGCAACACGGATCCCTCAAAAACTACACAGAAAACAAGATTGAGCAACACGGATCCCTAAACACTACACAGAAAACAAGATTGAGCAACACGAATCCCTCAAACACTGGAAGAAAACAAGATTGAGCAACACGAATCCCTCAAACACTGTACAGAAAACAAGATTGAGCAACACGAATCCCTCAAACACTACACAGAAAACAAGATTGAGCAACACGAATCCCTCAAACACTGTACAGAAAACAAGATTGAGCAACACGAATCCCTCAAACACTACACAGAAAACAAGATTGAGCAACACGAATCCCTCAAACACTGTACAGAAAACAAGATTGAGCAACACGAATCCCTCAAACACTACACAGAAAACAAGATTGAGCAACACGAATCCCTCAAACACTACACAGAAAACAAGATTGAGCAACACGAATCCCTCAAACACTACACAGAAAACAAGATTGAGCAACACGAATCCCTCAAACACTGTACAGAAAACAAGATTGAGCAACACGAATCCCTCAAACACTGGAAGAAAACAAGATTGAGCAACACGAATCCCTCAAACACTGTACAGAAAACAAGATTGAGCAACACGAATCCCTCAAACACTGTACAGAAAACAAGATTGAGCAACACGAATCCCTCAAACACTACACAGAAAACAAGATTGAGCAACACGGATCCCTCAAACACTACACAGAAAACAAGATTGAGCAACACGCAACACGATTCCCTCAAACACTGAAGAAAACAAGATTGAGCAACACGAATCCCTCAAACAAACACTTGAGCAACACGAATCCCTCAAACACTAGAAGAAAACAAGATTAAGCAATTGAGCAACACGAATCCCTCAAACACTACACAGAAAACAAGATTGAGCAACACGAATCCCTCAAACACTACACAGAAAACAAGATTGAGCAACACGAATCCCTCAAACACTGTACAGAAAACAAGATTGAGCAACACGAATCCCTCAAACACTACACAGAAAACAAGATTGAGCAACACGAATCCCTCAAACACTGTACAGAAAACAAGATTGAGCAACACGAATCCCTCAAACACTACACAGAAAACAAGATTGAGCAACACGAATCCCTCAAACACTTCACAGAAAACAAGATTGAGCAACACGAATCCCTCAAACACTGACAGAAAACAAGATTGAGCAACACGAATCCCTCAAACACTGTACAGAAAACAAGATTGAGCAACACGAATCCCTCAAACACTGTACAGAAAACAAGATTGAGCAACACGAATCCCTCAAACACTACACAGAAAACAAGATTGAGCAACACGAATCCCTCAAACACTGTACAGAAAACAAGATTGAGCAACACGATTTCCCTCAAACACTGGACAGAAAACAAGATTGAGCAACACGAATCCCTCAAACACTACACAGAAAACAAGATTGAGCAACACGAATCCCTCAAACACTGTACAGAAAACAAGATTGAGCAACACGAATCCCTCAAACACTGTACAGAAAACAAGATTGAGCAACACGAATCCCTCAAACACTACACAGAAAACAAGATTGAGCAACACGAATCCCTCAAACACTACACAGAAAACAAGATTGAGCAACACGAATCCCTCAAACACTACACAGAAAACAAGATTGAGCAACACGGATCCCTCAAACACTACACAGAAAACAAGATTGAGCAACACGAATCCCTCAAACACTACACAGAAAACAAGATTGAGCAACACGAATCCCTCAAACACTGTACAGAAAACAAGATTGAGCAACACGAATCCCTCAAACACTACACAGAAAACAAGATTGAGCAACACGAATCCCTCAAACACTGTACAGAAAACAAGATTGAGCAACACGAATCCCTCAAACACTGTACAGAAAACAAGATTGAGCAACACGAATCCCTCAAACACTACACAGAAAACAAGATTGAGCAACACGAATCCCTCAAACACTCAAACACAGAAAACAAGATTGAGCAACACGAATCCCTCAAACACTACACAGAAAACAAGATTGAGCAACACGAATCCCTCAAACACTGTACAGAAAACAAGATTGAGCAACACGAATCCCTCAAACACTGGACAGAAAACAAGATTGAGCAACACGAATCCCTCAAACACTGTACAGAAAACAAGATTGAGCAACACGAATCCCTCAAACACTGTACAGAAAACAAGATTGAGCAACACGAATTGAGCAACACCCTCAAACACTACAGAAAACAAGATTGAGCAACACGAATCCCTCAAACACTACACAGAAAACAAGATTGAGCAACACGATTTCCTCAAACACTGATTCCTCAAACACTACAGAAAACAAGATTGAGCAACACGAATCCCTCAAACACTAGAAGAAAACAAGATTGAGCAACACGAATCCCTCAAACAAACAGAAAACAAGATTGAGCAACACGAATCCCTCAAACACTACACAGAAAACAAGATTGAGCAACACGAATCCCTCAAACACTGTACAGAAAACAAGATTGAGCAACACGAATCCCTCAAACACTGTACAGAAAACAAGATTGAGCAACACGAATCCCTCAAACACTACACAGAAAACAAGATTGAGCAACACGAATCCCTCAAACACTGTACAGAAAACAAGATTGAGCAACACGAATCCCTCAAACACTAGACAGAAAACAAGATTGAGCAACACGAATCCCTCAAACACTACACAGAAAACAAGATTGAGCAACACGAATCCCTCAAACACTGTACAGAAAACAAGATTGAGCAACACGAATCCCTCAAACACTGTACAGAAAACAAGATTGAGCAACACGAATCCCTCAAACACTGTACAGAAAACAAGATTGAGAATCCCTCAAACACACAGAAAACAAGATGAGCAACACGAATCCCTCAAACACTACACAGAAAACAAGATTGAGCAACACGAATCCCTCAAACAACACAGAAAACAAGATTGAGCAACACCCTCAAACACTACACAGAAAACAAGATTGAGCAACACGAATCCCTCAAACACTGTACAGAAAACAAGATTGAGCAACACGAATCCCTCAAACACTGTACAGAAAACAAGATTGAGCAACACGAATCCCTCAAACACTACACAGAAAACAAGATTGAGCAACACGAATCCCTCAAACACTGTACAGAAAACAAGATTGAGCAACACGAATCCTCAAACACTGTACAGAAAACAAGATTGAGCAACACGAATCCCTCAAACACTGTACAGAAAACAAGATTGAGCAACATGATTCCCTCAAACACTGTACAGAAAACAGAATTGAGTAACACAAATCCCTCAAACACTTGAAGAAAAGAAGGTTGAGCAACACGAATCCCTCAAACACTACACAGAAAAACAAGATTGAGCGACACGAATCCGTCAAACACTACACAGAAAACAAGATTGAGCAACACGATTCCCTCAAACACTGTACAGAAAACAAGATTGAGCAACATGAATCCCTCAAATACTAGAAGAAAACAAGATTAAGCAATTGAGCAACGCGAATCCCTCAAACACTACACAGAAAACAAGATTGAGCAACACGAATCCCTCAAACACTACAAAAAAAAACAAGGTTGAGCAACACGTATCCCTCAAACACTGTACAGAAAACAAGATTCAGCAACACGAATCCCTCAAACACTAGAAGAAAACAAGATTAAGCAATTGAGCAACACAGATCCCTCAAACACTACAAAGAAAAACAAGATTGAGCGACACGAATCCGTCAAACACTACACAGAAAACAAGATTGAGCAACACGAATCCCTCAAACACTGTACAGAAAACAAGATTGAGCAACACGAATCCCTCAAACACTACACAGAAAACAAGATTGAGTAACACGAATCCCTCAAAACTACACAGAAAACAAGATTCAGCAACACGGATCCCTCAAACACTACACAGAAAACAAGATTGAGCAACACGAATCCCTCAAACACTGGAAGAAAACAAGATTGAGCAACATGAATCCTCAAACACTGAAGAAAACAAGATTGAGCAACACGAATCCCTCAAACACTGTACAGAAAACAAGATTGAGCAACACGAATCCCTCAAACACTACACAAAAACAAGATTCAGCAACGAGGATCCCTCAAACACTACACAGAAAACAAGATTGAGCAATACGATTTCCACAAACACTGGAAGAAAACAAGATTGAGCAACACGATTCCCTCAAACACTAGAAGAAAACAAGATAGAGCAACACGAATCCCTCAAACACTAGAAGAAAACAAGATTAGGCAATTGAGCAACACGAATCCCTCAAACACTACACAGAAAACAAGATTGAGCAAAACGAATCCCTCAAACACTACACAGAAAACAAGATAGAGCAACACGAATCCCTCAAACACTAGAAGAAAACAAGATTAAGGAATTGAGCAACACGAATCCCTCAAACACTACACAGAAAACAAGATTGAGCAACACGAATCCCTCAAACACTGTACAGAAAACAAGATTGAGCAACACGGATCCCACAAACACTACACAGAAAACAAGATTGAGCAACACGAATCCCTCAAACACTTCACAGAAAAAAAATTGAGCAACACGGATCCCTGAAACACTACACAGAAAACAAGATTGAGCAACACGAATCCCTCAAACCTTTACAGAAAACAAGATTGAGCAACACGAATCCCTCAAACACTACACAAAAACAAAATTCAGCAACACGGATCCCTTAAACACTACACAGAAAACAAGATTGAGCAATACGATTTCCTCAAACACTGGAAGAAAACAAGATTGAGCAACACGATTCCCTCAAACACTTAGTCTAGAAGAAAATAAGATAGAACAACACGAATCTCTCAAACACTAGAAGAAAACAAGATTAGGCAATTGATCAACACGAATCCCTCAAACACTACACAGAAAACAAGATTGAGCAACACGAATCCCTCAAACACTACACAGAAAACAAGATAGAGCAACACGAATCCCTCAACACTAGAAGAAAACAAGATTAAGCAATTGAGCAACACGAATCCCTCAAACACTACACAGAAAACAAGATTGAGCAACACGAATCCCTCAAACACTGTACAGAAAACAAGATTGAACAACACGGATCCCTCAAACACTACACAGAAAACAAGATTGAGCAATACGATTTCTTCAAACACTGGAAGAAAACAAGATTGAGCAATACGATTTCCTCAAACACTGGAAGAAAACAAGATTGAGCAACACGAATCCCACAAACACTACACAGAAAACAAGATTGAGCAACACGAATCCCTCAAACACTGGAAGAAAACAAGATTGAGCAACACGGATCCCTCAAACACTACACAGAAAACAAGATTGAGCAACACGAATCCCTCAAACACTGTACAGAAAACAAGATTGAGCAACACGAATCCCTCAAACACTACACAGAAAACAAGATTGAGCAACACGAATCCCTCAAACACTGGAAGAAAACAAGATTGAGCAACACGATTCCCTCAAACACTGTACAGAAAACAAGATTGAGCAACACGAATCCCTCAAACACTGTACAGAAAACAAGATTGAGCAACACGAATCCCTCAAACACTGTACAGAAAACAAGATTGAGCAACACGAATCCCTCAAACACTGTACAGAAAACAAGATTGAGCAACACGAATCCCTCAAACACTGTACAGAAAACAAGATTGAGCAACACGAATCCCTCAAACACTGTACAGAAAACAAGATTGAGCAACACGAATCCCTCAAACACTGTACAGAAAACAAGATTGAGCAACACGAATCCCTCAAACACTGTACAGAAAACAAGATTGAGCAACACGAATCCCTCAAACACTGTACAGAAAACAAGATTGAGCAACACGAATCCCTCAAACACTACACAGAAAACAAGATTGAGCAACACGAATCCCTCAAACACTACACAGAAAACAAGATTGAGCATCCTCAAACACCCTCAGAAAACAAGATTGAGCAACACGAATCCCTCAAACACTAGAACAGAAAACAAGATTGAGCAACACGAATCCCTCAAACACTACAGAAAAAGAAAAAACAAGATTGAGCAACACGAATCCCTCAAACACTGTACAGAAAACAAGATTGAGCAACACGAATCCCTCAAACACTACACAGAAAACAAGATTGAGCAACACGAATCCCTCAAACACTGTACAGAAAACAAGATTGAGCAACACGAATCCCTCAAACACTACACAGAAAACAAGATTGAGCAACACGAATCCCTCAAACACTGTACAGAAAACAAGATTGAGCAACACGAATCCCTCAAACACTGTACAGAAAACAAGATTGAGCAACACGAATCCCTCAAACACTGTACAGAAAACAAGATTGAGCAACACGAATCCCTCAAACACTGTACAGAAAACAAGATTGAGCAACACGAATCCCTCAAACACTACACAGAAAACAAGATTGAGCAACACGAATCCCTCAAACACTGTACAGAAAACAAGATTGAGCAACACGAATCCCTCAAACACTGTAAGAAGAAAACAAGATTGAGCAACACGAATCCTCAAACACTGAGAAAACAACACGAATCCCTCAAACACTACACAGAAAACAAGATTGAACAACACAGACAAGATTGAGCAACACGAATCCCTCAAACACTACACAGAAAACAAGATTGAGCAACAAATCCCTCAAACACTGTACAGAAAACAAGATTGAGCAACACGAATCCCTCAAACACTGTACAGAAAACAAGATTGAGCAACACGATTCCCTCAAACACTACACAGAAAACAAGATTGAGCAACACGAATCCCTCAAACACTACACAGAAAACAAGATTGAGCAACACGAATCCCTCAAACACTACACAGAAAACAAGATTGAGCAACACGGATCCCTCAAACACTACACAGAAAACAAGATTGAGCAACACGAATCCTCAAACACTACACAGAAAACAAGATTGAGCAACACGAATCCCTCAAACACTGTACAGAAAACAAGATTGAGCAACACGAATCCCTCAAACACTGTACAGAAAACAAGATTGAGCAACACGAATCCCTCAAACACTGTACAGAAAACAAGATTGAGCAACACGAATCCCTCAAACACTGTACAGAAAACAAGATTGAGCAACACGAATCCCTCAAACACTGTACAGAAAACAAGATTGAGCAACACGAATCCCTCAAACACTGTACAGAAAACAAGATTGAGCAACACGAATCCCTCAAACACTGTACAGAAAACAAGATTGAGCAACACGAATCCCTCAAACACTGTACAGAAAACAAGATTGAGCAACACGAATCCTCAAACACTACAGTACAGAAAACAAGATTGATCCCTCAAACACTGTACACAGAAAACAAGATTGAGCAACACGAATCCCTCAAACACTGTACAGAAAACAAGATTGAGCAACACGAATCCCTCAAACACTGTACAGAAAACAAGATTGAGCAACACGAATCCCTCAAACACTACACAGAAAACAAGATTGAGCAACACGATCCCTCAAACACTGTACAGAAAACAAGATTGAGCAACACGAATCCCTCAAACACTGACAGAAAACAAGATTGAGCAACACGAATCCCTCAAACACTACACAGAAAACAAGATTGAGCAACACGAATCCCTCAAACACTACACAGAAAACAAGATTGAGCAACACGAATCCCTCAAACACTGTACAGAAAACAAGATTGAGCAACACGAATCCCTCAAACACTAGACAGAAAACAAGATTGAGAGCAACACGAATCCCTCAAACACTACACAGAAAACAAGATTGAGCAACACGAATCCCTCAAACACTGTACAGAAAACAAGATTGAGCAACACGAATCCCTCAAACACTACACAGAAAACAAGATTGAGCAACACGAATCCCTCAAACACTACACAGAAAACAAGATTGAGCAACACGAATCCCTCAAACACTACACAGAAAACAAGATTGAGCAACACGAATCCCTCAAACACTACACAGAAAACAAGATTGAGCAACAGAATCCCTCAAACACTACACAGAAAACAAGATTGAGCAACAAATCCCTCAAACACTACACAGAAAACAAGATTGAGCAACACGAATCCCTCAAACACTACACAGAAAACAAGATTGAGCAACACGAATCCCTCAAACACTGATTACAGAAAACAAGATTGAGCAACACGAATCCCTCAAACACTACACAGAAAACAAGATTGAGCAACACGAATCCCTCAAACACTGTACAGAAAACAAGATTGAGCAACACGAATCCCTCAAACACTACACAGAAAACAAGATTGAGCAACACGAATCCCTCAAACACTAGACAGAAAACAAGAGAAAACAAGATCAAACACTACACAGAAAACAAGATTGAGCAACACGAATTGAGCAACACGAATCCCTCAAACACTACACAGAAAACAAGATTGAGCAACACGAATCCTCAAACACTACACAGAAAACAAGATTGAGCAACACGAATCCTCAAACACTAGAAGAAAACAAGATTGAGCAAGCAACGAATCCCTCAAACACTAGATTGAGCAACAAGAAAACAAGATTAAGAAAACAAGATTGAGCAACACGAATCCCTCAAACACTAGAAAACAGAAAACAAGATTGAGCAACACGAATCCCTCAAACACTACACAGAAAACAAGATTGAGCAACACGAATCCCTCAAACACTACACAGAAAACAAGATTGAGCAACACGAATCCCTCAAACACTACACAGAAAACAAGATTGAGCAACACGAATCCCTCAAACACTACACAGAAAACAAGATTGAGCAACACGAATCCCTCAAACACTGTACAGAAAACAAGATTGAGCAACACGAATCCCTCAAACACTACACAGAAAACAAGATTGAGCAACACGAATCCCTCAAACACTACACAGAAAACAAGATTGAGCAACACGAATCCCTCAAACACTACACAGAAAACAAGATTGAGCAACACGAATCCTCAAACACTGTACAGAAAACAAGATTGAGCAACACGAATCCCTCAAACACAACAGAAAACAAGATTGAGCAACACATCCCTCAAACACTACACAGAAAACAAGATTGAGCAACACGAATCCCTCAAACACTGTACAGAAAACAAGATTGAGCAACACGAATCCCTCAAACACTAGTACAGAAAACAAGATTGAGCAACACGAATCCCTCAAACACTAGACAAGAAAACAAGATTGAGCAACACGAATCCCTCAAACACTACACAGAAAACAAGATTGAGCAACACGAATCCCTCAAACACTACACAGAAAACAAGATTGAGCAACACGAATCCCTCAAACACTACACAGAAAACAAGATTGAGCAACACGAATCCTCAAACACTGTACAGAAAACAAGATTGAGCAACACGAATCCCTCAAACACTGTACAGAAAACAAGATTGAGCAACACGAATCCCTCAAACACTGTACAGAAAACAAGAAAACAAGATTGAGCAACACGAATCACCTCAAACACTGTACAGAAAACAAGATTGAGCAACACGAATCCCTCAAACACTACACAGAAAACAAGATTGAGCAACACGATCCCTCAAACACTACACAGAAAACAAGATTGAGCAACACGAATCCCTCAAACACTGGAAGAAAACAAGATTGAGCAACACGAATCCCTCAAACACTACACAGAAAACAAGATTGAGCAACACGAATCCCTCAAACACTACACAGAAAACAAGATTGAGCAACACGAATCCCTCAAACACTACACAGAAAACAAGATTGAGCAACACGAATCCCTCAAACACTACACAGAAAACAAGATTGAGCAACACGAATCCCTCAAACACTGAGACAGAAAACAAGATTGAGCAACACGAATCCCTCAAACACTGAAAACAAGATTGAGCAACACGAATCCCTCAAACACAGAAAACAAGATTGAGCAACACGAATCCCTCAAACACTGTACAGAAAACAAGATTGAGCAACACGAATCCCTCAAACACTACACAGAAAACAAGATTGAGCAACACGAATCCCTCAAACACTGTACAGAAAACAAGATTGAGCAACACGAATCCCTCAAACACTGTACAGAAAACAAGATTGAGCAACACGAATCCCTCAAACACTGAAGAAAACAAGATTGAGCAACACGAATCCCTCAAACACTACACAGAAAACAAGATTGAGCAACACGAATCAAACCTCAAACAACACAGAAAACAAGATTGAGCAACACGAATCCCTCAAACACTACACAGAAAACAAGATTGAGCAACACGAATCCCTCAAACACTGGAAGAAAACAAGATTGAGCAACACGAATCCCTCAAACACTGGAAGAAAACAAGATTGAGCAACACGAATCCCTCAAACACTACACAGAAAACAAGATTGAGCAACACGAATCCCTCAAACACTACACAGAAAACAAGATTGAGCAACACGAATCCCTCAAACACTACACAGAAAACAAGATTGAGCAACACGATCCCTCAAACACTGTACAGAAAACAAGATTGAGCAACACGAATCCCTCAAACACTACACAGAAAACAAGATTGAGCAACACGAATCCCTCAAACACTACACAGAAAACAAGATTGAGCAACACGAAATCCCTCAAACACTACACAGAAAACAAGATTGAGCAAACGATTCCCTCAAACACCCTCAAACACTACACAGAAAACAAGATTGAGCAACACGAATCAAACCTCAAACACTCCCTACAGAAAACAAGATTGAGCAACACGAATCCCTCAAACACTAGACAGAAAACAGAAAACAAGATTGAGCAACACGAATCCCTCAAACACTGTACAGAAAACAAGATTGAGCAACACGAATCCCTCAAACACTACACAGAAAACAAGATTGAGCAACACGAATCCCTCAAACACTGACAGAAAACAAGATTGAGCAACACGATCCCTCAAACACTGTACAGAAAACAAGATTGAGCAACACGAATCCTCAAACACCTCAAACACTCCCTCAAACACAGAAAACAAGATTGAGCAACACGAACTGTACCAAGATTCAAACACTCAAACACAGAAAACAAGATTGAGCAACACGATCCCTCAAACACTGTACAGAAAACAAGATTGAGCAACACGAATCCCTCAAACACTGTACAGAAAACAAGATTGAGCAACACGAATCCCTCAAACACTGGACAGAAAACAAGATTGAGCAACACGAATCCCTCAAACACTACACAGAAAACAAGATTGAGCAACACGAATCCCTCAAACACTGTACAGAAAACAAGATTGAGCAACACGAATCCCTCAAACACTGTACAGAAAACAAGATTGAGCAACACGAATCCCTCAGAAAAAACATCCTCAAACACAGAAAACAAGATTGAGCAACACCCTCAAAATACACAGAAAACCCTCAAACACTCAAACACAGAAAACAAGATTGAGCAACACGAATCCCTCAAACACTACACAGAAAACAAGATTGAGCAACACGAATCCCTCAAACACTGTACAGAAAACAAGATTGAGCAACACGAATCCCTCAAACACTACACAGAAAACAAGATTGAGCAACACGAATCACCTCAAACACTCAAACACAGAAAACAAGATTGAGCAACACGAATCCCTCAAACACTACACAGAAAACAAGATTGAGCAACACGAATCCCTCAAACACTGTACAGAAAACAAGATTGAGCAACACGAATCCCTCAAACACTGGACAGAAAACAAGATTGAGCAACACGAATCCCTCAAACACTGTACAGAAAACAAGATTGAGCAACACGAATCCCTCAAACACTGTACAGAAAACAAGATTGAGCAACACGAATCCCTCAAACACTGTACAGAAAACAAGATTGAGCAACACGAATCCCTCAAACACTGTACAGAAAACAAGATTGAGCAACACGAATCCCTCAAACACTGTACAGAAAACAAGATTGAGCAACACGAATCAAACACTGTACAGAAAACCTCAAACACTGTACAGAAAACAAGATTGAGCAACACGAATCAAACCTCAAACACTGTACAGAAAACAAGATTGAGCAACACGAATCCCTCAAACACTACACAGAAAACAAGATTGAGCAACACGAATCCCTCAAACACTCAAACACAGAAAACAAGATTGAGCAACACGAATCCCTCAAACACTGTACAGAAAACAAGATTGAGCAACACGAATCCCTCAAACACTGAAGAAAACAAGATTGAGCAACACGAATCCCTCAAACACTACACAGAAAACAAGATTGAGCAACACGAATCCCTCAAACACTACACAGAAAACAAGATTGAGCAACACGAATCCCTCAAACACTGTACAGAAAACAAGATTGAGCAACACGAATCCCTCAAACACTGACAGAAAACAAGATTGAGCAACACGAATCCCTCAAACACTACACAGAAAACAAGATTGAAAACAACGATCCTCAAAACTGGAAGAAAACACTGAGAAAACAAGATTGAGCAACACGAATCCCTCAAACACTGTACAGAAAACAAGATTGAGCAACACGAATCCCTCAAACACTACACAGAAAACAAGATTGAGCAACACGAATCCCTCAAACACTACACAGAAAACAAGATTGAGCAACACGAATCCCTCAAACACTACACAGAAAACAAGATTGAGCAACACGAATCCCTCAAACACTACACAGAAAACAAGATTGAGCAACACGAATCCCTCAAACACTACACAGAAAACAAGATTGAGCAACACGAATGAGCAAAACACTCAAACACAGAAAACCTCAAACACTCAAACACAGAAAACAAGATTGAGCAACACGAATCCCTCAAACACTGTACAGAAAACAAGATTGAGCAACACGAATCCCTCAAACACTGTACAGAAAACAAGATTGAGCAACACGAATCCCTCAAACACTGTACAGAAAACAAGATTGAGCAACACGAATCCCTCAAACACTGTACAGAAAACAAGATTGAGCAACACGAATCCCTCAAACCTCAAGATTGAGCAACACGAATCCCTCAAACACTACACAGAAAACAAGATTGAGCAACACGAATCCCTCAAACACTAGACAGAAAACAAGATTGAGCAACACGAAGAAAACAAGATTGAGCAACACGAATCCCTCAAACACTACACAGAAAACAAGATTGAGCAACACGAATCCCTCAAACACTACACAGAAAACCAGATTGAGCAACACGAATCCCTCAAACACTACACAGAAAACAAGATTGAGCAACACGAATCCCTCAAACACTAGACAGAAAACAAGATTGAGCAACACGAATCCCTCAAACACTACACAGAAAACAAGATTGAAACACGAATCCCTCAAACACTGTACAGAAAACAAGATTGAGCAACACGAATCCCTCAAACAACAGAAAACAAGATTGAGCAACACGAATCCCTCAAACACTGTACAGAAAACAAGATTGAGCAACACGAATCCCTCAAACACTACACAGAAAACAAGATTGAGCAACACGAATCCCTCAAACACTACACAGAAAACAAGATTGAGCAACACGAATCCCTCAAACACTACACAGAAAACAAGATTGAGCAACACGAATCCCTCAAACACTGAATCCCTCAAACACTGTACAGAAAACAAGATTGAGCAACACGAATCCCTCAAACACTACACAGAAAACAAGATTGAGCAACACGAATCCCTCAAACACTACACAGAAAACAAGATTGAGCAACACGAATCCCTCAAACACTGTACAGAAAACAAGATTGAGCAACACGAATCCCTCAAACACTACAACAGAAAACAAGATTGAGCAACACGATCCCTCAAACACTAGACAGAAAACAAGATTGAGCAACACGAATCCCTCAAACACTGTACAGAAAACAAGATTGAGCAACACGAATCCCTCAAACACTACACAGAAAACAAGATTGAGCAACACGAATCCCTCAAACACTACACAGAAAACAAGATTGAGCAACACGAATCCCTCAAACACTGTACAGAAAAAAGAAGATTGAGCAACACGAATCCTCAGAAAACTGAGCAACACGAATCCCTCAAACACTGTACAGAAAACAAGATTGAGCAACACGAATCCCTCAAACACTACACAGAAAACAAGATTGAGCAACACGAATCCCTCAAACACTGTACAGAAAACAAGATTGAGCAACACGAATCCCTCAAACACTACACAGAAAACAAGATTGAGCAACACGAATCCCTCAAACACTACACAGAAAACAAGATTGAGCAACACGAATCCCTCAAACACTGGAAGAAAACAAGATTGAGCAACACGAATCCCTCAAACACTACACAGAAAACAAGATTGAGCAACACGAATCCCTCAAACACTACACAGAAAACAAGATTGAGCAACACGAATCCCTCAAACACACAGAAAACACAGAAAACAAGATTGAGCAACACGAATCCCTCAAACACTACACAGAAAACAAGATTGAGCAACACGAATCCCTCAAACACTGTACAGAAAACAAGATTGAGCAACACGAATCCCTCAAACACTGAATCCCTCAAACAGAAAACAAGATTGAGCAACACGAATCCCTCAAACACTGAATCCCTACAGAAAACAAGATTGAGCAACACGAATCCCTCAAACACTGTACAGAAAACAAGATTGACAACACGATTTCCTCAAACAGAAAACAAGATTGAGCAACACGAATCCCTCAAACACTGTACAGAAAACAAGATTGAGCAACACGAATCCCTCAAACACTACACAGAAAACAAGATTGAGCAACACGAATCCCTCAAACACTGACAGAAAACAAGATTGAGCAACACGAATACCTCAAACACTACACAGAAAACAAGATTGAGCAACACGAATCCCTCAAACACTACACAGAAAACAAGATTGAGCAACACGAATCCCTCAAACACTACACAGAAAACAAGATTGAGCAACAGAATCCCTCAAAACACAGAAAACAAGATTGAGCAACACGAATCCCTCAAACACTACACAGAAAACAAGATTGAGCAACACGAATCCCTCAAACACTACACAGAAAACAAGATTGAGCAACACGAATCCCTCAAACACTGTACAGAAAACAAGATTGAGCAACACGAATCCCTCAAACACTACACAGAAAACAAGATTGAGCAACACGAATCCCTCAAACACTACACAGAAAACAAGATTGAGCAACACGAATCCCTCAAACACTACACAGAAAACAAGATTGAGCAACACGAAAGAAAACAAGATTGAGCAACACGAATCCCTCAAACACTGTACAGAAAACAAGATTGAGCAACACGAATCAAACACTGTACCTCAAACACTCAAACACAGAAAACAAGATTGAGCAACACGAATCCCTCAAACACTGTACAGAAAACAAGATTGAGCAACACGAATCCTCAAACCTCAAACACTGAATCCCTCAAACACAGAAAACAAGATTGAGCAACACGAATCCCTCAAACACTACACAGAAAACAAGATTGAGCAACACGAATCCCTCAAACACTGTACAGAAAACAAGATTGAGCAACACGAATCCCTCAAACACTGTACAGAAAACAAGATTGAGCAACACGAATCCCTCAAACACTACACAGAAAACAAGATTGAGCAACACGAATCCCTCAAACACTACACAGAAAACAAGATTGAGCAACACGAATCCCTCAAACACTGTACAGAAAACAAGATTGAGCAACACGAATCCCTCAAACACTACAGAAAACAAGATTGAGCAACACGACAGAAAACAAGATTGAGCAACACGAATCCCTCAAACACTACACAGAAAACAAGATTGAGCAACACGAATCCTCAAACACTAACAGAAAACAAGATTGAGCAACACGAATCCTCAAACACTGTACAGAAAACAAGATTGAGCAACACGAATCCCTCAAACACACACAGAAAACAAGAAAGCAAGAAAACAAGATTGAGCAACACGAATCCCTCAAACACTACACAGAAAACAAGATTGAGCAACACGAATCCCTCAAACACTACACAGAAAACAAGATTGAGCAACACGAATCCTCAAACACTGACAGAAAACAAGATTGAGCAACACGAAGCAACACCCTCAAACACTACACAGAAAACAAGATTGAGCAACACGAATCCCTCAAACACTACACAGAAAACAAGATTGAGCAACACGAATCCCTCAAACACTACACAGAAAACAAGATTGAGCAACACGAACACCCTCAAACACTCAAACACAGAAAACAAGATTGAGCAACACGAATCCTCAAACACTACAGAAAACAAGATTGAGCAACACGAACCCTCAAACACTGTACAGAAAACAAGATTGAGCAACACGAATCCCTCAAACACTGTACAGAAAACAAGATTGAGCAACACGAATCCCTCAAACACTGTACAGAAAACAAGATTGAGCAACACGAATCCCTCAAACACTGTACAGAAAACAAGATTGAGCAACACGAATCCCTCAAACACTCAAACACAGAAAACAAGATTACGAAGAAAACAAGATTGAGCAACACGAATCCCTCAAACACTACACAGAAAACAAGATTGAGCAACACGAATCCCTCAAACACTGTACAGAAAACAAGATTGAGCAACACGATTGAGCAACACGAATCCCTCAAACAACACAGAAAACAAGATTGAGCAACACGAATCCCTCAAACACTACACAGAAAACAAGATTGAGCAACACGAATCCCTCAAACACTACACAGAAAACAAGATTGAGCAACACGAATCCCTCAAAACTCAAACACTACACAGAAAACAAGATTGAGCAACACGAATCCCTCAAACACAAGAAAACAAGATTGAGCAACACGATCCCTCAAACACTACACAGAAAACAAGATTGAGCAACACATCCCTCAAACACAGAAAACAAGATTGAGCAACACGAATCCCTCAAACACTACACAGAAAACAAGATTGAGCAACACGAATCCCTCAAACACTGTACAGAAAACAAGATTGAGCAACACGAGCAACACGATCAAACCTCAAACACTGAGCAACAGAAAACAAGATTGAGCAACAGCAGAAAACAAGATTGAGCAACACGAATCCTCAAACACTACACAGAAAACAAGATTGAGCAACACGAATCCCTCAAACACTACACAGAAAACAAGATTGAGCAACACGAATCCCTCAAACACTGTACAGAAAACAAGATTGAGCAACACGAAACCTCAAACACTCAAACACAGAAAACAAGATTGAGCAACACGAATCCCTCAAACACTGTACAGAAAACAAGATTGAGCAACACGAATCCCTCAAACACTGTACAGAAAACAAGATTGAGCAACACGAATCAAACCTCAAACACTGTACAGAAAACAAGATTGAGCAACACGAATCAGAAAACCTCAAACACTACACAGAAAACAAGATTGAGCAACACGAATCCCTCAAACACTACACAGAAAACAAGATTGAGCAACACGAATCCCTCAAACACTGTACAGAAAACAAGATTGAGCAACAGAATCCCTCAAACACTGTACAGAAAACAAGATTGAGCAACACGAATCCCTCAAACACTACACAGAAAACAAGATTGAGCAACACGAATCCCTCAAACACTACACAGAAAACAAGATTGAGCAACACGAATCCCTCAAACACTACACAGAAAACAAGATTGAGCAACACGAATCCCTCAAACACTGGACAGAAAACAAGAATCCCTCAAACACTGTACAGAAAACAAGAATTGAGCAACACGAATCCCTCAAACACTACACAGAAAACAAGATTGAGCAACACGAATCCTCAAACACTACACAGAAAACAAGATTGAGCAACAGCAACACGAATCCCTCAAACACTAGACAGAAAACAAGATTGAGCAACACGAATCCCTCAAACACTACACAGAAAACAAGATTGAGCAACACGAATCCCTCAAACACTACACAGAAAACAAGATTGAGCAACACAAGAATCCCTCAAACACTGTACAGAAAACAAGATTGAGCAACACGAATCCCTCAAACACTACACAGAAAACAAGATTGAGCAACACGAATCCCTCAAACACTACAAGAAAACAAGATTGAGCAACACGAATCCCTACACAGAAAACAAGATTGAGCAACACGAATCCCTCAAACACAACACGAATCCCTCAAAAAACAAGATTGAGCAACACGAATCCCTCAAACACTACACAGAAAACAAGATTGAGCAACACGAATCCCTCAAACACTGTACAGAAAACAAGATTGAGCAACACGAATCCCTCAAACAACAGAAAACAAGATTGAGCAACACGAATCCCTCAAACACTGTACAGAAAACAAGATTGAGCAAGAAAACAAGATTGAACAACACGAAAACAAGATGAGCAACCTCAAACACTACACAGAAAACAAGATTGAGCAACACGAATCCCTCAAACACTACACAGAAAACAAGATTGAGCAACACGAATCCCTCAAACACTACACAGAAAACAAGATTGAGCAACACGAATCCCTCAAACACTGGACAGAAAACAAGATTGAGCAACACGATTCAAACACACAGAAAACAAGATTGAGCAACACGAATCCCTCAAACACTGTACAGAAAACAAGATTGAGCAACACGAATCCTCAAACACTACACAGAAAACAAGATTGAGCAACACGAATCCCTCAAACACAGAAAACAAGATTGAGCAACAAGATTGAGCAACACGAATCCCTCAACTACACAGAAAACAAGATTGAGCAACACGATCCCTCAAACACTGTACAGAAAACAAGATACACAGAAAACAAGAGCAACACGAATCCCTCAAACACTACACAGAAAACAAGATTGAGCAACACGAATCCCTCAAACACTACACAGAAAACAAGATTGAGCAACACGATCCCTCAAACACTGTACAGAAAACAAGATTGAGCAACACGAATCCCTCAAACACTACACAGAAAACAAGATTGAGCAACACGAATCCCTCAAACACTACACAGAAAACAAGATTGAGCAACACGAATCCCTCAAACACTACACAGAAAACAAGATTGAGCAACACGAATCCCTCAAACACTAGTACGAAGAAAACAAGATTGAGCAACACGAATCCCTCAAACACTACACAGAAAACAAGATTGAGCAACACGAATCCCTCAAACACTACACAGAAAACAAGATTGAGCAACACGAATCCCTCAAACACTCAAACACAGAAAACAAGATTGAGCAACACGAATCCCTCAAACACTGAGCAACAGAAAACAAGATTGAGCAACACGAATCCCTCAAACACTACACAGAAAACAAGATTGAGCAACACGAATCCTCAAACACTACACAGAAAACAAGATTGAGCAACATTGAATCCTCAAACACTGTACAGAAAACAAGATTGAGCAACACGAATCCCTCAAACACTACACAGAAAACAAGATTGAGCAACAAGAAAACAAGATTGAGCAACACGAATCCCTCAAACACTACACAGAAAACAAGATTGAGCAACACGAATCCCTCAAACACTGTACAGAAAACAAGATTGAGCAACACGAATCCCTCAAACACTACACAGAAAACAAGATTGAGCAACACGAATCCCTCAAACACTACACAGAAAACAAGATTGAGCAACACGAATCCCTCAAACACTCAAACAAGAAAACAAGATTGAGCAACACGAATCCCTCAAACACTACACAGAAAACAAGATTGAGCAACACGAATCCCTCAAACACTGTACAGAAAACAAGATTGAGCAACACGAATCCCTCAAACACTACACAGAAAACAAGATTGAGATCCCTTACAGAAAACAAGATTGAGCAACACGAATCCCTCAAACACTACACAGAAAACAAGATTGAGCAACACGAATCCCTCAAACACTGTACAGAAAACAAGATTGAGCAACACGAATCCCTCAAACAACACTGAGCAACACGAATCCCTCAAACACTGTACAGAAAACAAGATTGAGCAACACGAATCAAACCCTCAAACACTCAAACACACAGAAAACAAGATTGAGCAACACGAATCCCTCAAACACTACAGAAAACAAGATTGAGCAACACGATTTCCTCAAGAAAACAAACAGATTGAGCAACACGAATCCCTCAAACACTGTACAGAAAACAAGATTGAGCAACACGAATCCCTCAAACACTAGAAGAAATTGAGCAACACGATCCCTCAAACACTACACAGAAAACAAGATGAGCAACACGATTGAGCAACACGAATCCCTCAAACACTACACAGAAAACAAGATTGAGCAACACGAATCCCTCAAACACTACACAGAAAACAAGATTGAGCAACACGAATCCCTCAAACACTGAGCAACAAGAAAACAAGATTGAGCAACACGAATCCCTCAAACACTGTACAGAAAACAAGATTGAGCAACACGAATCCTCAAACACTACACAGAAAACAAGATTGAGCAACACGAATCACTCAACACGAACTGTACAGAAAACAAGATTGAGCAACACGAATCAAACACTGTACCTCAAACACTCAAACACAGAAAACAAGATTGAGAATCCCTCAAACACAACAGAAAACAAGATTGAGCAACACATCCCTCAAACACTACACAGAAAACAAGATTGAGCAACACGAATCCCTCAAACACTGAATCCCTCAAACACAGAAAACAAGATTGAGCAACACGAATCCCTCAAACACTACACAGAAAACAAGATTGAGCAACACGAATCCCTCAAACACTACACAGAAAACAAGATTGAGCAACACGAATCCCTCAAACACTACACAGAAAACAAGATTGAGCAACACGAATCCCTCAAACACTGATTACAGAAAACAAGATTGAGCAACACGGATCCCTCAAACACTACACAGAAAACAAGATTGAGCAACACGAATCCCTCAAACACTACACAGAAAACAAGATTGAGCAACACGAATCCCTCAAACACTACACAGAAAACAAGATTGAGCAACACGAATCAAACACTACACAGAAAACAAGAACATCCCTACACAGAAAACAAGATTGAGCAACACGAATCCCTCAAACACTACACAGAAAACAAGATTGAGCAACACGAATCCCTCAAACACTACACAGAAAACAAGATTGAGCAACACGAATCCCTCAAACACTACACAGAAAACAAGATTGACGAATCCCTCAAACAACACAGAAAACAAGATTGAGCAACACGATCCCTCAAACACTGTACAGAAAACAAGATTGAGCAACACGAATCCCTCAAACACTGTACAGAAAACAAGATTGAGCAACACGAATCCCTCAAACACTGTACAGAAAACAAGATTGAGCAACACGAATCCCTCAAACACTACACAGAAAACAAGATTGAGCAACACGAATCCCTCAAACACTACACAGAAAACAAGATTGAGCAACACGAATCCCTCAAACACTACACAGAAAACAAGATTGAGCAACACGAATCCTCAAACACTAGACAGAAAACAAGAAAATTGAGCAAATTGAGCACAAACACTACACAGAAAACAAGATTGAGCAACAACTCAAACACAGAAAACAAGATTGAGCAACACGAATCCCTCAAACACTACACAGAAAACAAGATTGAGCAACACGAATCCCTCAAACACTGTACAGAAAACAAGATTGAGCAACACGAATCCCTCAAACACTGTACAGAAAACAAGATTGAGATCCCTCAAACACTGTACAGAAAACAAGATTGAGCAACACGAATCCCTCAAACACTACACAGAAAACAAGATTGAGCAACACGAATCCCTCAAACAAACACACAGAAAACAAGATTGAGCAACACGAATCCCTCAAACACTACACAGAAAACAAGATTGAGCAACACGAATCCCTCAAACACTACACAGAAAACAAGATTGAGCAACACGAATCCCTCAAACACTACACAGAAAACAAGATTGAGCAACACGAATCCCTCAAACACTAACAGAAAACAAGATTGAGCAACACGAATCCCTCAAAACTGGAAGAAAACAAGATTGAGCAACACGAATCCCTCAAACACTGTACAGAAAACAAGATTGAGCAACACGAATCCCTCAAACACTACACAGAAAACAAGATTGAGCAACACGAATCCCTCAAACACTGGACAGAAAACAAGATTGAGCAACACGATTCCCTCAAACACTACACAGAAAACAAGATTGAGCAACACGAATCCCTCAAACACTGGACAGAAAACAAGATTGAGCAACACGAATCCTCAAACACTAACAGAAAACAAGATTGAGCAACAATCCCTCAAACACTGTACAGAAAACAAGATTGAGCAACACGAATCCCTCAAACACACAGAAAACAAGATTGAGCAACACGAATCCCTCAAACACTACACAGAAAACAAGATTGAGCAACACGAATCCCTCAAACACTTTACAGAAAACAAGATTGAGCAACACGAATCCCTCAAACACTGTACAGAAAACAAGATTGAGCAACACGAATCCCTCAAACACTGGAAGAAAACAAGATTGAGCAACACGAATCCCTCAAACACTGGAAGAAAACAAGATTGAGCAACACGATTCCCTCAAACACTGTACAGAAAACAAGATTGAGCAACACGAATCCCTCAAATACTGGAAGAAAACAAGATTGAGCAACACGATTCCCTCAAACAATGTACAGAAAACAAGATTGAGCAACATGGATCCCTCAAACCTTTTACAGAAAACAAGATTGAGCAACACGATTCCCTCAAACACTTGAAGAAAACAAGATTGAGCAACACGGATCCCTCAAACACTACACAGAAAACAAGATTGAGCAATACGATTTCCTCAAACACTACACAGAAAACAAGATTGAGCAACACGATTCCCTCAAACACTGGAAGAAAACAAGATTGAGCAACACGATTCCCTCAAACACTACACAGAAAACAAGATTGAGCAACACGAATCCCTCAAACACTACACAGAAAACAAGATAGAGCAACACGAATCCCTCAACACTAGAAGAAAACAAGATTAAGCAATTGAGCAACACGAATCCCTCAAACACTACACAGAAAACAAGATTGAGCAACACGAATCCCTCAAACACTGTACAGAAAACAAGATTGAACAACACGGATCCCTCAAACACTACACAGAAAACAAGATTGAGCAATACGATTTCTTCAAACACTGGAAGAAAACAAGATTGAGCAATACGATTTCCTCAAACACTGGAAGAAAACAAGATTGAGCAACACGAATCCCACAAACACTACACAGAAAACAAGATTGAGCAACACGAATCCCTCAAACACTGGAAGAAAACAAGATTGAGCAACACGGATCCCTCAAACACTACACAGAAAACAAGATTGAACAACACGAATCCCTCAAACACTACACAGAAAACAAGATTGAGCAAGACGAATCCCCAAACACTACACAGAAAACAAGATTGAGTAAGATTGAGTAACACAAATCCTCAAACACTACACAGAAAACAAGATTGAGCAACGCGAATCCCTCAGACACTACACAGAAAAACAAGATTGAGCGACACGAATCCCTCAAACACTGTACAGAAAACAAGATTGAGCAACACGAATCCCTCAAACACTGGAAGAAAACAAGATTGAGCAACACGACTTACAGAAAACAAGATTGAGCAACCTCAAACACTGTACAGAAAACAAGATTGAGCAACACGATTCCCTCAAACACTGTACAGAAAACAAGATTGAGCAACACGAATCCCTCAAACACTGTACAGAAAACAAGATTGAGCAACACGAATCCCTCAATTACTGGAAGAAAACAAGATTGAGCAACACGATTCCCTCAAACACTACACAGAAAACAAGATTGAGCAACACGAATCCCTCAATTACTGGAAGAAAACAAGATTGAGCAACACGATTCCCTCAAACACTACACAGAAAACAAGATTGAGCAACACGATTCCCTCAAACACTGTACAGAAAACAAGATTGAGCAACACGAATCCCTCAAACACTACACAGAAAACAAGATTGAGCAACACGAATCCCCCAAACACTACACAGAAAACAAGATTGAGGAAGATTGAGTAACACGAATCCCTCAAACACTACACAGAAAACAAGATTGAGCAACGCGAATCCCTCAGACACTACACAGAAAAACAAGATTGAGCGATACGAATCCGTCAAACACTGTACAGAAAACAAGATTGAGCAACACGAATCCCTCAAACACTGGAAGAAAACAAGATTGAGCAACACGATTCCCTCAAACACTGGAAGAAAACAAGATTGAACAACACGATTCCCTCAAACACTGTACAGAAAACAAGATTGAGCAACACGAATCCCTCAAACACTGTACAGAAAACAAGATTGAGCAACACGAATCCTCAAACAATGTCAAACACAGAAAACAAGATTGAGCAACACGGATCCCTCAAACACTTTACAGAAAACAAGATTGAGATTGAGCAACACGAATCCTCAAACACTACACAGAAAACAAGATTGAGCAACACGAATTCCTCAAACACTACACAGAAAACAAGATTGAGCAACACGATTCCTCAAACACTGGAAGAAAACAAGATTGAGCAACACGATTCCTCAAACACTACACAGAAAACAAGATTGAGCAACACGAATCCCTCAAACACTACACAGAAAACAAGATTGAGCAACACGAATCCCTCAAACACTAGATTGAGAAAACAACATTAACAATTGAGCAACACGAATCCCTCAAACACTACACAGAAAACAAGATTGAGCAACACGAATCCCTCAAACACTGTAGAAGAAAACAAGATTGACACAACAGATCCCTCAAAAACACAGAAAACAAGATTGAGCAACACGAATCCCTCAAACACTGGAAGAAAACAAGATTGAGCAACACGATTCCCTCAAACACTGGAAGAAAACAAGATTGAGCAACACGAATCCCTCAAACACTACACAGAAAACAAGATTGAGCAACACGAATCCTCAAACACTGGAAGAAAACAAGATTGAGCAACACGAATCCCTCAAACACTACACAGAAAACAAGATTGAGCAACACGAATCCTCAAACACTACACAGAAAACAAGATTGAGCAACACGAATCCCTCAAACACTACACAGAAAACAAGATTGAGCAACATTGAGTAACACAAATCCCTCAAACACTACACAGAAAACAAGATTGAGCAACACGAATCCCTCACTACACACAAGATTGAGCAACACGAATCCCTCAAACACTACACAGAAAACAAGATTGAGCAACACGAATCCCTCAACTGGAAGAAAACAAGATTGAGCAACACGATCCCTCAAACACTGTACAGAAAACAAGATTGAGCAACACGAATCCCTCAAACACTGTACAGAAAACAAGATTGAGCAACACGAATCCTCAAACACTACACAGAAAACAAGATTGAGCAACACGAATCCCTCAAACACTACACAGAAAACAAGATTGAGCAATACGACTCCCTCAAACAGTACACAGAAAACAAGATTGAGCAACACGAATCCCACAAACACTACACAGAAAAAAAGATTGAGCAACACCAATCCCACAAACACTACACAGAAAACAAGATTGAGTAACACGAATCCCTCAAACACTACACAGAAAACAAGATTGAGCAACACGAATCCCACAAACACTACACAGAAAAACAAGATTGAGCAACACGACTCCCTCAAACACTGGAAGAAAACAAGATTGAGCGACACGATTCCCTCAAACACTTGAAGAAAACAAGATAGAGCAACACGAATCCCTCAAACATTGGAAGAAAACTCAAGGCGCTCCGGAAGGGTTAGAATGTCAACTTCACTATGGCCACCGACGTGTTGCAAGTTAAATCTAGTTATAAGTCGCACTCTTTCATAATTACTACATAAGGGGAACGGGATTGTGGGACGACAAATGGAACACATTTCGTATCCGATTCATGAATTATTAATAACGTACTATTAGAATAAAACAATATGTTGTTTCCTAGAGGAATCTTTTATTTCACCATCTGTTAAGTTTGTTTGATTGTAACAAAAACATAACTTTCAAACTGCATTTTTTCTAAGTTATGTGAAATATATCATTAACTCTTATAATACTGCTTTTTGAATTTCCCATGATATTTTGAACTATAATTATCTAGCAACATCTTTTTTAAATGTATGATTTTTTCACTCGTTTTCAGCTTTCATCTTATAGTTAAACTGGTACCGTTAATGTTACTCGCCTATGACCAACTAATGTATGTCATTACAGTACATACACTTCAAGATGTCAACATTTGAGAACTGTCGCGCTCTCACCTCAAATATATTAACCAATATTCTACAAGTTTTATCCCACATCAGTGTTTTAGTTGTAATTCTTTAGAAAGTCGCCAATGGACAAAATCTCCAAAAAGAGTTTTCGATTAAAGTTAGTATTTTGAATTAAATAAGGGTGGCTATAAGGAAATGGTCAATTCTAAAATTGGAAGTCAGGTAACAGCAAATTGAAGGCTGGAAAAGAAGCTCAAAATTTTTGTCCGCGAATGTTACTTTAAAAAAAAAGATTAAAACGCAATAAATTTCATGCGTCCGAAGCGCTTTTCTCGATTTACAATTTAAAATGCCAAATAATAATGAACGTGTTGAACTTTTTGAAATTTTGCACTAGTTTCAGTAGGTATTCCTTTTTTTTCAACAGAAAAGGAAACAATGGACCTTTAAGGTACAGTTTTAGAAGTTCTTTGATCGTTATAGTTCTGCTTAGTTCTTTAATGAAAAAAGGCTATATTTATTGGCACTTTAAACGGTATATTTCCTGAACTACATTTACTTTTATATGCAATTAACTTACTTTTAGTGCTTAAAATAATTTGACCTAGCCCAAAATCATGATATTTTTGGACAGGGCGTTCACTAATTATCTTTTTTTAAACGATAATCAAAGAAAATTATGCTAAAAAGAAATTAAAATGTACATATGGTATGGGTTTTCCCATTGTTGAACCGAGGCCGTACGGTCACATATAATTGCTTACATTTTCGTCATTTGAACTCTGGTGGATAGTTGTATCATTGGCGATCATACAATATCACATTATTTTTATATTGTTAACTGATAATGTCCCTAATAAATTATAGGAACTGTTAAACTGCATCAGATGCTTGCACTGTGTTGACTGCTATGATAAAATAAGATTAAAGAATTTTAACCTTGCCTGTTACAATTAATGTGTTTTTTGTTGTGAATGTTCAGCTTTCTTTTCGACTTTTGAGTGTTGATTCTCCCATTAGTATCTTCTGCCTCTCTCAACACGAACTAAATACAAAACCGGAGGTGATCACAGGTGTTTAAGAAGGGTTGATCCACCTGTGACACCCGTCGTGTGTTACTTCGATAAGTGTAATTTGTAACTCTTCTATTTTCTACTATATAATATAAAAGGTTAATATTTATACAATATATAGTGTAAATTAATGTCGGTTAACATGGTTAATGATCATCTGTTAATTTTTAAAATGGGTACATATTCATGAATACAAAGTCATTGATTTGCATCAGAACTCTGCATTTAAGAAAGTTTAAACGTGAATGATAAAGGCTGGTAAATAACATGGGAATTGTAATTCTATGTACATTGTGTTTCAAGAGAGACAACAACAATATGATTTTGTTATTGTAAGATCAAAGGAATTGTCTCCCCGTTGTGCGTTTGTAATGTGAAATTCTTATCAAATTCAGAAAAGAAAAGTCAGATCTTTTTAATTTCGTCGTATCGAATTCAGCCAACTCCGTACGTTTTACTTTATTGACTCTACTGTTGCATTGTGTAATACTAGTTTTCAATGATATGTCCCAAGGAATCATTGTTTATAACATCATATCTTATAGGTTCTTAGGTGTAAAATTTTGAAACTTAAAGTAAACCGAGGCTGCAACTTTATTGAATTGGGAGGTAGAATTTTACAGCAGGTTGTCGGCATTCCAATGGGAACCAACTGTGCACAGCTCTTGACCAACCTTTTCTTATTTTTATATGAGTCGGAGTTTCTTCAGACACTTGTGAAAAGCAAGAAGATCGAAGAAACTAGATTATTTAATTTCACATACAGGTATATTGATGATGTTCTTTCAATTAACAATCCATTTTTTTTCTGATTGGGTCCCATTAATATATCCACTACATTAAAGATTAAAGAAACTACAGATACATCTTCTTCCGCATCATTTCTAGATATTTATCTCGAATTTATACCAGAATCTATGACAACCGAGACGATTTCAATTTTGAAATTATAAATTTTCCTCACCTTAGCAGCAATCTTCTAATTTCACCCGCGTATGTAGTATACATTTCTCAACTCATACGATGTTCAATAGGTTGCAGTTGTTACTCAAACCTTGTAAAACGTCATCGGTGTCTGTGTAAAAAATTAATGAGCCAGGGTTTTGTGAAAGAACGTCTCGTCCTTTTTCTCAAAAAGTTAATCGGAAATTACCAAGACCTAATAGATATATTTTCAGTGTCTACTTCACAAATAATACAAGATGGTCTTGAGTTAAAGATTCCAGGTGCTGAAGTTGTGTATCTTTTTATTTTACTTTAGTTTCTCCGTTATTTTTTCTTCGTGCTATTTTTTTTCTTTTGGTCGTATGACTTTTGACGTTACTCGGTATTTATTCATCCCGCCATCGGGTTTTTGACTTTTTAACCTTTTAGCATTCTTGGTGCAAGAGGATCCTTATGATTCAAGATTTTCAAGATTTTATTGTACACTCTGACAGTTTACACTGTTACAAGAGGTAGATATACATTATATACAGCTTGACAGAAGTGGTATAATAACAGAACAAAATTGAAATAAACATATATACAGGTCAATTTAATATAAGCCATCAAACACACCGTCACATACGGTTGATTGACTCGTGGTTTAAACGATCCAAACAAATAGTTGTCACGTATCGTGACATATATAATTGGATTATAACACACAATTTAAATTAGGTAAGTACTAAACAATTTCTTATATCAAAAATACTTCATGATTTTTTGCAAAAACAATGCGACATTATTGAGCACTTTTATATTACAATAATATAGCAAACCAAATAGCTTGTCCTCTGTTGGGTTCAAAAAATAATATCCCGGTATATGTATTTTTCTAATTCTTTCAATATTTGGGTTACAACATACTAGCAGACAATGAAATTCATTTCCAATCACCCCCTGTCACATAATGTGCATATTCTGTCCTCACGAGGAATATTTTACCATCTTCCGGCTTCTAAAGGGAATTTCAAATTTGAACATCGCAGTTTACTCAAATGTAATCTGCGTTGTTTATTTAGTTTCATCAAGTAGCCTTCAAGACAGAAATTCCTTTTAAATGATAAATAAACTTCCCCTCTTGAGGCACTTTCAGTCATACTGTGCCATTTTTGTACAAATTGGTCTTGTTGTTTAACAACATATTTTATATTATTTTTACTAACAATTTCTTGGGTATCCCGTATCCATACAAACGATAATCCAACATCATTCAGTATAGATTTCACATGTAATAACCATTTGCACCTAAGTCAGGAATCTGATGTTCAGTAGTTGTCGTTTGTTGATGTGGTTCATAAGTGTTTCTCGTTTCTCGTTTTTTATGTAGATTAGACCGTTGGTTTTCCCGTTAGAATGGTTTTACACTAGTAATTTTTGGGGCCATTTATAGCTTGCTGTTCGGTGTGAGCCAAGGCTCCGTGTTGAAGACCGTACTTTGACCTATAATGGTTTACTTTTATAAATTTTGACTTGGATGGAGAGTTGTCTCATTGGCACTCATACCACATCTTCTTATATCTATTTTGATTGCATATTTCCTGAACAATTCATTTCATACAGTAACTTATACATAATACTAGACAGTTTAGAATCATTTGAAAGTAGTTTTACCCAAAAATTAAGTATACGTAGTTTAACATATATGTATCTACCTGTTTCGCCGTTCACCATGAAATTTGGCGTTGATCTTCGGACAGAGAGCACCTTCTTTAAAAATTGCAAGTGCACCGTTTCCAATATGTCTAATTTTTCATATCCCCAAATTTCGCTCCCGTATGAAAGTGAAGGATCAATTAAAGAATCAAATAACTTAAGCTGTAGATCTACTGGAATATATTCCTAATCTTTCTATATAGAGCATTAAGTGCTTTCTGTCCTTGTTCTGCTAACTTCTTTTTTGTAATTTCAAATTTCCCATTTTGGTTTAAAAGCAAACCAAGATAGGGGTACGATTCCACTCTTTCAATAATTGAACCATATAGTTTAAAATTATCCCTCATAACGTACTTTCTTTTAGAGAATACCATCACCTTAGTTTTTTTTAACATTTACTGAAAGTTTCTAAATATTACAATATTGTTCAAATACTTCTAAACACTTTTGCAATGCTGCTGCTGATTCAGCTAATATTATTGTATACATCATCAGCATACAATAGAATAAATAACAACAAAAACATATTCAGGTGTTCTAAAGTTTTTTGTGATACAGTTTGGAGTCCTGATATACCATTTTCACGGAAAAAAGTCTCAAGGTCCGAAAGAAAATAAGAAAGAAGATAAATTTTCCCCTTGACGAACTCCGACTTCACATGGAAAAAACCCTGATAACTCACCCCCTTTTTGATACAAGACTAGATATTGCCATACATATTACAAATAACCTTAAATATCTTTCCCGTGATATTACAATTTATAAGTTTTTTCAAAAGTCCAACCCTCCAAACAGTATCAAAAGCTTTCCTGAAATCTAGAAAAGTACAAAATAGTTTCTTATTGTTATAAAAATATAATTCTATCAAAACATGTAGTTTAAATATATTGTCATTTGGGCGATTCGGACACAAAGGGTTTTTACAGTGTTGTTTCTATTTTGTTTACCCTTGTATTTATATTTATCTAATTTTTACTTTATCGAGAAAGTGTATACTATATACGGTATGTACTGTAAACGACAAAAACTTTTTTTGTTGTTGACGTCATTGTTAAATTTACGTCACTGATGAATCTTTTGTAGACGAAACGCGCGTCTGGCTTAAATTTGTTTAATCCTGGCATCTATGATGAGTTTCTTTCTATTTTTCTCACCTTTTTGTTGGCGTCTTTATTAGATTAATTTGAATGTATGTTTGAATTTTGTAGTCAGTTGTGATGTATGTTTACACAGTTTGGCTGCTGGATCCCAATTATTGTCTTATTAACCTATTATGTCTGTTTGGGTTGCTTACCCAATTTATCAATATAACGGAGCTATATTAAAACAACTGGCATACAAGTGGAGGTTTAGCTAGCTAAACCAGGTTTAATCCACCATTTATTTTCCTCGGAAAATCCTTGTACCAAGTCAGGAATATGGCAGTTGTTTTTCACTTGTTTCGTTGATTGATAACGTTTGATTTTGTCAGTTTTTTGACTCCACCCCCCCCCTTGGAGTTCGGTATTGTTGTTATACTGCTTTTCCTGAAGCAAAGAAGTTCTTTTTTGTGTTGCTTCCGTTTTCTGTATACCATTTTCAGTATGAATAGATATCTTAAGTTGTCCCATCTTAATTGTTTCTTTTAAAGATTATTGAATATTATAAATCCTGAAATTCAAATTGAACAAAGCAAAAAAGTATAGCAAAAATACTGAACTCCAAGGCAAATTCAAAAAGGAGAAGTCCATAAAAACTGACAAAATCAAACGCTATCAATCAACGGAACAAGTGAAAACAATAAGTTCTTATTTATTTTGATTCATATGAATGTAGGTTTTTTGACTTATTTGTATTACGTCGTCCTGTTTTTGCCATGGCGCTATCAGTTTTCTTCGACGTTTTGAAAATCCCCTAACCAAAAGTAGAAGATATTAGGACTTATCAAGAAGATAAGATTTCTCCTGAACTAGAATGATATCTTGATCTTTTTCTCGATTTTGACACAGAAAGACGACTTCAAACTAGAATCTTTGACACACCTGATGATTGCAAATTTCCAATTGTCAACTTTCTTATTATCTAGAAACTTTAATAGATAGATAGAAACTTCAAAAAGAAAAGATAATAAGATCAGAAAGACAAAATCTGCCAGTAGGTCAGCATACATGTAGGCGATGATATTCTAGACTACAATGGTGGAGAGTGTCCATTGATGAATTTGCACATAGACCAAGGTGATCGACACAGGCATTTTAGAACCTCTAGTTAATTTATTCGTGTTATCCGTTTTATTCAACAATAGAACTATAAAAGTCAATTTAACTTTTGTAATGGTTTGTTTTGATGATAATATTTGCGATGACTTCTCGAACTGAAAAATAAATAAAACAATGAATAGAGGTATCTGGACTTTTGACATAATATATACTCAAGTATCTGACATTAAATGTATTTGTTATAAGCATTGAACATGATTCAAATTGGATTGTCTCTCATTTACCACACACAAATCTCATAGACTACTTACCATTACCATATCATGATCTTGCATTATATGTATGTGAAAATGGTCATATACTTCAGTAAAATGTAAGTTACGGTTTAAGTCCGGACGTCTGTAATGAGTACATTTTATAATCTTTGTTACTTAAGTTCGTGTATTTTACATGTTTTTATTTAATTTGTTATTCTATAAATAATTGATGTAGCCAAAAACAAAAAACCACGATATTTTAGATTATCTCTTTGAATTTCTTCTCTTTATAAGATTAGAAGTAATTTCATGTCGAAATTAGATACATACT
The DNA here is from genome assembly GCA_017311375.1 of Mytilus coruscus. Classification (NCBI taxonomy): domain Eukaryota; kingdom Metazoa; phylum Mollusca; class Bivalvia; order Mytilida; family Mytilidae; genus Mytilus; species Mytilus coruscus. The sequence continues at coordinate 2,800,311 of CM029601.1, read as the reverse complement.
ACGGTCAGACATTATAAGAAATTGAGAGAGAAAAAAGTACAAATTCGGGAAAAGAAAATAAGGTCATAATGAAATCTCATCATATCGAATGTAGCCAATTCGGTACTTTATGCTTTCTTTAACTATCAAGTGGTTGATTCTTCTCGCTAGTGCACTGCTAGTACCCGGTATGTCCGTTTGAATTATGATTTATAAAGCAGATATAATAAAATATTAAGTGATGAATGTGTAGGATAAATAAGATTCAATGCATCTCCTTCATGTATAGTTAGGAGTACTTGTCCAATTTTATGATGCCTTGGTCCTGTTTGGTTATTATAAATCACATCTTATACATTTATAAAATGTTGAATTTCCGATTTTTTTTTGCCTGGGGCATAACTGGAAAAATATGTTTTTTTTGTTGTTGAAATGCGTATAAGATGCAGAAAAATTGTTCCGTTTAATGTTATTATATCAATAAACTGAGGCATGGGAGAACTTCTATGTCTCTTTGTGATTTTTATGTTTTGAATGTACGTGATATTTATACCAGTAATGATCTTGTCTATCCTTTGTCATGGAATAGTTGTTTTAATTTCAAAATTTCACATGCGGTTAAGTTTCAGAGTTAGAAAATTTACGTGACCGATGGTTTACGAATTTGATGATGTCTTAGGGTTAGATGAGAGCCAATGAACAATCCGCTATTGCGTGGTGCCTAATCGCTTTCGATTGATATAACGTATTATTTTTTATTTTATAGGAGTAACACGACGGGTGTCTTTTCTGGAGCAGAATCTGCCTACCCTTCCGGAGCACCTGAGATCACCCCAGGTTTTTCTTGGGGTTCGTGTTGCTCAGTCTGTAGTTTTCAATGTTGTGATTATGCACAGTGGTCGTGTAGTTCAGCCATTTGGCACTGGTCGTGTAGTTCAGCCATTTGGCACTGGTCGTGTAGTTCAGCCATTTGGCACTGGTCGTGTAGTTCAGCCATTTGGCACTGGTCGTGTAGTTCAGCCATTTGGCACGAGTGTAAAACTGAAGATCGTTCAATGGAAAACATGTCGAATCTGATTCCTACTGGTTGTGGCTTTTTTTTAGGAATAGCTCTTAAATATTCGATTATATAGGACTTCTTTTTGCCTCTTTGAATCGAAACATCATTATAAACATAATTAGATATAGGAAGATGTGGTATGAGTGCCTATGAGGCAACTCTCCATCCAAGTAACAAGTTATAAAAGTAAACCATTATAGGTCAAGGTACGGCCTTCAACACGGAGCATTGGCTCACACCGAACAGCAAGCTATAAAGGGCCCCAAAAATTACTAGTGTAAAACCATTCAAACGGGAAAACCAACGGTCTAATCTATATAAAAACGAGAAACGAGAAACACGTATGAACTACATAAACAGACGACAACTACTGTACATCAGATTCCTGACTTAGGACAGGTTCAAACATTTGCAGCGGGATTAAACGTTTTAATGGTACCAAACCTTCTCCCTTTTCTGAAACAATAGTATAACATCACAACATAGAAAGACACACTATAAAATATCAATTGGAAGGCGTAACTCAATCAAAAAATTAACCTGGTAAGTACCATTTGCTTAATATTCCTACATAGGATTATGTTAAATATATTGCTAAGTAACTTAAAATAAAGTTTGTTTATTTTTTATGTGTTAAAAGAATACATGTTTTTCCTGTTATATAAAGTATTATTTTTGTTACGTAAAACACTTTATGATAAATAAATTGTACGCATACATATATATACTAGTCAACATCCATTTGTGAAAATATTTCTGAAAGAGATGTATTTGTTTATTAATTTTCATTTTTGAAATATGTTTATGTGATCAACATTTAAAACGTACTATTTAGTGAATACAGTTAATATTTTGTAGGTCATTAAATTAGGAATGGCACGACATGGATAGTGTTCACTTTTCATTCATTCATTGACAGAAAATGAGCAAGGAAATGCAACGGTTAATGAAAATGTAAATATCAAATTGTCTTAATTATAACTTTATTCATAACAGATTCTTAGACCGTTAACAATAGCGGTTTTGTAAAATTTTAGTGGAGAATACGATACTATGTATATTTCATAAGATGGAATTGCGGTACGTTTATAACGTTTGCCTGTTTATGATGAAATACTTGGTGTCCATCGTAGTTCCTTATAACACCAAGGGCTTTATTCGGTTAATCGAGCACTCAGTATGTTGATGTATTTATTTTTGGAAGTTACATAAGAGAAAAGTCCGTTGATGGAGGAGATTGTTGTTCCGTTGAGAGTAATCTTTCGCAAAATGGTGCATATGAATTAAATGAACAACGGTAAATTCATGAGTCAAATCTTTTGTTATTTTTGAATAAAAATAGAATACAACAAGAGACTTCTTCAAACCTTCTATGCAATATTTTCGAAAATTACGATTTAAATAAAAGGATCAGAAAGAATTGGTGAAATTTGCACTAAAACGTGACAAGATAAAGGAAGAAACTAAATCTTATGCCTAATAATTATTTCCTGAGTAAAGAATGCAAAAGAGAGGCGAAAGGTATCAAAGTCAAAAATAAACTGACAACGCCATACATTTGTTTTCACATCATAATGAATACACTGTCCGTTAATGAGTAATGTACATTGCACTCAGTCCGTTGACAATTTGTAACCAACACCACTATTCCAGGTTAGGGGAAGGGTTGGCGCCTTCAAACTAGTTAAACCCCGCCACATTCTGTATGTGTCTGTCCCTAGTCAGGAGCCTGTAATTCAGTGGTTGTCGTCTGTTGCTATATATCATATTTGTTTTTCGTTCATTGTTTTGTACAAAAATCAGGCCGTAAGTTTTCTCGTTTGAATTGTTTCACATTTGTCATTTCGGGACCTTTTATAGCTGACTATGCGGTATGGGTTTTGCTCATTGTTGAAGGCCGTATGGTGACCTATAGTTGTTAACAATAGGTCATTTGGTCTTTTGTGGAGAGTTGTCTCATTGTCAATCATACCACATTTTCTTATTTTTATATGAAACTATGGCAAAATGTATATACCATTTTATTGATCATAAGTTAAGTTATTAAATTAGACAAAAAAGAAAACATGTATATCTGGGGTGCAGACTCTGTTGGTTTAATTATCATATCGGTGAATTTTTATCGTTCGTCGTCTCTGCGAATATGTTTAAATTGTTAGGAATACAGAAGCCCCAGCTTCCACACTAGTCGTGTTGTTCGATGTTTATACTTTTCAGAAACGATAAAAATATAGAAAGTAATCGACCAACTCTTAAAGAAAAAACTGAAAAACATCACGTTATAAATTTCATGCGTCCAAAGCGCTTTTCTGGAATTACCTTCATCAGGAACGCTCAAAGCCGAATATTTGAAAGCCAAGGATGTATAAGAACCTAAACAGTTGAAGAGCTATATTACAAAAAAGGCCCTAAAAATAGCCAAATCCATCTAAGGTCAACTTTACTTGAGGGAGTTGTAACCTTAGTTTCTAATAATTTCAAAATTTATTAACGGACAATTTTAAAAAATTTGTTATAACTTATATCAGTACCGAAGTACTGACTACTGAGCTGATGATACCCTCGGGGACTGATGGTCCACCAGCAGAGGTATCGACCCTGTGTTGTAAAAACTGAAAAACAACACGTTATAAATTTCATGCGTTCGAAGCGCTTTTCTGGATTTACCTTCATCAGGAACGCTCAAAGCCGAATATTTGAAAGCCAAGGATGTATAAGAACCTAAACAGTTGAAGAGCTATATCACAAAAAAGGACCTAAAAATAGTCAAATCCATCTAAGGTCAACTTTACTTGAGGGAGTTGTAACCTTAGTTTCTAATAATTTCAAAATTTATTAACAGACAATTTTAGAAAGATTTGTTATAGCTCATGTCAGTACCGAAGTACTGACTACTGAGCTGACGATACCCTCGGGTACTGATTAAGAAGAAACTGTTGTATGTATCCACAACATAATTCTCCTGATAGTTAGTTTGAAGACAATACACGACCTTTATTATCTCACAATTAACAGGTTCAGAGTAAAATCAAATGAATTTGCATAGATTCCATTATAAAACGTTAAAAATGTTCAACACGATGATGTACATATGTACATGTAGTTGAATAGTATACACCTATTGACTGGTTATGAGGTAATAGCAAGTTTGTTGTCCCTGAGATACCAACTATTGCTCGAGGCGAAGCCGAGAGTATCAACGGGAAAACAAACTTGCTATTACCCTCATAACCAGTCATTAAGTGTTTTATTATACTGAACAAATCAACTTTTTAAAAAGTCTACATAAACCATCTAAAAGAAAAAATGTCTCATAAACATGCACAAGATGAACTATTAGTTTTTTTATAGTCCGTGTTGTATTTGTAAATATTTCATATACTGTAATCAAGACCAGGAATACTTGTGTAAAAATTACCGTGCTTATAATAAACACATAGGCTAGCTAAAGTACGTACACCAAAGCAATCACAGTTTATGAAGACAACGACAGACCCATATTATACATTTATTAGATCTTAAAATGTGTCGCGTAGATTTTCTTTTTCTTTTTTAATTGCTTCTGGTAATTGATATATTAATTTAAAATTACAACGACAGACACAAATAGATTATACCGTTTACGATATCAGAGTTTTATGTTGCCAAGCGCACAAATCCAAGCAGAATAGTTAATGACGTCATTATTGTCCAGTGAAAAATAAGTATGAAAAAGTACGGGAAATATGATCATAAAACTATTGACCGTGGTAATAGTCTGTGAAACTATTGACTGGAATGAAATAGCACAAATATTTCATTATTTTTTATATAGAAAAAACATACTGAGGTATAATAATTTTCTTTATTTTACCTGTGCAGTAAAAAGAAAAGCGTGTATAATGAAACAGGCAGTTTGCTGATTAGCAAAAAAAAAAAAAATAAAGTAAAAACAACAACAAAGTTTCAAATCATCAGAACTATATTCTTGTATATATATTTTTTTAGTTATCAAAACTGAATAAATGGGTTAACCATCAATCTGAAATAAAAGTTATTTACGCGTTTCAAATGTGGAGAAGTACATAAAAACTTGATTTAAACAAACAGTAAACAAATTCAACAAAAACGACAAAATATCAACTTAAACAAAATAGTTGGAAGAAATCATTTTGTTATCTTGCAAGTCATACAAATTTAATATCAACTTAATAGTTGGAAGAAACTTTGAACATTAAATGGGGAAAATAAATATACATTTGTACTATAACTAATAATCTACTTGTACAAGTACAGGAACAATACCACACTCCAAAGTCATAACAAAAATTAACTGTGTCATGTGTACAATGTGTTTGTTGTAGTGCTTGTGCTTGCTTTCAGTCTCATCAGCAGCTAGCAGCTTGCGGTGAAAAGGAAGCCGAGTGTGTAAGTCTTCCATGCCAGTAAAAGCCTCTCATGTAATAAACCCATGTGTCCCAGATATGGGATTGAATTTAGGCCCCCTGCGGTCCTAGGCAGAAACACAAGGTCTCGGAGTTGACTAGACCCCTAGATGCACGGTATACATGGCCCACCGGTGTTCGGATATGCCCTGATGCTTGCAAATCTTGTCCCCAGCTATGGGTCAAATAACTCCACTGCCTATGGGATGACTTAGGGGAAAGTCAAAGGCTATGGAAGAAAATCCAAACAGAAAATCTGGATAGATGGAATTGTTTAGGAAGGGCCTGCAGTCATCTATGGGAAGGAAAATTCAGAAAAATGAAACCGTTCCACCAGAGTGGTGGTTTCGCATAGGGCTAACTACCTCATCCTAGAAAAATAACACTAGTTACAGAAACTAAAACAAGCAAAAATAGACTTAACTCTGTTAATGTTCTAATGGACGACTCCAGCTTTGAACTAGATCATGATGGCAGTATGACAGCTACTGGTGAAATCCAATGCAGAGAACTAGAAGAATGAATGAGAGTCTCATCAGGCCAAAAGGACCAGAGAAATGCAGCAGTATGGAATAAATATTCTGTGCGTAAGTGAATGTCGTTAGACAGGTTCTGGAAATATTAAAATGAGTAATAGCCACAATTCTATATTCAGGTCAAAACAAATACCACAATATTGAAGTTTCCATTATCATTAACAAAGAAGCAACAAACACCCTGATACAATGGTACCAATAAATGACTTCCTCATGACAGCTAGGTTTAATTTTAAATTCTGTAAGTTGATAATCCTTCAAAGCTATGCACAAACAAATAATGTTTATGGAGATACCAAGCATGATTTTTACAAGCAGTTACAAACTGTTTTCTCCAAAGTGCCATGACACGATATGGTCCTTGTAATTGGAGACATAAATGCTAAAAAGGGATACAACACCAATATAGCACATGTCAGGGAAAAACCTGGCTGCGACAATAGAAATGAGAATGGGGACCAACTAGTAGGGTTTGTTTGAGGAACAACTGTGCTATAATGGTTTACTTTTATAAATTGTAACTTGGATTGAGAGTTGTCTCATTGGCACTCATACCACATCTTCCTATATCTATATAGGAGATATTATCTTTCCCCACAAAAATATACATAAACTTACCTGAAAATGACCAGACGGAATCACCAACAATCAAATTAACTATTTTTTGATGGCAGAGGTATCTACGTGATGTGAGAGTTTTTAGAGGTGCTGATACAAATAGTGACCACTATCTGTTACGAGCAACAGTTCAACTCAAATCAAGAAAAGCACCCAAACAGCCTTATATCAAAATGAAATTGGACGCCGAATGCTTAAAGGCATCATCATTTAGAAAAGAATTCAACCTACAGCTGAAAAACTGATTTATTGTTTTAGGAAACACCTTGGATGAGGATGACTATCGATATAGAAGAGAACTGGAATGAAACAAATAAAGGTCTACATTGAATCAGCAGAGAAAACTCTTGGATATCTTAAAAGAAAAAAAAAAGGAATGGTTATCAATGGATACATAGCAAAAGATAGAAGAACATTAAGAAATAAAACAAAAAATTCTTAACACTCGGTCAACAAGATTAAAAGAACAACTACAATTAGAAAACGAAGACAAAATAAATAAAAGACATTAAACGAAGTGCCAGAAAGGACAGGCAAAATTATTGTTAAACTTATAGCACAAGAGGCAGAAAGAACAGCACCTCGTGGCAAAATGAGTGTTGAACACAAGATAACAAAACAACTTTGTGGATCAAAAAAATGTATAAACAATGCAGTGAACGATAAACAAGGAAACACAATTACAACTGAGGAAGAACAGGCAAAAATATGGGTAGAGAATTTCACGGAAGTACTTTAAAATTATCATGATCAATCAGACGTGGCAAATCCAATACCAATTGCTGTGGACATTAAAATGGATAACAGTTCTTCTCATATCGAGGAGGTAAAAAAAGCAACATCATCCATAAAAAAATGGAAAGCCGCTGCCATTTATTCTATACATAATGAAATGTTAAAAATCAGACATTAACACATAAAGAAACATCAGGTCAAAGGAGATTATCCCATCAGACTGGCAGAAAAGATTAATTGTAAAACATTCCACGAAAGATGTCCTACAGATCTATGACAATTAGAGAGGGATAACCCTACAATCTGTACTCAACCAAGTCTTTTGTAAGATCATCTTAGTCAAAATCGATGTAGCAATTGACAACAAATTAAAAAAAAAAGAACAAGCAATTATAAGGGCTGTAGACAACAAGATCCTTTATTTCATTTCTTTTGTAATAGCTGTCATTTTGGAATACATGTACGAAAAATTAAGATATAACAATTGAATGAAGAATAGACTGTTCATCTTACAATATGTTGTTGACACCACACTAATTTTAGAAAGTTCACAATAAACTGAAAGATCTGGATTGACCAATAAAGAGTTGGTCATACGAAGGCTTATCTCCAATCTGAAAAAAAAAATATAATTATAAAAGTTTTATCTTATTAAAGCTGAATCACTTATTTTAAACATTACCAAATCCAAACAATGTGATACTTAACCAGTTTTTAATCAATTATTTTCTTATTGGTATGGTAAACTAAACATATTTCTAAAGAGAAACAATTTTTAAAACTTAAGTGGACTTACAGTTAACATGTTGAACTTAATAAAGGCAACAGTAGTTTACTGACGTTTAAATCTCATACATCGATTTATATTATTTTGACAATGCCATTAAATTTACTTCCACCACCCTAAGCAGGGATAGTTTAGTTTTGTTTCATTTGTTGGATGACAAAGCATCTTTTCTTTATTTTCAAACCTGTTATATCTAATAATACACATATGACGTAAATCTCTATTTTTGTTATATGTTTATTAGCAACAGAAAATTGACGCATGAAATTTATAAAAACAAACATTTTCATATACATGTATCAATATCTCATGCATGTCCAAAGTAATATAAAAAAACAAGACAAATTTACCATTATTGAGGAAAACACAATCACAATATTAAATTTATCAAATTCCAACCACTCGAAACTGCCCAGAAACAACAAGGAAAATCACATAAACTATTTGAAGATTCCCGTAAATTTACGGACTGTTTTGGATTAAACGACTGCAGACAGCATACCCCCTCGGTCTTAATGATAAAGGTTACAATACATGTAATTCTTACGGCAAAAACATCAATCGAAATCAACGAATTAAACATCGTATGATAAACTCATCATAGATATCAGGATTCAATTTTTACGCAAGACGCGCGTTTCGTCTGTTAAAGACTCATCAGGACAATCGAATCAAAACAGTTAAAAAGGCCAAATAAAGTACGAAAAAGGAGAGTATAAATTATACACTTGACGATCTCCTTTCTATATTTAGAAACAATAGTAGGCATCAATTCTTATGGAAACTTGGTCAAATAGTAACTTAGTAAATAACATAATATTTTCAAGGAGTATGACACAATTTCATTTTCAGCCCACTTTAAGAATGTATGCGTATAATTACAGCTTTTGGTTGTTCCCGCATATCGATAAACCTGATAATCATAAACAGAATTTTTTTAAAAATTAAATATATAAGAAGAGGTATTGATTTTATCAACTTATCTAGTATATTTAATGACTCTACTATTCAAAACTTAAGACCTCCTTATTTTGATAATACGGAATCACCTATTCTTTCTTATACATTAAAAAATCAGTAGAAGTTTAATTTACGTCAGTTACACATCAGACGTCAGTTAAGGAATAATGTTCCTTCAACTTGAGACTGAATCATCGAATTTTAAATTTAATCCTTAAAGCCATGTTATTTCGGGAGACCTCAACATCGTTCAGCTTAAGTCCTCCTCTGAACTTTTGAAGGTCCCTACTATGTATTGGTTACCTAAAAGAGAGGCGAAGGATACCAAAGTGACATTCAAACTCATAAGTCGAAAGTAAACTGACAACGCCATGGCTAAAAAGGAAAAAGATAAACAAACAACAGTACACAAATCAACATAGAAAACCAAAGATTGAGCAACACGAACCCCACCAAAAATTGGGGGTAATCTCAGGTGATTCGGAAGAGTAAGCATATCATGCTCCACATGTGGCATCCGTCGTGTTGTTCATGTAAGTACAAACCCGGTGATATGTCTAATTAGGTGGATCACATTCGGGAGAAGTAGACGAGGTTGTAGTTACGACAATTATAACATCAGATATTCCATAACGGTCAACCAACTCGTGATGGCGTCCGTAAAATTTACGATTTCAACTTCACCACATTGAACTCTTGGTTTAATAGCTTCCTTGTGAGCAGCAACCCTCTATCAAGGAAATCATGATAGGAAACACAAGCCCTGAAATATCGTATCAACTGGGAGATATATACTTCGTATGCAGGCGCTGCAGGAATGTTGCTACATAGAAATGGAAAGTTCACAATTGGGAAGCTGAAATCATCTCTTTTGTCGTAAAGTTTTGTTTTCAACCGACCCTCATTGTCAATTTCTAGATGTAAGTCAACCTATGAGGCAGAAGTCCAAACGTAACAAATATGCTGTCAATCAAGAAATCAAGCATCTTGATAATGTCAGTTTCAAAGAATTTTTGGTTTAAATCAGAGTGATTTTTTACAATAACTTTGAAGCCCAGCTTTGCTTGCTGATAAAATAGATGTTAATAATTTAGAAAGAGGTTTCGTGGATCATTTGGAAGACCCATCAATATAACGTTGTTTATAAGGACATTCATGTAGTTTAGGTATCCAATACAGTCAAGGAAGATCCAGTTCTTCATCTTTGGTTGACATTTCAGAGGAACATAGAACAGACCTATGATTATCCAGGATTTCCTCCTTGGTAAGTGTCGTGGGGGTATATGTTGAGTTTCCAAGTGAATTGTCAATACCTAATTCATTTATCAAGCAGTTTATGTAATGTGATTTACACAAAACGATGTTGTTTGGGGCTTTATCTGAGGGGACAACAACATATTTGTCATGGAGGTAGGACAGGTGTTTTGCAACATTTGGGTCTTTAAAGATTGATTAAGATTTGGTGTTCATAGACCCGTTCAGTTTTTTAAATTCAGATTTGTATCACAGCCTTAATCCATTCCGAAAGAGTATCTACGTCTTCTTTCTCGCGTTTAATCCATTGCCTGGCATAATCCTCGACTGAATCCATCAGTATTTTGAAGTTGTGTTTCCAATTGATGGATTTAGGCTCACGATATTTCGGATCTTTGGATAACACATTTCGAAGAGAAGTATTATTGTCAATGTTAAGATCACCAGTAATAACGTTGCCAGCCGGATTATATATGAATGGGGAAGTAGCACAGGTGCAATCAGGATGTTTAGACTTGAAGTCGTCAACATTGAGATTCTGCAACACGTGTTTGTAATTGAAAATTTTGGTTTAAAATTGGTTTAGTATAGGTATAAGAAATGTTAGGTACAGACTGATCGTTAAAATAGGGAGGTATTTACGATTGAACTGACTTATGATGAAGGATATTTCCCAAGTTGATGGCATCGAGACCTTTGTTGGCGAAGGAAAGTTTTAGAAAAGATCTTTTCATCCTTTCCAATGCGAATTGCTTTAAAAAGTCTGTGACTTGCAATATCCGAGATGATAGCTGTAAGTCTGTATTGGTTTGAATGGGGGTTGTAACAGTGGTTTCCAAACATAAGTTTTACAGAGAATGAAGTTTTGAAAGGAGTAATAAATAAAGCTTCGCGGAATTCGTGCGAATGTGATAAATACCTAACGGTTTTTGTATAAAAGGAAGCAGGTCATTAATAGAGACATCATGGAGACTAGGTGATGTATAATGACGATTACCATGGTATATTTTTTCGATGATGCGAACTTGCATAGAAAGGATTGAATGATCAGACTGATTGAAATGCTGGTAAACAATGTCGTTTGCATTATTGTTGATGTCTGATCTATGGCCGTACATGATCTAATAGAGATTTACAATAACTGTCTGACTCGACCCGAGTCCGACTACGAGTCATAGTAAGACAGTTTAAATGATGGGGCTATCTCAAAACAATAAAAATTGTAAACATTGTGCTTTTATAATTTTATACTAATTGAAAAGTTGTTTTCGGCGATTTACCAAACTCCACAAACTTCAACAATGGCTTTTAGTTTGTGACAAGGATGCCTACAAAGAGTTCTCATGAACTTATAGCAGTTCAACTCGCCAATAACGTGTTCAACGGAAACTCGGTATTATGTTATAAGTCTGTCTGTTCAAAAGCAGAGGTGTGAATGTAGATTCATCTAAAAGTGATGAAACTGTTATGGTTCAATGATGTCGTTGCGCAAATAAGTAAAACAACATAATCTATGAAAACAACAAGTCTTATTTATTTATCTATCATTGCTCCTTTAAAGCATGATTTTTGGATTGTACATCGTTTATTTGTGTTTAGTTGTTCTTGTTTTAGAAAGAACAAAATACGAAAAGTCAAACAATCGTAAAACAAAGAATAATTTAAAAATAAGAAGTGATATGATTTCCAATAAGACAACTTCCCACCAGATACCAAATGACTTAGTTTAAAACTACAAAATGTATAGGTTTGCGTATGGACTTCAACAATGAGCAAAACCATACAGCATAGTTAGCCATAAAGGATCCTGAAATGGCATATGTAAAACAATCCAAACGAGAAAACTAAAACGTATTCCTTTTAATGCACAGTTCCAGAAATAAAATTAAAAAATACATGGCTATATATTATCAAATAAAGTATTTCCCCTGAAGCCACATCCACCTCCATATCCCATCAATGTTCATCCCACACACTACTCAGCCCGTCGTTTTGATTCTTTCTTCTTTTTCTATTTCATTTTGATCTACTTACCGGATGAAGTTAGTCATTATTTTGCGTCAGTCACCGTTTGTATCGATTGTTCTCAATTTTATGTTTTCTTTTTAAAATTGTTAGATGAAAAGCTAATATAGAACACTCTTTCAATTGCTGAAAGGCTGAAAAGTTAAAGATCTTGTAGATTTGTCTATTTGGAAAAAAATAAGCGTCGTTTGGCTCTTTATCAGACTTGTTTTTGTACACTTCTTAAATCAGACAAACAATTGCAAGCTAACTTGACAGGGAGAATGATTGGAATGACTAAGAAGGTCAATGCTGTTTCAATATTCATAATCATTCATGTAACTAATGATTTTTTTTTTCTCATCAAAATAAATGCGAACAAAAGTATGCATTACAATTCACTCGCAGCTATAAAAAAAAAAAAAAAAAACAAACAAGTTTTCTGATCAAAAACGAGTTGAAACAATTTGCAATCATTCAATTGAAAATATTTATCCTATCCTCCAAGACTATATACAATGGGAAAAATGTTGCTTAATAAAAAGAAATACAAACAAAATGAACAATAGTATTATTCAGTTCCCTTTAGATAATTCATCAGTAGAATAGAAAACATACAGAAGTGATCAGATAACAAGAGCGAAAGACTGTTGTGAAAGTATTAGAAAATCTGAAAAAATCTGTTATAAAGAGAGAATGAAAAGCGTTTTCTTCAACCCTTCAGTAAAAAATCAATTTGATGAATGGTTTTGTCCTATCACATTGCAACGCAAAGATTTAACACGGTAAAATTAATTAGTGTACAAATTATTTTGAGATCACCCTATAGTTTACCTGTATGATTTGTAGTCGTACTCGTACTCTGACTCGAGTCGGGTAGTTATTGTAAATCTCTATTAAGCCTTCCTTTCGTTTCAACGACATATACCAATCCGCAAAGGTTACACTCTAATCCGTAGACGAGATTTGTTGATTTACAATTCAGATCATCGTAGCTTCTGGTAAAATAAGATTTCTTAGTTAAATTGCTAGTGAATTGAGCATCTATTATTAAAATTTTACAGGTTTTGCAGTTTTTGGTTTTACATTTCGAAATGAGACAGTGTTGTTCAGAGTCATTAAAATCCAAAACGTCTTGTAGAACTGAACACGGCCGCGTACGAAGATTATTGCTGTTGTTATTAGTATGATGATCTGAATGTGTCATATTTGAGATATTTGTCATGTCTGGTGATGAGGGGACACTTGCCGTATCAAACTACACAACAAAACCAGTAAACTATCGTTTAATGTACCAAGTCAGGAATATGACAGTTGTTATCCATTCGTTTGATGTGTTTGAGTTTTTGATTTTGACATTTGATTAGGGACTTTTGAATTTTTCTCGGAGTTCGGTATTTTTGTGATTTTACTTTTAAATCTCTACCTATAGTAAGTGTTCTACAATTAATTTTTCAGTAGTTCCTTAACTTCTATCAAAAACGTATCATTACCTTTTGAAATAAAGCATATGCAAATAATGGAATTACCTGTTTTTGGAGTGTAAAATATTTGTATGTTGTAGATAAATTTCGAATTTCTATGGTACTTTTAATTCGGTTTACATGTTTCACTGTTCAACTCTTTAACATACACTTCCAGACAAGCTTATTAAACTGAATTTTCCTATTCTATTAAATGGTGGTTTGAAAAATATGATTGCAAATTTATCTGCTGCAATTCATACAAATCCTTCTTCTGTAATGTAAAAAAGGTAAATATGCTAGAAATAATTATTGGAAGTGTGATGAGATGATTAAAGCTGTAAAATTTCTCCTTGACAACATTTATGTACGTTTCGGCAATAAATTTTATCAACAGGTAAGAACTCTTTTGGGCCCTAATTGCGCCCTTTAATAGAAGACGTGTTCCTCTATTGTTATGAGTCACAGTTTATGTTTTACTCAGTAAAGACCCGTTTAAATTCCATGTGATTGATAAAATCAACAACACTTACGGTTTTACCGTTATCCTGATTAGATATGTTCGTTAAATATACTACCGAAATTTACCCAACAGAACTTACTTTAAAGAAATCAAATATAAACAGCAATATTTGTCCTTTCCTAGATTTAAATATTTACGTTTTACACGGACAACTTCAAACAAAAATTTACGACAAAAGGGACGAAGAAAGAACAAAATACGAAAAGTCAAACAATCGTAAAACAAAGAATAATTTAAAATAAGAAGTGATATGATTTCCAATAAGACAACTTCCCACCAGATACCAAATGACTTAGTTTAAAACTACAAATGTATAGGTTTGCGTATGGACTTCAACAATGAGCAAAACCATACAGCATAGTTAGCCATAAAGGATCCGAAATGGCATATGTAAAACAATCCAAACGAGAAAACTAAAACGTATTCCTTTTAATGCACAGTTCCAGAAATAAAATTAAAAAATACATGGCTATATATTATCAAATAAAGTATTTCCCTGAAGCCACATCCACCTCCATATCCCATCAATGTTCATCCCCACACTACTCAGCCCGTCGTTTTGATTCTTTCTTTTTCTATTTCATTTTGATCTACTTACCGGATGAAGTTAGTCATTATTTTGCGTCAGTCACCGTTTGTATCGATTGTTCTCAATTTTATGTTTTCTTTTAAAATTGTTAGATGAAAAGCTAATATAGAACACTCTTTCAATTGCTGAAAGGCTGAAAAGTTAAAGATCTTGTAGATTTGTCTATTTGGAAAAAATAAGCGTCGTTTGGCTCTTTATCAGACTTGTTTTGTACACTTCTTAAATCAGACAAACAATTGCAAGCTAACTTGACAGGGAGAATGATTGGAATGACTAAGAAGGTCAATGCTGTTTCAATATTCATAATCATTCATGTAACTAATGATTTTTTTCTCATCAAAATAAATGCGAACAAAAGTATGCATTACAATTCACTCGCAGCTATAAAAAAAAAAAAAACAAACAAGTTTTCTGATCAAAACGAGTTGAAACAATTTGCAATCATTCAATTGAAAATATTTATCCTATCCTCCAAGACTATATACAATGGGAAAAATGTTGCTTAATAAAAAGAAATACAAACAAAATGAACAATAGTATTATTCAGTTCCCTTTAGATAATTCATCAGTAGAATAGAAAACATACAGAAGTGATAGGTCTATTAAGCCTTCCTTTCGTTTCAACGACATATACTAATCCGCAAAGGTTACACTCTAATCCGTAGACGAGATTTGTTGATTTACAATTCAGATCATCGTAGCTTCTGGTAAAATAAGATTTCTCAGTTAAATTGCTAGTGAATTGAGCATCTATTATTAAAATTTTTACAGGTTTTGCAGTTTTTGGTTTTACATTTCGAATTAAGACAGTGTTGTTCAGAGTCATTAAAATCCAAAACGTCTTGTAGAACTGAACACGGCCGCGTACGAAGATTATTGCTGTTGTTATTAGTATGATGATCTGAATGTGTCATATTTGAGATATTTGTCATGTCTGGTGATGAGGGGACACTTGCCGTATCAAACTACACAACAAAACCAGTAAACTATCGTTTAATGTACCAAGTCAGGAATATGACAGTTGTTATCCATTCGTTTGATGTGTTTGAGTTTTTGATTTTGACATTTGATTAGGGACTTTTGAATTTTTCTCGGAGTTCGGTATTTTGTGATTTTTCTTTTAAATCTCTACCTATAGTAAGTGTTCTACAATTAATTTTTCAGTAGTTCTTTAACTTCTATCAAAACGTATCATTACCATTTGAAATAAAGCATATGCAAATAATGGAATTAACTGTTTTGGAGTGTTAAATATTTGTATGTTGTAGATAAATTTCGATTTTCTATGGTACTTTTAATTCGGTTTACATGTTTCACTGTTCAAATCTTTAACATACACTTCCGGACAAGCTTATTAAACTAAATTTTGTATTCTATTAAATGGTGGTTTGAAAAATATGATTGCAAATGTATCTGCTGCAATTCATACAAATCCTTCTTCTGTAATGTAAAAAGGTAATATGCTAGAAATAATTATTGGAAGTGTGATGAGATGATTAAAGCTGTAAATTTCTCCTTGACAACATTCATGTACGTTTCGGCAATAAATTTTATCAACAGGTAAGAACTCTTTGGGCCCTAATTGCGCCCTTTAATAGAAGACGTGTTCCTCTATTGTTATGAATCACAGTTTATGGCTTACTCAGTAAAGACCTGTTTAAATTCCATGTGATTGATAAAATCAACAACACTTAGGTTTTACCGTTATCCTGATTAGATGTTCATTAAATATACTACCGAAATTTACCCAACAGAACTTACTTTAAAGAAATCAAATATAAACAGCAATATTTGTCCTAATATTATCATGAAAAATCACAGTTTCACAATTAAACTTTTTCATACTTTCACTAAAGATGAAGTGGACCAATCTGAATAAATTTAACTTAAAAAACTATAGGTTGGTATTAATATTAGAAAGTTTTATAAAATTTTGTTGTTTTTTTGTGTCGAATTGACTACGCTGTCAAATTTGTAAATTTGGGATTTTTCTTTTTTAGAACAAAACCGTTTTAGTTCAACTTTGTTATGAATGATTGAAAAAAAAAATAAATAAAAATACATATCAAAGAATTTTAAAAGAAAAAATTGATATGGGATGTACATATTTTTGGTAAAATCATTTCTTTGTAGCTTTCACCATTTTCTCAAAATTTTGGCTGATGACACTAACCGAATTGGTCAAAAACTACTTATTGTAAGTACACAATTTTTCGGTTTGGTTTTATTATAATATTTTTTTAAATTCATTGATATTTTCCCCTTGTATCACATGTTTTCGAAATAATTCCCAAAACGAGATTTCAACGAGACTGAAACATCAGAAGAATACATCCTTAAATAGATTGTTAATTGAAAACTATATTTTATTTATTTTTAAGTACGGCATTGCAGAGAGGTTGTGCTCCTGCTGAAACCCGTCGCTCAACCTAATTATAAACTTAAAACCATGTAAACGTTTAAGTAACATAGATGTCCTCCAAATCCAGACTACATAACTTTAATTATATTTACCACAATCCCGTCCTCTTATCCTCGAATGTGAAATCACCAAATTAGACTTATTGACTTTGTACTATCATGAGCACCAGGTCGGGTGCTACATGTGGTACAGGATCTGCTTACCCTTTCGGAGTATCTGATACAATCCCATTTTCCTTGGGGTTTGTGTTGATCAGTCTTAAGTGTTCTATGCTGTGTTTCTTGTACTGTTGTTTGTCTTTTGTCGTTTTCGTTTTATTGTCATGGCGTTGTCAGATTTTCATCGACCTATGAGTTTGAATATCCCTATGGCATATTCCGCTTCTCTTAGATATTACAGGTTTGAAATGAACAAAATATGCTTTGACTTGCAGAAAATGCAACAAAATCTAACTCCCCTGCTGGGGATTGGTAATGGGAATTTAATGGTGGAGTCGAAACGCCAAATTCAATATTTTACGGGCCAGCTGATCGACTGTGTTGTTTGCCGAATACATGTATGCCATTTTATGCAAGGATTATACATTAAGTTTTCCTGATATTTTTCTTCGATACTTCAAATGTTAATATATCTTTCCAAGAAGATTATTGCTGTTGTTATTAGTATGATGATCTGAATGTGTCATATTTGAGATATTTGTCATGTCTGGTGATGAGGGACACTTGCCGTATCAAACTACACAACAAAACCAGTAAACTATCGTTTAATGTACCAAGTCAGGAATATGACAGTTGTTATCCATTCGTTTGATGTGTTTGAGTTTTGATTTTGACATTTGATTAGGGACTTTTGAATTTTCCTCGGAGTTCGGTATTTTGTGATTTTCTTTAAATCTCTACCTATAGTAAGTGTTCTACAATTAATTTTTCAGTAGTTCTTTAACTTCTATCAAAACGTATCATTACCATTTGAAATAAAGCATATGCAAATAATGGAATTAACTGTTTTGGAGTGTTAAATATTTGTATGTTGTAGATAAATTTCGATTTTCTATGGTACTTTTAATTCGGTTTACATGTTTCACTGTTCAAATCTTTAACATACACTTCCGGACAAGCTTATTAAACTAAATTTTGTATTCTATTAAATGGTTTTGAAAAATATGATTGCAAATTGCATCTGCAATTCATACAAATCCTTCTTCTGTAATGTAAAAAGGTAATATGCTAGAAATAATTATTGGAAGTGTGATGAGATGATTAAAGCTGTAAAATTTCTCCTTGACAACATTCATGTACGTTTCGGCAATAAATTTTATCAACAGGTAAGAACTCTTTGGGCCCTAATTGCGCCCTTTAATAGAAGACGTGTTCCTCTATTGTTATGAATCACAGTTTATGGCTTACTCAGTAAAGACCTGTTTAAATTCCATGTGATTGATAAAATCAACAACACTTAGGTTTTACCGTTATCCTGATTAGATGTTCATTAAATATACTACCGAAATTTACCCAACAGAACTTACTTTAAAGAAATCAAATATAAACAGCAATATTCAAAGAAAATACACAAACAATATTTCATTGTATTTAACAGCGAAAGATTGTTTTCATTCATACAGGATATAAACTGCTTATATTGTACATGACATCATTTCAACTATGAACTGAATACCAAATTTGTGAAAATGAATACTGCCAAAATCTGAATACAATAAATTGTTATGATTTGGCATACATAAATAAAATACAAAAATAAGTAAACAATGAACGAGGTTGTTAAATGTGATATATGCTTTTTCTTGCTTCTTTGTTAAATATTTGTTTGTTTTTGTGTGATTAAGATTGTGACACGTTTTTGACTTCTGTACCTCTATTTTGACATTTTTACCTATTATGTCTGTTTGTTTTATTCACGCATCGTTGTCAATAAAATGGAATTTGATGCGACTGTCATACAAGTGAGAGGTTTAGCGCTATAAAACCAGGTTCAATCCACCATTTTCTACATAAGAAAATGCCTGTACCAAGTCAGGAATATGACAGTTGTCCATTCGTTTGATGTGTTTGTGCTTTTGATTTTGCCATTTGATTAGGGACTTTCCGTTTTGAATTTTCCTCGGAGTTCAGTGTTTTTGTGATTTAACTTTTTGTTAAATTATTTGATATGACATTAAAACATTTGTTTCCAATGCTCTTTAATTTCGTGTTTATTTCGGCCTCCGTTTTGAATCGAGCGCCACTGACTTTTTTGTGGACAAAACTCGGCTCTAGTGCATTAAATGAAATGCCTGGTATCGTTGGTTACTTTTGTCTGACCTTTTATTTCAAACGTGTTGTATAACGTGATTCAATCTTTTAAAATATTTTGGACTATTTGACATTTTGGATTTAAAAAAAACATAAAATCCATATCCCATGTAAATGTCAACAGCAAAGAAGTTCTACATGTCTTCTGTACAATTTTAAGGTCATGAACAGTGGAAATGCCTAAATGGCGATAAAGAGTTAAAATAATTTTTAATCACGAATCTATTATACATTTACTGTGCCTTCATGCAGTAATAAATATGTTTTGGTATATGGTGATTATCTCAATAATTGTATAGTTTGTATTTTATAGTTAGATTGATGGACTACAATGTAATTATAACAGGGTTTGCTAGTTTTTGCCAGATATAAATATGATGTTTTAATATTGGTTTGGAACGTCTTTCAATTGCATTCAGGTGAGAGTTTTTGCTCCCTCTAGAAAGCCTGACTATGACTTTGAAATAGAGAACAAAATTTTGTTATGTATTGATACACCATATCCTTTTCTTTCCAATGCTTTTATCAATCATTCATATATAGTCAACAAATGTACTGAACAGTTTTTTTCATAATTATAATCCGAGTCAAAGTTGATAAAGATACCTTAGCGTCAAGCCAGAAGAAGTACCGACTATTGCCTTGACTACCGTTAAGGAGTCTTTTATCATTTTTAGGAATAAAGCCTTTATCAAGCTTTATTTCTTTAAATCATTTTTGTGGCTAGTACTGGTCTAAATTTTTAAATTTCATTTTCTGTATACCGTATTTCTTGGAAAAACACTGGTCTTTCATATTTTTTATTTTAGCTCACCTGGCCCAAAGGGCCTTTCATAGTTTTTATTTTTCTCATCACTTGGCGTCCGTCGTCGTCCGTCGTCGTCCGTCGTCGTCCGTCGTCCGTTAACTTTACAAAAATCTTCTCCTCTGAAACTACTTGGCCAAATTTAACCAAACTTGGCCACAATCATCATTGGAATCTACTACTTGCTAAAAATAGAACATAGGGTAAAATGTAGATTTTGACTTATATCTCTGAAACCAAAGCATTTAGAGCAAATCTGACAATGGGGTAAAATTGTTGATCAAGTCAAGATCTATCTGCCCTGAAATTTTCAGATGAATCGGACAATGGGTTGTTGGGTTGCTGCCCCTGAATTAGTAATTTTAAGGATTTTTTTCCGTTTTCGGTTATTATCTTGAAAAATATTATAGATAGAGATAAACTGTAAACAGCAATAATGTTCAGCAAAGTAAGATCTACAAATAAGTCAACATGATCAAAATGGTCAGTTGACCCTTAAGGAGTTATTGCCCTTTAAAGTAATTTTTACCAATTTTTGTAAATTTTGTAATCTTTACAAAATCTTCTCCTCTGAAACAACTGGACCAAATTCAACCAAACTTAGCCACAATCATTATTAGGGTATTTAGTTTAAAAATGTGTGTGGTGACCCAGCCAACCAACCAAGATGGCTGCCATGGCTAAAAATAGAACATAGTGGTAAAATGTAGATTTTGGCTTGTAACTCTGAAACCAAAGCATTTAAAGCAAATCTTACAGGGATTAACTTGTTTATCAAGTAAATATCTATCTGCCTTAAATTTTCAGATGAATTGGACAACTGGTTGTTGGGTTGCTGCCCTGAATTGGTAATTTTAAGGAAATTTTGTTATTATCTTGAAAATTATAACAGATAAAGATAAACTGTAAACAGCAATAATGTTCAGCAAAGTAAGATCTTCAAATAAGTCAACATGACCAAAATGGTCAGTTGACCCTTAAAGAGTTATTGCCCTTTATAGTCAATTTTAACAATTTTCATTAATTTGGTAATGTTTTCCTTTTGTAATCTTCTTTTCTGAAACTGCAGTAGAAAATCAATATAGAAAACAATCTACTAATGTACTGGCAATAAAAAATAATTGATAATTCTATAACATGAAAAAAATAACCACATTAATACCTGATGGTGTTTCTTTCTTTACATTGAAAATGATGTCACAACTATAATCCCGAACAATAGGTCGAATGTCAGATATGTTTCAGTACTTTGGCTTCATTTTCTACAGATTCCAAAGTGCAAATGATGCTTGAATTCCTACACTAATTTATACAGACTTCATCCCCTTTCACAGGTAATGCCTGCCTCATATTATATTTAAAACTTTAATAGAATATCAGAAATTTTCAGAAAATTAATCAACCATGCAAGATCTAAAACTTAATTAATATTGTTCAAATTATCAATTAACTATTAAAAAAAATTCTCATTAAAAAATATAGTTCTTCATTTTATATTTTATCAGAAATTTAGGAAAAAATTGAATTTAATTGTGTCCCTTGTTCTCATTTCCTGGGATAAATCCAATACAAATTAAAGTATTGGTATTGAATTAATATTTAAGAAATATTTCAAACCTTACCATTTTCTTCACAAGAATGAAGACCATATTTTCAGTGTCATGGGTATTAGTCATCATATTTGTTGTACTTTGTTGTTTAAAGTTGAATACAAAAAGATCAACAAAGCAATTCAAAACCACTTGAATTTTGCAACAACAAATGAGAGTTTTAACGACCTCAGCTGGCTATACAACCCTTGCACAATCAACTGAATTTTGCAGAAATCATTAATAGGAAAGATTGCCCTTAAATGATAATTTTTATTACCTTTTGTTTTTTTGGGGGATGGGGGTGGGTGTTGCAACAACAAAACTTCACAACAAACTTTCTCATCACTTCGCATTTCTCGTTAGATAAATTTTACAAAATTCTCCTGAAACTACTGTCAAATTAAACCAAACTTGGTTTAAATCACCACTAGGATATCCAGGGACCACTGTGTATGATGACCCTGCCTGCCAACATGGCACACATGGCTGAAATAAAACGCACTTTTTAGTCTTATATCTCTGAAACTAAACGACAGTACAACAGTTGCATTTATCATGCATCAATTGTAAAATAAAAATATCAGGTGAGCGACACAGGGTCCTTGGAGCCTCTAGTTTGGATTTTAAGCTGTTGTAATACCTTTTCAATTGATGATTATAGCATTGACTTATATAAAAATAAGCAGATGTGATGCGATTGCCAATAAAACAACTATCTAACAAAGTCCAAATGACAAGAATGTGAATAACAACACCATACGGCCTTTAACCATAAGCAAAAACCCTACCGTATAGTAAAATATACATTGATTGATGGATCTTTATTGTTAAACGCCACTTTCAGCACTCTTGGCTTTAACGTGGCGACCAGTTTTTGTTGGTGGAGGAAACCAGAGTATCCGGTACCGATATTCGACAGTAAAACTGACAATCCTTGTCAATAAGATAGGTGTCGAAAGTAGGGAAAAAATGTTGAGATCGGTACCAAGCACAAACACAACTAACAAAAAGACAAACGACACAAAGTACTGATCTTGGAGTACTTGCAGGTACGAAACGATATTCCAAAGCCCAATTTTGACAATGTTTAAACCTTGTTTTCCCAGACTTATTTATAAATCAATACACCTCCTACGGATAAACTTTATTTTGATAAGGACATCATCTTTCAGTAATTTAGAAAAAAAACCTTCTTTTTTCTTATCATCATTCTTCCGATGGTTTATTTGTTATGTTGAATGTTTTGACTCGTCTTCTCTGCAAGCAACATTACCTCGAAATTTGATTAAAAAGATAGAAGTTATAGATAGAAAAAAGACAGAATTTATTTAACTCCAGGTCTTTCAATCTTTAATAAAATTAACTATATCACATGCATATTTCTGAACATTTAACCAGATTAAAAAGATAAAAATATATATATATATATATATATATATATATATTTTATTGAAGTTAAAGTTCATTTTAATGTATTCCAAATTGTTTTATTTTAGTTAACGATAACCTTCGATGGAACTTTTAAAAAAAAACATGTCAAATTTGCTATCAAAGTTGTTTTTAAAAGCACAAAGAAAATAAATTGATCGATGATACTAAGCTTATAATTTAATTCGTCAGGTTCGCAAAGCGACACATAACTTGCTTTCATGGATATATTTGAGAATGTAGTCGTATCATTCAAAATTAAACGAAAATAGTGAAATTCATTAGAAAATATTATAATGATTGCTTTAATTCAAAATTTTTATATACTTTGATGGAGTTGTAATATTAACACTCATAAACTTGTAGGACTATATATAATCTCAGATAAAAGTTTGGCATAATTTTTACAAACAGAGGTATGAGTAAAGGAATACGTGTTTTCAAAGAGATACACATTTACCAATTCAAGGGTTATGACAGCGGTTCTTCGTTCGTTCATTAGTTTCTATGTTTGGTTTCTGTTATTTGCCGGCAAGTTTTCAATTTCTTTTATTGACTTTTAGAGTTAATATACCATTGACTCAGGGTATATAATTTTTCACAAGAACTAAAAAGAAATCTAGAGTGTATGAGACAGTAGCCCGATGTCAGGACCTCTAAATATCAATGTACGAATTTCAAAAATAAACAAATGTCTTTACAATATGTCTAGCTCTAAATTCCCCCGACCCAGAAAAGTTGTTAATAAATTAAACACAGACCATATAAGATCTGTCATCAACACTTTTTTAATGGACACAATCAAATATAACTTATAAAGAAAATCACTGAAGAGTTACATTAAATATCAACTGATATCTATTTAAGAAAAAACTTAGGTTGCTACCCTCTCATGCACAGTTGTTTCATAAGCTTTTTTATGGTTAGAGGTTCTTTTCGGCAATATAGCTCCAATGTTTCTTTGGCTTCCAAATATTTGGTTTTAAGCATTGCTGATGGAGGTTTATCTAGACACGTATCTTTGGCTGACAAACGCTTAATTTTGAGCATTACTGAATTATAGAATCACAGCTACTAATGTATACTTTGAGGTTCTAATGAATTATGTCATATTGTTAATATGTAAATTATTTATAAATAATGTAAAGATGCAAAAAATGCGAAACCTGCAAGTTTAATAGATGTCGCCAAAGTGCATTTATTAAAATAATACAGGAAAAGGTAGCTTAATTCAAATTCCTAAATCAATAGGAAGTAAAATTGTAAATTACCTATATTAAACAAATAAATTCATTTTATTGCTGGTATTATAATGAAAACTTATACAAAAATATTCATTCTATATTTGTAGTAACAGTAAAAATGTATTCCAAAGCATTGTGTAACGTTAAATACCATGTCGATATATGGATTCATGTGAAATCTTTAAAAGTTAGTGATTTCATTTATTTTTCTAAATTCCAGTACTTTTTGGATTTTGACTGACGGCTTGGGACATAAAGAATATGGCAATATTGAACATCTCTTTTGGCACTGGATCCTCCTTTACTTAAAACAGCAATATTTTGTTTTCTGGTTTGAAAGACCCGCTACAAAAAAAAATATAGAACTTATAACACGGAATGTAACGGATATAGTACGAAAACAATCAGTGATACAAGTCGTATA
Organism: Mytilus coruscus; assembly: GCA_017311375.1. Lineage (NCBI taxonomy): Eukaryota > Metazoa > Mollusca > Bivalvia > Mytilida > Mytilidae > Mytilus > Mytilus coruscus. The sequence goes on along the minus strand of CM029601.1, from coordinate 2,775,155 downwards.
AACACAGATCAACGACAAAAACACATCCGATAGGGTATTGATTAAGTATTATTACCTACATGTATCAGATTTAATCATTGGCAATGCAACAATGTTACTAGTGAAGAGAGGTAACTGATTACTATTCTAGTGCACTTGAGTTCCCCCGTTTTCCCTGGGGTTATTGTTGTTGAATCTTTATTTTTCTGTGGATTCTGTGTAGTGTTTTGTTGCTTGAATGTTCGTCTTTTTTTTTGTCATGCCATTGTCTGTCTTTGTACGACTATTGATTTTATTTGCCACATTGATATCGTCTTTCGCTTCTCTGTATGAACTCAATTATGATTCTCACAAAATTTCAACAATCAAGAATAAAGGAAAACGGTTCTGAAGAGGCACATTTTTAATCTAACAAAAGCAAATTTTTTTCTCACTAAAATGCTCACCTGAGATCACCCCCGGTTTTTGGTGGGATTCGTGTTACCCAGTCGTTAGTTTTATATGTTGTATTGTGTGTACTGTTGTTTGTCTTTTGATCTTTTTTTTTGCCATGACGTTGTCAGTTTATTTCCGACTTATGAGATTAAATGTCTCTTTGGTATTTTCCGCCTCTCTATTGAAAACTCTAATTTTAACTCTGTCACTCGGTCTATTTCTGAAATTAATTCTAACATAACTTTTGATTTTTTAACCCTGTATACCAACATTCCACATGTGAAATTATAAAATTCTTTTGAATAAACTTCTTCTTATGTGACATTTACATTTTCTGACGTCAGACACGCGAAGCAATGAAATTGGTTTTTAATTTGATAGATGCTTTTGTGCTTTTTTGTAAATGATTGTTTGTTTTGAGATTGTAACACAGTGATGACTGCTGTACCCATATTTTGACTATTTTATTTATCATGTCTGTTTTGTTCACGCATAGTTGTAAATATAACGGAATTTGATGAGACTGTCGTACAAGTGAGAGGTTTAGCGCTATAAAACCAGGTTCAATCGACCATTTTCTACATTTGAAAATGCCTGTACCAAGTCAGGAATATGACAGTTGTTGTCCATTAGTTTGATGTGTTTTGTCATTTGATTTTGCCATATGATTAGGAACTTTCCGATTGAATTTTCCTCGGAGTTCAGTATTTTGTGATTTTACTTTTACTCAAAGACGGACTCTATACTGATCAGAAACAGTCTTAATTGTTTACGTTTGAAAATGTATTATTGTTCAAATAGACTATATATCGACAAGGTATTCAACGCTTTACAAATGGATCAGACACAACTTTTACAATGGATTTCAATGCAGTAACAAAATAAACTGAATTCTTTCTTTCATAGAAAAACCCAAAACTCACTAAGCTGTATACAAACTTCTGTTTGGTACAACTTATTAAATTCGTTCGTCCGAAGCACTTTTCTTGATATACCTTCATAAAGTACGCTTAAACCCACACATTTGTAAGCCAAGGATATATAAATCCAAAGCACACAAAGAGCTATATATCAGAAAGAGACATAAACAATAAACAAATTCATCTATAATCAATTTTGTCTGAGGAGTTGAAACCTTTTTATATTTTTTTATAATTTTATTATACTAGTTAGAGAATTTACGAAAAGTTTGATATTAATCATTTTAATACTTATTTAAGTTCATAAAATCGTAATGATAACCTGTACGTACATAAAAGAGAGGGAGTAAGATACCAAAGGAGCATTCAAACTCATAAGTCGAAAATAAACTGACCATGCCATGGCACAAAAAGAAAAAACCAAAAGACAAACAATAGAATTCAAAACACAACATAGAAAACTTAAGACTGAGCAACACGAACCCATACATAAATGAAGCTATATATAATTTACTAAAGATTAAACAACTTATTAAAAATGTTTTTGTTTCTGTAAATTGATACCCAATATCTACATTTATTCATAAAAATATGAAATAGGAAAAGGCAAAATTAGCTTTCCTCGTTATCAAATTATTCATATTTATATAGTTTTAAGATCATTATAAGTAGTCTGTCTTCTCAAAATAGAATACTTGATAATGCGAGTATCAGTATAAGTATTATTTTATTACATTTCAAAATATTTTCATTGCACACATCATCGTTTTATATCAGTACGTATAATCATGAAAGTTATATCAGTACTTGTTATCATGGCTGTTCAATAGCAGAAATAACACATTTTCGAACTGTAAAACTGTCGTTGTGAATAAAAGGATCGATTGATGAAATACTTGGATTAACAAGAAATCACGATAAAACTGTTAAAATAATTAAATGTTGACAGACAGAACAATTTCATAGAATAGAAAATATCCAATAAACTCCGAGGTGGTAAAACAATTAAAAGGTCAAAAGTACGAATAAGAAATGAAAACAATAGATATAGGAAGATGTGGTGTGAGTGCCAATGAGACAACTCTCCATCCAAATAACAATTTATAAAAGTAAACCATTATAGGTCAATGTACGGCCTTCAACACGGAGCCTTGGCTCACACCGAACAACAAGCTATAAAGGACCCCACAATTACTAGTGTAAAACCATTCAAACGGGAATAAGTCCGAAGCGCTTTTCTGGGTATACCTTCATCAAGAACGCTCATACCAAAATATTTGAAAGCCAGAGATTAATATATCCGAAGAAAAGTTGAGAGCTATATGACCAAAAGGATAGCCAAAATCGGCTAAAATACAGTTGTCAATAAATAAATGTCTTTGTGTAGTGTTAAAATAAAGTGTAAATAAGTATTAAAATGATTAATATCAAACGTTTCGTAAATTTTCTAACTAGTAAAATAGAATTGAGAAATTATTAAAAGACTAAGGTTTCAACTCCTCAGACAAAATTGATTGTAGATGAATTTGCTTATTGTTTAGGTCTCTTTCGGATATATAGCTCTTTGTGTGCTTTGGATTTATATATCCTTGACTTACAAATGTGTGGGTTTGAGCGTACTTTATGAAGGTATATCGGACGAACGAATTTAATAAGTTGTACCAAACAGAAGTTTGTATACAGCTTAGTGAGTTTTGGGTTTTTCTATGAAAGAAAGAATTCAGTTTATTTTATAACTGCATTGAAATCCATTGTAAAAGTTGTCTCTGGTCCATTTGTAAAGCGTTGAATACCGTGTCGATATATAGTCTATTTGAACAATAATATACTTTCAAACGTAAACAATTAAGACTGTTTCTGATCGGCATAGAGTTCGTCTTTGAGTTGTTGACAGAGTTAAAATTAGAGTCTTCACAAGAGAGGGGAAGATACCAAAGAGGCATTTGATCTCATAAGTCGGAAATAAACTGACAACGTCATGGCAAAAAAAAAAAAAAAAATCAAAAGACAAACAACAGTACACACAATACAACATATAAAACTAACGACTAGGCAACACGAACCCCACCAAAAACCGGGGGTGATCTCAGGTGAGCATTTAAGTGAGAAAAAAAATTTGCTTTTGTTAGATTAAAATGTGCCTCTTCAGAACCGTTTTCCCTTATTCTTGATTGTTGAAATTTTGTGAGAATCATAATTGAGTTCATACAGAGAAGCGAAAGACGATATCAATGTGGCAAATAAAATCAATAGTCGTAGAAAGACAGACAATGGCATGACATAAAAAGACAAATATTCAAGCAACAAAACACTACACAGAATCCACAGGAAAATAAAGATTCAACAACAATAGCCCTAGGGAAAACGGGGGAACTCAAGTGCACTAGAATAGTTATCAGTTACCTCTCTTCACTAGTTACATTGCCAATGTTTAAATCTGATACATGTAGGTAATAATACTTAATCAATACCCTATCGGATATATTTTTGCCGTTGGTGTCTGTGTTTATACGACTTGTATCACTGATTGTTTTCATACTATATCCGTTACATTCCGTGTTATAAGTTCTATATTTTTTTCGTAGCGGGTCTTTCAAACCAGAAAATAAAATATTGCTGTTTTAAATAAAGGAGGATCCAGTGCCAAAAGAGCTGTTCAATGTTGTCATATTCTTTATGTCCCAAGCCGTCAGTCAAAATCTAAAAAGTACTGGAATTTAGAAAAATAAATGAAATCACTAACTTTTAAAGATTTCACATGAATCCATATATCGACATGGTATTAAACGTTACACAATGTTTTCGAATACAATTTAACTGTTACTACAAATATAGAATGAATATTTTTGTATAAGTTTTCATTATAATACCAGCAATAAAATGAATTTGTTTGTTTAATATAGGTAATTTACAATTTTACTTCCTATTGATTTAGGAATTTGAATTAAGTTACCTTTTCCTGTATTGTTTTTATAAATGCTCTTTGGTGACATCTATTAAACTTGCAGGTTTTCGCATTTTTTGCATCTTTACATTATTTATAAATAATTTACATATTAACAATATGACATGATTCATTAGAACCTCAAAGTATACATTAGTAGCTGTGATTCTATGATTCAGTAATGCTCAAAATTAAGCGTTTGGCAGCCAAAGATACGTGTCTAGATAAACCTCCATCAGCAATGCTTAAAACCAAATATTTGGAAGCCAAAGATACATAGGAGCTATATTGCCGAAAAGAACCTCTAACCAGAAAAAAGCTTATGAAACAACTGTGCATGAGAGGGTAGCAACCTAAGTTTTTTTTTAAATAGATATCAGTTGATATTTAATGTAACTCTTCAGTGATTCTCTTTATAAGTTATATTTGATTGTGTCCATTAAAAAAGTGTTGATGACAGATCTGATATGGTCTGTGTTTAATTTATTAACAACTTTTCTGGATCGGGGGAATTTAGAGCTAGACATATTGTAAAGACATTTGTTTATTTTTGAAAATCGTACATTAATATTTAGAGGTCCTGACATTGGATTACTGTCTCATACACTCTAGATTTCTTTTTAGTCCTTGTGAAAAATTATATACCCTGAGTCAATGGCATATTAACTCTAAAAGTCAATAAAAGAAATTGAAAACTTGCCGGCAAATAACAGAAACCAAACATAGAAACTAATGAACGAACGAAAACCGCTGTCATAACCCTTGAATTGGTACATGTGTATCTCTTTGAAAACACGTATTCCTTTACTCATACTTCTGTTTGTAAAAAATTATGCCAAACTTTTATCTGAGATTATATATAGTCCTACAAGTTTATGAGTGTTAATATTACAACTCCATCAAAGTATATAAAAATTTTGAATTAAAGCAATCATTATAATATTTTCTAATGAATTTCACTATTTTCGTTTAATTTTGAATGATACGACTACAATCTCAAATATATCCATGAAAGCAAGTTATGTGTCGCTTTGCGAACCTGACGAATTCAATTATAAGCTTAGTATCATCGATCAATTTATTTTCTTTGTGCTTTTGAAAACAACTTTGATAGCAAATTTGACATGTTTTTTTTTTTTAAAAGTTCCATCGAAGGTTATCGTTAACTAAAATAAAACAATTTGGAATACATTAAAAATGAACTTTAACTTCAATAAAATATTTTTTTTTATCTTTTTAATCTGGTTAAATGTTCAGAAATATGCATGTGATATAGTCAATTTTATCAAAGATTGAAAGACCTGGAGTTAAATAAATTCTGTCTTTTTTCTATCTATAACTTCTATCTTTTTAATCAGATTTCGAGGTAATGTTGCTTGCAGAGAAGACGAGTCAAAACATTTAACCGTAACAAATAAACCACCAGACGAATGATGATAAGAAAAAAGAAGGCCTTTTTTCTAAATTACTGAAAGATGATGGTCGCCACGTTAAAGCCAAGAGTGCTTAAAGTGGCGTTTAACACTAAAGATCCATCAATCAATGTATATTTTACTATACGGTAGGGTTTTTGCTTATGGCTAAAGGCCGTATGGTGTAGTTATTCACATTCTTGTCATTCGGACTTTGTTGGATAGTTGTTTTATTGGCAATCGCATCACATCTGCTTGTTTTTATATAAGTCAATGTTAAAATCATCAATTGAAAGATATTACAACAGCTTAAAATCCAAAAAATAAAAAATATGAAAGACCAGTGTTTTGCCAAGAAATACGGTATACAGAAAATGAAATTTAAAAATTAAGACCAGTACTAGCCACAAAAATGATTTAAAGAAATAAAGCTTGATAAAGGCTTTATTCCTAAAAATGATAAAAGACTCCTTAACGGTAGTCAAGGCAATAGTCGGTACTTCTTCTGGCTTGACGATAAGGCATCTTTATAAACTTTGACTCGGATTATAATTATGAAAAAAAAACTGTTCAGTACATTTGTTGACTATATATGAATAATTGATAAAAGCATTAGAAAGAAAGGATATGGTGTATCAATACATAACAAAATTTTGTTCTCTATTTCAAAGTCATAGTTAGGCTTTCTAGAGGGAGCAAAAACTCTCATCTCAATGCAATTGTAAGACGTTCCAAACCAATATTAAAACATCATATTTATATCTGGCAAAAAACTAACAAACCCTGTTATAATTACATTGTAGTCCATCAATCTAACTATAAAATACAAACTATACATATATTGAGATAATCACCAAATACCAAAACATATCTTTTACTGCATGAAGGCACAGTAAATGTATAATAGATTCGTGATTAAAAATTATTTTAACTCTTTATCGCCATTTAGGCATTTCCACTGTTCATGACCTTAAAATTGTACAGAAGACATGTAGAACTTCTTTGCTGTTAACATTTACATGGGATATATGGATTTTATGTTTTTAAATCCAAAATGTCAAATAGTCCAAAATATTTAAAAAGATTAAATCACGTTATACAACACGTTTGAAATAAAAGGTCAGGCAAAAGTAACCAACGATACCAGGCATTTCATTTAATGCACTAGAGCCGAGTTTTGTCCACAAAAAAGTCAGTGGCGCTCGATTCAAAACGGAGGCCGAAATAAACACGAAATTAAAGAGCATTGGAAAAAAATGTTTTAATGTCATATCAAATAATTTAACAAAAAGTTAAATCACAAAAACACTGAACTCCGAGGAAAATTCAAAACGGAAAGTCCCTAATCAAATGGCAAAATCAAAAGCACAAACACATCAAACGAATGAACAACTGTCATATTCCTGACTTGGTACAGGCATTTTCTTATGTAGAAAATGGTGGATTGAACCTGGTTTTATAGCGCTAAACCTCTCACTTGTATGACAGTCGCATCAAATTCCATGTATTGACAACGATGCGTGAATAAAACAAACATACGTAATAGGTAAAATGTCAAAATAGGGTACAGCAGTCAAAAACGTGTCACAATCTTAATCACACAAAAACAAACAAATATTTAACAAAGAAGCAAGAAAAAGCATATATCACATTTAACAACCTCGTTCATTGTTTACTTATTTTTGTATTTTATTTATGTATGCCAAATCATAACAATTTATTGTATTCAGATTTTGGCAGTATTCATTTTCACAAATTTGGTATTCAGTTCATAGTTGAAATGATGTCATGTACAATATAAGCAGTTTATATCCTGTATGAATGAAAATAATCTTTCTCTTTTAAATACAATGAAATATTGTTTGTGTATTTTCATTTGAATAATGAGAGGAAATGCATGTTTTGCAAACCAGATGCAAATAATGATGGAATGCCGAAACCATACTTAATGTCTATACAAAGTTTGGAGTTAAATATTGGAAAGATATATTAACATTTGAAGTATCGAAGAAAAAATATCAGGAAAACTTAATGTATAATCCTTGCATAAAAATGGCATACATGTATTCGGCAAACAACACAGTCGATCAGCTGCCCCGTAAAATATTGAATTTGGCGTTTCGACTCCACCATTAAATTCCCCATTACCCATCCCCAGCAGGGGGAGTTAGATTTTGTTGCATTTTCTGCAAGTCAAAGCATATTTTGTTCATTTCAAACCTGTAATATCTAAGAGAAGCGGAATATGCCATAGGGATATTCAAACTCATAGGTCGATGAAAATCTGACAACGCCATGACAATAAAACGAAAACGACCAAAAGACAAACAACAGTACACGAAACACAGCATAGAACACTTAAGACTGATCAACACAAACCCCAAGGAAAATGGGATGGTATCAGATACTCCGAAAGGGTAAGCAGATCCTGTACCACATGTAGCACCCGACCTGGTGCTCATGATAGTACAAAGTCAATAAGTCTAATTTGGTGATTTCACATTCGAGCATAAGAGGACGGGATTGGGGTAAATATAATTAAAGTTATGTAGTCTGGATTTGGATAATATCTATGTTACTTAAACGTTTACATGGTTTTAAGTTTATAATTAGTTTGAGCGACGGGTTTCAGCAGGAGCACAACCTCTCTGCAATGCCGTACTTAAAAATAAATAAAAAATAGTTTTCAATTAACAAATCTATTTAAGGATGTATTCTTCTGATGTTTCAGTCTCGTTGAAATCTCATTTGGGAATTATTTCGAAAACATGTGATACAAGGGGAAAATATCAATGAATTTAAAAAAATATTATAAAACCAAACCGAAAAATTGTGTACTTCAATAAGTAGTTTTTGACCAATTCGGTTAGTGTCATCAGCCAAAATTTTGAGAAAATGGTGAAAGCTACAAAGAAATGATTTTACCAAAAATATGTACATCCCATATCAATTTTTTTCTTTTTAAAATTCTTTGATATGTATTTTTTTCAATCATTTATAACAAAGAAGTTGAAATAAAACGGTTTTGTTCTAAAAAAAAGAGAAAAATCCCAAATTTACAAATTTGACAGCGTAGTCAATTCGACACAAAAAAGCAACAAAATTTTATAAAACTTTCTAATTTTAACACCAACCTATAGTTTTTTTAAGTTAAATTTATTCAGATTGGTCCACTTAATCTTAAGTGAAAGTAGGAAAACAGTTTAATTGTAAAACTGTGATTTTTTCATGATAATAGCCAAAAAAATGGGTAAAAATTGATGAAAAATGGGAAATCACTAAAAATGGGGTTCTTTCAAATGGCCGTAGCAAAAAAAAAGTGCACCGCCATATGATTTTTTCTTCATCAATTACTTTCTTACAGTCATATAAACCAAAAAATCAGGATGAGAAAAAAAGCTATTGACACAATACGTGATATTATTGGTGTCAATATTGTACTGATGCCTATTCCAAATCTTTTTCTCTTCCACATATATATGATTGTTGTATAGAACACATATACTTAGAATCATGAATGAGTTGTCTACTTGCTAAAGTTTCATTTGTAATACTGAAATGTTAACTTATAATCTGTTATTATCAATAATTCAATTTTTATCATTATCAAGTGTATTGTCTGACATTTAACATTGATGTTAAAAAACGAAAAATAGGAAAGAATCCTTGAAAACAGAAACAATTTATTGTCTTAGGACCAACAGGCGTGCGAAATACAAACCATTGTTGAAAGATTAACATTTTAATATGTATTAAAATATATGAAAGAATAAATAAACTAACTCCAATGTTTAAAACAAATTGAAATAAGACATACATACAAAATATATTATGACTGCTAGTGCTTAGTAAATGATAAAGGCAATGTCCCAGGTTAGAAGCTGCGTTAGCGTTAGCAGCCAGCAAAGATGTTAAACCCCGCATCATTCTGTATGTGCCTGTCACAACTCAGGAGTCTGTAATTCAGTGATAGTCATTTGTTGTTGTACATGTATATCATATTTGTTTCTCGTTTGTTGTTTAGTACAAAGATCGTTTGAATAGTTAAGCATTTGTCATTTCGGGGCTCTCTATAGCTTGCTATGAGATATAGGTTTTTTCTCTTTGTTGAAAGATATTATACGTCTCATTGGCAAGCATACCACATCGTCTTATTTTCATATCAACCAATGTAGTTTCTTTGCTCCACATGTCAACTTTTGAAGTCCTATCAATTTTCAAAGGATGAACGTTTTCTCAGCTTTACATTTGACCTTCACTGCAAGATATGATTAATGTTCTAGTGGAAATTACGATTATAATTTGAATAACACTTCAGGATAAATGTAAGCTGCAGCTTAGATTCAAATTTAAATAAGCAAACAAAATGGTTTAAATCTTTACTTTAATTTTGTGATAAGGTTCCATTTAGTACTCAAAATCTACACCTAGTACCAGTAACTGCGCTCGAGTTTAACATTTAGTTGAAATTACATTTAAAATGTGACTTACAGGTTGAGTCCATACCTTGATTAAAGTTTGATTTCTGGTTGATTTTGGTTTTTAAAACGAAATTATATTCGATCAAATTGGCGTCTTCAGTATCTTTGTATCTTCAAATTCATCTTCTTTTTTTAATATGAAATGCCCATTATATATCATTAACACAAACTTCCATTGTACAAAAAATTCAAATATTTGGAGAGCACACCTACTTGTCTGTCTCAAATAAATAATGTATTTTGAATTGCTTTACCTTTGCTGAATTGCATTTTGTATATTAAAAAGTATAAACAAGAATACCGAACTTCAAGGTTAATTCAAAAAGGGAAGGTCCATACAACGCTACAAAATCAAACGCTTGACTATATCAATCAACAAAATGAATGGAAAACAACTGTCATATTCCTGAAGAAAAACTCTTGACCTATCTTCATCAGAAACGCCCAAAGCCAAACGCCCGATAGCTGGATTCTAAAATACCGTGTCTCGTCAAGAGTCATACGATCAAAAGAACATAATAGCACAAGATGAATAAAGGAAAAAATGTAAAGTAAATAAAATGATACACAACGTCAGCATATAGAATATATAACTCAAGACCATCTTGTATTATTTGTGAAGTAGATCAATGAATATGTATTTGTGCTTCGCGCGATATGATGGTCTTGGTACTTTCCGATGAACGTTTTGAGGAAAAGGACGATAGGTTCTTTGACAAAACCGTGAATCATTGATTTTTTGCCTATACACCATTGACGTTTTACAAATTCTGAGTAGAAGCTGCATGGTCTTGAATCCCTTATGAGTTGAGAAATTTATACTACAAACGCGGATGAAGCTGGAATATTGCTGCTGAAGTGGTAAGAATTTATGATTTCAAAATTGAAATCGTCTCGTTTGTCATAGGTTCTAGTACTGAGATGACTGCTGCAGTTAAGTTCGATGTATGTCTAAATGAGGCAGAGGAAGCTGTATCTGTTGCTTCTTTGATCTCTAGTTCAGGGTCATATATAAATTGGACTTCACAAAATGTTTGAATTGTTAATGGAAATAACATCATCAATATATACCTGTATGTGAAATTAAATGATCTAGCTTCTTTGATCTTCTTGTTTAATGCATGTGTCTGGAGAACTCCGACTCATATGATAAAAGAAAAGGCTGGCACTGAAAGACGCACATGGAGTTGGTTCTCATAGCATTACCGACAACCTGCTGATAAAGCTTTCCTCCAATTTTAGAAATATGTTGTCAATCTTCAACTCTAGCTTGTTTTTCGATGTAGCTTGTTTTATCCTTGTGTTAATTTTTGATACAATATGCCGAAATGTATACCAAAACAAAACATATGTAGCGTGTAGTGTCATTTTTTATGGATAAAACCATTGTGGATTATTTCTATAAGACAGGCTTTAAATTTTCGTGTGAAATGGAGGTGTAAAGGGTAGAAAAATCGAAATTTTTGATAGAATGTATTCAAAAGAATAACCGAGATCTAAAATTTTCCAGAAGTTCTATTTAGTTTAAGAATCCACGTATAGTAAATGCAACTACGCGAGAAAATATCACAGTATTTATGTTATCCCTCTTTCACTGAGGATAAAATTTGGTTAATCTAACGGAAAATTCTTTGGTAGAATATGCAGATAAGCTGGACCTGTACCGTTGTGTGTATTGAGTTTTGTGAGGTTTCAGGTATACAATAAAACCAAGATTAGTCCGCGGCTTTATTGCTCAATGGAATATTCAATGAGGTCACGAAGGGCTTATGATTTGCAAAGATCTCATCCTTATAAAAAAATTAACGTTGTTGTACATGGGATTACCCGAGCGTTCATTTATTCATAAAGACATTCGTAGTAATAGATTTGCAAACTAAACAATATTGTTTTGAAGCTTTTTACGCAGGATCAACAAAATATTTATCGTGAATAGATGACAGACATTTTACAGCTTTTTTTATATCTGAATACGAACTTTATTATAGTGTGTCTTTCTATGTTGTGATGTTACACTATTGTTTCAGAAAAAGGGTGAAGGTTTGGTACCATTAAAACGTTTAAACCCGCTGCATTTGTTTGCACCTGTCCTAAGTCAGGAATCTGATGTTCAGTAGTTGTCGTTTGTTGATGTGGTTCATAAGTGTTTCTCGTTTCTCGTTTTTATATAGATTAGACCGTTGGTTTTCCCGTTTGAATGGTTTTACACTAGTAATTTTTGGGGCCCTTTATAGCTTACTGTTCGGTGTGAGCCTAGGCTCCGTGTTGAAGACCGTACTTTGACCTATAATGGTTTACATTTATAAATTTTGACTTGGATGGAGAGTTGTCTCATTGGCACTCATACCACATCTTCTTATATCTATTTAGACGAAAATTTGCAGTTTTTCAACTTGTAGATTCGACGTTGACTCAAAGACCTAATTCAACCATTCAGACAAAGTGTCTAGTTTAACATTTTCTCGTTATACTATTGCTCTCCATTATTATTTTTAATTTATGGTTTCTATTGTTTTTATTGGTTCTCTAAATTTAAGACAATGATATATCACCTTCCCGAGATGTTCACGTTAAACAATGTTTAGATCACCAGTTATAACATGACAAGGGGGTTGTAAATATATGGAGAGGGTTTTCAAAGATTCTTTTAAATCAAGGCTTTGCAATGCTTGTTTATAGTTACATATTGTTGGGGTAAAAAAGTAAAATCACAAAAATACTGAACTCCGAGGAAAATTCAAAAAGGAAAGTCCCCAATCAAATGGCAAAATCAAAAGTTCAAACACATCAAACAAATGGATAACAACTGTCATATTCCTGACTTGGTGCAGGCATTTTCTTATGTAGGAAATGGTGGATTGAACCTGGTTTTAAAGCTAGCTAAACCTCTCACTTATATGACAGTCGCATCAAATTCCATTATATTGACAACGATGTGTGAACAAAAACAATAGGTAAAAATGTCACAAATAGGGGTAAATAGTCTAATTCGGTAGGTCACATTCGTGAAAAGGGAACGGGATTGTAGTTACGACATACGGAACATATCCGATATCATCTGTGAAACGGATATTCCATCACGGTCAACGGTAAAATTTACAATTGATGATTTCAACTTCACCATTTGTAATTGTTTTGATGTAACTGTAGGAGACTGACTGATTTTCAAAATAAAGCGGAATGTAAACTGTTACTTCTTTGCAACGAAGAACGTTGATGATGTTGATATCATCGATGACTTTATTTTCCTATTTTCATCGTTAAATGGTTTCGATCTTACTAGTTTAAAAGACGGAAAATAGCTACATCACAAATTATACTTTCAAGTCTGTATATTGGAGAAAACATATCTTTACATTTTTTGTCAAGTGAAGAAACATAAATTGTCGAAATGCGCGTCTGGTGGAGTAAAAATGTTACCGTTACTGTTATTAATACCACTGGGTCGATAACTCTGCTGGTGGACTGTTAGTCCCCGAGAGTATCACCAGCCTAGTAGCCAGTATTTCGGTGCTGTCTTGAAAATACGGATATTGTGTTATTGATATTTGCTGTTGGAAATATATTTAATTAAGAAATATATCTCCTTCATGCAAAGCTCTCATTCTTGCCCGGTTTTGGCTATCTATTTTCTCCTTTTTTTGGTTTCATCGGTTCTTTAATGTTTTTTGAATAAGTTTTTTTTTTTTTTAAATAATTTGGCCTCGAAAATCACTAAAGATGAAAGATGTGTTATTGAAATTTGCATTTGCATTTAACGAATATTTATCCCTCATGCAACATATAGAAAAATCTGGGAAAGGAATCTCAGCTTTGCATGAGGGAGATATTTTCCTTAAGTTTAGAATATTTCTAAACTTTTGCAACAGCAAATTATAATAACACGCTTATCGTTATGTTTTAAACAATTAGAAAGTTTACAGGCAGTGAAAAAAGAATGCTACAAATGTAATGTAAACCAAGCGGATGATGGATATGTCGCAGAATGTCATCAAAGCCATCACCGAGGGCTCTAGATTTAGAGGACTTTTTTTACATTTGGAAGATGATAATATTTTTGACCATGACTACGCTTGGGTCTTAAGCTAGTGTTGAATAAACAAATTACATTACATCACTGGAGGTTGGACTTGACACATTTCCTACACCTTTGATGTTATCATTTCAATCGTATGGCATTGCAGTAACTAATTCCCATATCCAGAAATGATCTTTATCCGTTCGGAAAGGCGTTCTTAGTATATGACTATTAGTACTGTGGTAAATTTTCTCAATAATGCGTACTTTCATGAATAAAGAAGGATCATGGTCCGGTTGATTAAATGGCTATAAAGAACAGCGCATTTTTATGTTCAGACCGGTGTTGGTTCATCCGTTTACACAATGTTTGTCGAGTGTCATCAACACAAAGATGCCCACAATAGGTACACTTCAATCAATTTCATTATCCGTGAACAGTCCGATAATTTTGTGCAATTTTAGGTTTTACCTCTTAAATAACTAATGAACTCTGGAGTTGTGATTAATATATTGCATGTACAATTGGTACCGCTAATGTTATTAGTACCACTGGTTCCATACTTCTGCTGGTGGACTGTTAGTCCCTTAGGGTATCACCAGCCCAGTAGCCATTACTTGTATGGAAAGACGGGTATTGTTTTATTGAAATTTCTGGTAAGAAACTTTTGGAAATGATTTTGAATTAAGGAATATATCTCCCCCATGCAAAGCTCTGACTCCTTGCCTGGTTATGTTTGAATACATTTTGGATTTTCAAATATTTCAGCCTCGAGTATCACTGAAGAGACATTAATTATCGAAAGGTGCATCTTGTGCAGTAAAATTGGTATCGTCAATATTATTACTATCACTGGGTCGATACATCCGCTGGTGGACTGTTAGTCGTCCCTGAGGGTATCACTAGCCCGGTAGCCAGTACTTCGGTTCTGGCATGGAAATGCGAATATTGTATCATTGTAATTTGCGGTTACAAAATTTTGAAAATACTTAAAATTAAGGAATATTTCTCCGTTCTTCTTCACTGCCCAGTTTTGGCTATACGTGTTGTCCTTTTTTTAATTTATCAGTTCTTCAATTTTTGAATAAGTTTTGACTTCGAGCATCATCAAAGAGATATTAGTTGTCGAAATGTGCATCTGGTGCAGTAAAATTGATACCGTTATTGCTATTACATGTGCTTCTTTTTTCCTTGTTTCTGTTTACAAGTCGAAATAATGGGGACTGATTCCCTAGATGCTAGCCTCTTTAAACACTAAAAAATATGATTTAGTTTTTTAAAGTATCCGATTTCTTGAAGTAATAATTACCTTCTTGCAATATATAAAACATAGCAGATATTTCACGTAGAATATTCGACTTTAAGTCGAGCTGTTTAAATTCACATGAAAACTCAAATTTAATCTCGAACTCTGTCCCAAACGAACACAGCTTAGTTTTTTTTACTGTTTTAAATATTTATTTCGTGTATAACAATTCAAAATATCAAAAATGATTCAAGTTTTTCAAAATTATTTTTTAAACTTAATTTTCAAAATTGGTAACAAAAACTTTGGAAAGGAAAAGGTATGAAAGGGGGCGTTTTTGGCCCCCTCTCAAAAGAAGCCTTAATTCACATCAATGTTAGCCTTAGTATAGAAACTTGAAAAAATATTGATTTTTTTATGTTCTGGTAAAAAGAAGGTTGCAGAGCAACCGCTTTTATTAGATAATAGAATAAGCACATACGAGTTGCTGTATCTGTACAAATAACCAAATTTCCAGATACGATAGTGGGTTTGAGTATAACTTGAAGTTACAAATGAATAGTCACTTCAATTTGAGTTTAAAAGATGCTTACCAACAACCTAGCAACAGCAATATTCCCTAACAACGGTTAATACATTGATATTTTTTGTCTTCCGAAGTATGAATCTAGCAATGTTTGCTTTCATATTATGGTGTTTCATTATAATACAATATGTGAGTAATCCTTATCTTTTTTAACAAGGTTTATATTGAGCGTATCAATACAAATGTTGCTTAGCAACAGCAAAACATATTAATTTAAAGCTTACTGCAAATGAAGTAGTCGTTTTATTGTACTCATATAAGAATAAATGCGAAAACAGAATGTATGTACAAGAATAACAATTGGTAAGAAATGAAAAAGTCAGTTTAATTGTAGCTCTATAAATGTTTGTCAACAACGTAGCAACATAAATAGCGCATAGCAACGGTTCAAGATTTAGAAGATACTAGTATGTTACAGGCCTTTTTAGTCACCCTCTTTGAATAACTGCATAATCGTTCATCAGAAGATCTTTTCATAGAGCCTTTTTTTTCTCACATAAACAGTTGATTGTATAGCAACAGATTTGACTAAATACCATAAAATATAATTGTATTTGTGTAATTTCTCTTAACATCTAAATTTATAAAACCATAAAACATTAGATTTTGTACACGGACCACAGTGGATATAACAGACTGGTATTTATCATATAGTCTACCATTATTTACAGGTTAGGCTACTTCTGTTATTTAACACATTCCAATCAAACACAGTTGTAGCGATCTAAACTAAAGCTTAATGACTCAAAATCTCAGAAATTCTTAATACCATATTCATATTATATATTCAAGATCATTTTCAGTATTTAGTTGTACCGACGTTAACTTAAGCACCATGACAATATTACAATTTATTTTAGACCATAAGTATATCATTTCTGATTAATATATTCCAGATCATTATTGGCAATATGTCGTTTCATTAAATAATATCATTTGTGTCAATATAGAATATACTTCTTATGCAATATCCAAATCTTATTTCTTCCACACATGATTATTGTATAGAATACTTGTACGAAGAGTCATAAGTGAGTAATGGCTCAAGTTCCATTTGTAATGCTGCAGTGTTAACCCATAATGTGTTATTATCAACAATTCAATTTTTATTATTATGAGGTGTATTGTCTGACATTTAACATTCATAATAAAAGGAAAAATACGATTAAATCCTTGAAGACAGAAACAACTCATTGTCTAAGGACCAACAGGGGCGCGAAATACAAACCATTGTTGAAAGTTTAACAGGTTGATATGTTTTGAAATATATGAAAGAATAAAAAAACTCTAAGGTTAAAAAAAAATTAAATAAGATATAAATACAAAATATGTTATGACTGCTTGTGCTTAGTAATGATAAAGGCAATGTCCCAGATCGGATAGATGGTTAGGTGCCCTTAAACATGTTTAACCCCGCATCATTTTGTATATGCCTGTCACAAGTCCGGAGTGTGTAATTCAGTGATAGTCGTTTGATGTTGTATATCATATTTGTTTTTCGTTTATTGTTTTGTACACAAAGCAGGCCGTTCTTTTTCTCGTTTGAATTGTTTTACATTTGTCATTTTTAGGCTTTTTATAGGTTGCTATGGGGTATGGGTGTTTTCTAATTCTTGAAGGTCATACGGTGACCTATGGTTGCTAACTTCTACGTCATTTGGCCTCTGGTGGAGAGTAATATCATTAGCAATCATACTACATCTTTTTATTTTTATATATACCATTAAACGTGTTCTCAGCTCTACAGTTAAGCTTCACTGCAAGATATAATTTATGTTCTAGTGGAAGTTACGATTCCAATTCGAAGTACACTTTGAGTTAAATTTAAGCCGCAACTCGAGTTCAAAATTAAATTAGAAACGAAAAAAGAGTTAAATATTTACATCACATTTCTGTTTGGTGTCCATTTATGACTTGAATTTTACACATAGTACCAATAACTAAAATTTGGCCTATCTTTAGATCTTTGTATCTTCATATTCATCTTCTTTTATATAAAATTTCCAATATATCATTAACACGAGTTTCATTGTAGGAAAATATTCGAATATTTGGAGAGCACTGCTACTTGTCTGTCTCAAATAAGGTAATGTATATCGAATTGTTTTACGTTTGGTGAATTGCATTTTGTAATAGGAATTTGAACACTAACTAAAAAAATATTAATATAAATACCTCAATAATTCAAAAAGGGGGATGTCCATTAAACCTGATAAATTCAAACGCTCGCCAATATCAACTAACAAGTTGAATGGAAAACAACTGTCATATTCCTAACTTGATACAGGCATTTTCGGAAGAAAATGATGGGAAAACCGTGGTTTTAGCGCTAGATAATTCTCCCATTTGTATGACAGTTACTTGAATATATGGTGTTGTCTGTTTTCCTACATTAATGATTTTTATGTGTGACTGTGTACCTTCATTGAAGGGTTACTGTCTTATTGAGGCTCACATCATACTTTATTTCATCAATTCTTTAAAGTCAGACATCATGGACATAGTTATTCCTCTCTAAAACACAACAGGTTATTTCTTTTGTTCATGTTAATATGAAATAGATTGATACTACAGAGAAAAGTTTAAAGAATGAAAAATAGATAAATAAATGCACTGTTACTATACAGATGCTATTGACTTTCCCTTTGTCAAGTGCATATAATGAATAAACCTTTGTGATGTAAATGTAGAATCTTTGTCCTAAAGTTAATCAGGAAAATATATATTCTATTCCAAGGCTTAACCCTCCTGTTAATGTTTTAAATCCTTGAGTTTAACTTTACATCTTTTGTGTTACCGGTATACTTTTTACTTATTATAGCTTGTATTAAATAATGCTTTGCAGCTCAGACAACACTTTCTTTATTTTATTTTAGTTATTTACCTAATTTTATTTTGAATCATTACTCAGATAACTTTTAAAATATGCATTTTTATATCCAAAATAATATTATATCCTGCTGTTTCATATTTTCTTAAATTATAATTTATTTTGAAAATGTATCCAAATTTTGAAGAGGACAATTATAATTTGTGAACATCATCATAAAATCATCTTCAATATATACCCATGACAGTTTAAAATTCACCCCAAGGCAATAAACTATTGTGTCTTAATCTGTATATTAGCTATAGCATGTATATAAGAATTCCTGATTATTACCTATCCAGTGTCAACATCCTGATTATTACCTATTATAATGTCACATTTGCATGGTCATGAATTCATTTTCAGTAAATACATGTATTTTAATTATTTATTTCAATTTGAATAACAGGTATTTTTAAACTACAATGCAGTTAACACAGTAAATTTTATGACAACTTACTTGATAATACAATATCTATAAAAATAATTTGAGCTTCATAAAATACTTTAAAAGTTTATATCATGTTTACATAAAAAATTATGCTAACAGATAGATTTTTTGTTATGTTTTCCCAAATATTGAATGTTAAACATAAAATAATTATGTAGAAAAGGCAAAAATCTGCAGTCAGATGTGAATGCATATGATGAAAGGAGATGTGGGATATATATCAATGATGCATCAACCCAACAGTGAGGCAACAATAAAGTAACCAAAACACAATTTAACACATGTAGAAAAATATGACTAACGGCACAATTTATATAAAATTTGACATGAAAATATATAGTTTAGGTTCAAAGTATTTACAAATGTATAGTGATTTAATATTCTATGTTAAATCTAAAAGAATATAATTAAGATGTTAACTTTGCTCTTTTAATATGTTTTTTATTTCTTTTAACTTAAAACCATGAAGCAATTAACATGATGAAATATTTATAGATATTTTATTCATTGTAATTATTCATTTTGAGAAAAGATGCAACAACCTCCACAACCCTTGTTCAATATGAATCCTTAAGTACATGATGAAACAATTACTAATTGAATTAGCACATTTTGTTTAATCAACTGTGTTTAAATGGCAACTGTTATGACTCTGTGCATTGTTTCAGGAACATTAATTTAATAGTATTGTTTTATTTTGATGATTAATGTTATATTGAACCATCTAATACATATTCACATTCAATGCCTTATATTATCAAATATATTCATGTTTTGTTGTCCATGATTTTGGAATTATTTAAAATTAAATGAAAATGCATACTTGCTAAATAAGTCACTAAAATTAATAATTTTCATAACATTTTATGGTCAGATCATATGTTTTCGATCGCCCGTCATATTAATTTGTACTATGCATGTTTTTTCAATGGAAATTGTGACGTCACAATGCATTCTTAATAGAACGAAAACTATCAGCTGACAAAGCAAAACCAGGGAAATACTTGTAATCCAGCATTAGTAACACAATTATATGGATATGTACATGTAAGGATTGGTTGGTTGTTGGTTATAAAAAGTCCAGTGACAAGTATTTCATGCAAATTTAGGACCAGAGAGTTAACAATACATTAACATACAATATGTACATGATGTATAGGTCCTGTAAAAGGCCATCCCGCACAACAAAAGTTAACTAATGCCCACATGTTAGAGTTTAACAGTAAGACGATGAAGATCAAGAGTAACTTTTTTATTCCTTGACCTTGTCACCTTGGGGTGATGTATGCAAAGTAAATAAGGGATTACATGACATACACATGATAAAAGGGGGATGGGGAATGGTGTCATACATGAATTTCAATGATGCACAACTTTTACAAGCCCAAATCCTAACTTTGCCTTGGAACATGCAACTATGCACGAGTGTGGTGATATAGAACGTCGATTCATACATAGCCTATCTGTAGGAAGAACAAATGTACATTTTCCTTCAAAATCTTAGATCCATGATTATTCGATAGACATGATTTAAAATATTGTTCATTTCTACTCACCGATTGTAATTTCCAGCTCAGCTTATATTGTACATGTGGTCTAACATCTGTACCTAAGTTTCCTGTATAAAATATAGTTTGCCGACCTGCAGGTCAGTTTGCCGACAAGAAAATAAAGAGGGTAAATCGTTTACGGTGAAGAATTGTTTTCCGTTTTAATGAAACTTGACAGATCTAATTTATTAATTTTTTATCATCGGAAATGTCCCTCATGGAGAGTAATTCAAATTAAAACGGTTTTATTATGCTGTACAATATTGGTACCTTAGTCATATTCTTTAAATTTACTTCAGGAATACTCACGGTATATTTTCTATTCCGCAGAATTTATCAAAACTTTTCAGTTTAAATATAAATTTGAATGAATTCATTAGCATCTTCTGCAATAATATTAAAACTCTATTTTTAAACGAAGGCTTCTGGTATGTAAAACCAGTTATGAACGAATCTGAATAGATAAAATAAAAGTAAAGATACCTAAAGGAAAGTCAAACGCACGTGTCAAAACATGATGAACGGACAATGCTATATGGCAATAAACGGAAAACGACAAAAGAAAGACAAACAACGATCGAAAATGAATAAATAAAAACAAAACAAGTCAACAACTGCACAATAGATGATAATAGTATAAATTATGGGCTATTTCACAACTATATCAAATCTTGAGAGCCGGGTGAGACGTGATTTTTTTACACTGAGTTGCTAACGTGACGCTAAAATATTTGTATTAAACATATACCGACTGCAACAACCTATGAAATGTTTGTTTTAAACATTTAACGACTGTAACAACCTTTAAAATTTGTAATAAATATTTTATGACTGTCACAACCTTTAAAAGTTGTAACAAACATTTTACAACTGTCCCAACTCTAAAAACGTTGTAACAAACATTTTTGACTGCATCAACGTCTGAAAAGTTGACACAAACAAATTTCAACTGTCCCAACTATTAAAGGTTGGGACAAACATTATCAACTGCCACAACTTTTGGAAAGACTGTAATAAATAGTATTTGACTGTGACAACGCCGTAAATCACTGCAGCAGTCCTTAAATGACTGTTTATAACATTTTGATTTTCACAACCCATAAAAGTGTTGGGACAGACATTAATTAACTGTATCAGTTGCTTCGACAGTCGATCTTCAGTCTTCCACAGACTAAGACAGTCGTACAACGACTGTTACTGGTATGGACAGTTGTTTTTCGTCCAGTAGTGAAACCTGATAAATTCAAACGCTCGCCAATATCAACTAACAAGTTGAATGGAAAACAACTGTCATATTCCTAACTTGATACAGGCATTTTCGGAAGAAAATGATGGGAAAACCGTGGTTTTAGCGCTAGATAATTCTCCCATTTGTATGACAGTTACTTGAAGTTCCGTTATATTGACAAAATTGGATGGTCAACCCAAACAGACATAATTGGTGAACGTGACAATAATTGGGATCCAACAATGAAAACTGTGCAAACATACATTGAAAACATACAAACACAACTGACATTAAAATTCAAACCAACATACAAACATTTCTGACAAAGACGCCAACAAAACATTTTTGTGGCAGATAGAATACACAGTATAGTAAAACATATAAAACATGTAAAGCGTATCCCAATAAATGGGATCTAGCATCCAAAACTGTGTAAAGACACATCACAGACATACAAACACAACTGAACTGAATTCAAACAAACATAGAAATAAATCTGACCAAGATGCAAACAAAAAAAGTTTAAGAAGTTAATAATACATACATTATAATACAAGAGTACACAAAATGAAAACAACACTATAAAAACTTCATTCAAATCTTATCTCTTGACCGGTCCGCATCAGGAACCCCTAAAGACCAAAACCTGATAGGTTGATGCTCAAATACCGCATCACAACAAGAGTCATACGAACAAAAGGAATATAATAGTACAACAGCAAATAAAGGGAAATCTGTAAAGTGAATGAAATGATACACAGCGTCAGCACCTATGATATATAACCCAAGACCATCCTGTATTATTTGTGAAGTAGACTCATAATATTTATCTATTGGGTCTTACTACTTTCCGATGCACATTTTGAGATGTAGGACAATACGTTATTTGACAAAACCCCGACTCATTAATATTTTGCCAAGACATCGATGACGTTTTACAAAGTCTGAGTAGAACTGCCGGCTCTTGTATCTCGTATGAGTCGGGAAATTTATACTCCATACGCGGGTGAATTTGGAATTTTGCTGCTTAGGTAAAGAAAATGTATGATTTAAAAATTATCGTTTGTCATAGATTCTGATATTGAGATGACCGCAGAAGTAAAATCAGAGGTATATGTTTATAAAATGAGGCGGAAGAAGCTGTATCTGTAGGTTTTTTTTTAAATCTCTTGTTCAGGGGGATATATAATTCGGACATAATTAAAAAGTTTGGATTGTTAAAGGAAATAACATCATCAATATACCTGTATGCGAAAATAAATGATGTAGCTTTTTTGAAATGTTCAAGTTGAATTATGTTTAGATGACTAATAATTAAATGGCCAAAGTGGTTGTAAATATATGGAGAGTGGAAACTGTCACAAGTCAGAGGGTTTTTCAAGTATTTTTCTAGACCAAGTTCTTGCAATTCTTATCTATAATATTTTAGGTGCAATGGTTTTGGTGAAGCTGTTAACCAATAGGAACAGACTGATTTTGAAAATAAAGCGGAATTTTATATGTTACTTCTTTTCAATAAAGAATGTTGCTGATGTTGATAGCATTGGTTCCTTTTTTGAAAATAATTGGAAGAAATTTCTTATTTTCATCGTTAAATGGTTCCGATCTTACTGGTTTAAAAGACGTAAAACAGTTACATCACAAATTATATTTACAATTCTGTATTTTGGAAAAAACATATCTACACATTCTAGTCAAGTCTTTTTAGTATTTGAAAAAGTTTACAGGCAGTGAAAAAAGAAAAGTACGAAAAATGCTCTTCATCTGTTAGAAAAAGGCGTACCCATTAAAGGGCTATTAGTATTGTGGTTAATGTTCTCATTGATGCGTACTTTTATGGATAAAAGAGGAACATGGTCCGGTTGATTGAATTAGTTATATATAATCTTGAACAGAGCATTTTTATTTTCAGACCGGTGTTAATTCATCCTTATACGCAGTGTTCTGTCGAGGTTTATCAACAGAAAGAAGCCCACACAATGTACTCTTTCGTAAATTTCGTTATCCGTGAATCAATTTTGTGTAATAGGTTTTACCTGTTTAATTACAAGTGAATTCTGGAGTAATTATGAGCATATTGCATGTAAAATTGGTAACGTTAATTTTCTTCATACCACCGGGTCGATTCCTCTTTTGGTGGACTGTTAGTTCCTAAGGGTATCACCAGCCCAGGAGCCAGTACTTCTGTACTGGCCTAAAAATACCGATATTGTGTTATTGAAATTTGCCATTTCAAAATTTCGGAAACTATTTCAAATTAAGGAGTATATCGCCCTCATGCAAAGCTTTGCTCATTGCTCAAATATTTTGGCCTCGAGCTTCACTGAAGAGACACTAATTGTTGAAATGCCCATCTGGTGCAGTAAATTAGTACCGTCAATGTTATTACTACCACTGGATCGATACCCCTGCTTGTGGTCTGTTCCTGGGGGGATCACCAGCCCAGTAGCAGTACTTCGGTACTGGCATGAAAATACAGATATTGTAGTTTTGTAATTTGTTGTTACAAATTTTGGGAATTAATTAAACAGTCAAATATACTAATAGTACATGGTTTTGTTTTAAGTATCCGAGTTCTTGAAGTAATAATTATCTTCAGGCTGTAGATATGACAATATAGGCGTTTTCCTAAGATTTTTGACTTTCTATTTAAATTTAACAAAAATTTCGAATTGAATCTCGACCACAAACGAACACAGTTTAGTATTTTTACTGTTCAAAATATTGATTTCGTTTAAAATAATTTAAAATAACAAACTTTTTCAACATTGTTATTTTTACTAAACCTTTGAAATTGGTAAAAAAACTTTCGGAAATTTGTCTAAAACATCTAAATTTATAAAACCACAAAACAGTTTGGATTGTGTGATTATTGATCAGATTACACGGACCATAGGGAATAGAACCGAAGATCATTTATCATAAAGTCTACCATTGTTTACAGGTTAGGCGTCTTCTGTTATTCAACACAGTTCTATAAACCACAGTTGTATCGATCAAAACTTAAGCTAAATGACTCGAAATCACGGAAATTCTTTAGACCATATTAATATTAGTTTTGCATTATATATTCATTATAAGTAATCAGTCGTTTCGTTGCGTAATATTATTTGTGCCAATGTTATTTTTTATGCCAATTCCAAGTGTTGATTCTTCCGCATATGATTGTTGTATAGAATACATGCATGTGGAATCATGAGTGAGTTATCTTATTGCTGATGTTTCATTTGTAATACTAAAATGTCAATCCGTATTGTTTTATTATCTACAATTCAATTTGTTATATTATAAGGTGTATTGTCTGCATTTAACATTGATGTTAAAAAGAAAATATGATATAACTGCGGAAACAGTTACTTTTTTTAATGACCAACAGGTGTACGAAATACAAACCATTGTTGAAATATTAACAGGTTTATGTTTTATTAACAGGTTAATATGTTTTATTAACAGGTTAATATGTTTTGAAACATGAAAGAATAAATACACCAACCCAAAGGTTTAAAGAAATAAAAGTTCAAAGTCACGTTTAAGGAAATAAATAAAAAAAAAAAGTTTTGATTAACCGCACGTCGTAAATAATAAAGGCACCTCAATATAGTTGTTTTGCACAACTGGCAACCCTTTGGAAGAAATTTCTCAGCTTTTATATTTGAGATTCACTGCAAGATATATTGAAGTTGCAGCTTAGGTTCGAATGGTTAAAATTTAAGCACGAAAAATTAAATCGGAGTAAATATTTACTTCTAGATCCATTTCAGACTCCAATTCTACACTTAGTACTGGTAATTGACGATCGAGCTTAATATTGAGTTCAAATTACATTTAACAACTTGACGCTTATGTCGAGTCTATATTCTATTTAAATATTGACTTATAGTTGAAGTTGGAACTAGATTCCAAATCAATATCAATCAAATAATAGTCGTAAACAATAAAATCACTAATTCATAGCCCCATTGCTTTCTACGTTAATTCTTTAATTTCAGGCATTCATCGCTATTTTGTATAAAGTTTAATTAGAGTGACATTTATTTCATATTAATATTATACCTTATCCAAAAAATTCAACATACGTTCAATTGCATATAGCACGCACTGGTTCCCGGACTGGTTTGGTAGTATAAAACAGGTACGTCTGCTTCAATGTTATATATTTGTTTTATTATTTAAGAGAAACCTGTGTAATGGTTCAACAGTTATATTTAGTCATTATGCATTCAATTGATACCAACATACTCCAAATGTTTTACTTATCGACAAAGTTACAACTATGCGTAGAAACTATTTTATCTAAAATATGTACTACTTTCTTGCATGTTCTATTTGACCGCGCCAGAATTAGTGGGTCTATACTTTAAGTATCTTGGTATCTTCACATTCATCTTCTTTTACATGATATCTCAATTACATGTCATTCAGCCAAAGTTTTTTCGTACATTGATATACAAATATTCGGAGACCACTCGATCTAATTGTCTAAAATAAGAAATGAATTTTGAATTGCTTAACTTTTCATGAATTGTGTTTTTAATAGAAATTTGAACTTAAATACTAACTAAATAAAGGCAACAGTAGTATATTGCTATTCGAAATTCATAAATCGATTGTGAAAAAAACAAATCCGGGTTACAAACTAAAACTGAGGGAAACACATCAACTATAAGAGTAGAACAACGACACAACAGAAACACAACACTAAAATGGAACACACACAGAAACGAATTATAATATAACAATGGCCATTTCCTGACTTGGTACAGGACATTTTAAGAAAAAATGGTGGGTTGTACCTGGTTTTGTGGCTAGCCAAATCTCCCGCTTTTATGGCAATCTTAAATATAACATTAAAATGACAATGACTACAATACAAAAAAATGGGAGAACATACAGGACAGAGAAGCACACAAATAATAGCTATCAAAAGGTACCAGGCTTATAATTTAATACGCCAGACGCGCGCCTCGTCCACACAAGACCCATCAGTGACGCCCAGATCAAAAAAGTTCGAAAATGCCTGAGATAAGAAAATCCTTTGTATTTAGAATAATTCATACTTTTGCAAACAGTAAATTTATAAAAATGACTATATAATAGATATACATGTTGACACCGAAGTGGTGACTAACTACAGAATTAAAACGAATACGTAAAACAACCTAAATCAGCACATAAAAAAGGCACAGCCGAACAACGTATTATATGTTAGCCGAAGAGATCGACGCACAATGTGACGTCACATATAAATTTCTATAAATTTCCAAAAAATAGGATAGAGTTCAAGATTAGGTTTGTAATACTGATATATCATGTATTAATAACAATGAAAATTACGTAACTTATTAATATAGATTGTGGTAGTAATTAGGTAATCAATTGTATTATCAAGCTATGTCGGTATTTCTTTTGAATCAAACTGTAAACCAAATACATCGTATAAATTTAGTTGACCCAAACTAAAATCTTATAAATGAACTGGGTGATTAATTATCTTTACCGTAACACACGAATAGAACAGAAAAAAATAAGATTTACAACTACAAACGATAAGACATTTGACAAAATCCGACGAGAATAACAAATATAACATCAAAACTAAATAATTGGATTTTGGATAGAAAATACCGTGACACGTCTTATAAGCAATGCGAATTCACACTCAGCAAAACAGTCACAATCAGGAATAAGTCACGTTCGGTACTTAAAAGATCAGACGACGTAATGGCAAACCACAATCTAACACGTGGTAAAAATGTCCCTTGTAAAACAGTATTGCACCTCATACTTTAAATCGAACATTTATTCAAAATCAAATAAAAACTCGAATTTAAACTCAAACTCTGTCCCGAATTGAACACAGTTTAATTTTTATTTACGATTCAAAATATTGATTTCGTGTATAATAATTCAAAATATCTAAAAATTATTAACAAGGTAAATTCAAACAGGGGAGGAGGGGGGTCCATTAAAACCTGACAAAATTAAACTCTCCACTATATCAACCAACGGATCGAAAGAAAATGAAATATCCTGACTTGGTACATGCAATTTCTGAAGAAAATGATAGGTTTAACCTGGTTTTATAGCTGGCTAAACTTTCCAATTGTTTGACTTGTTTATAGTTCCGTTATATTAACCAAATTGGGTGATCAACCCAATAAGACATAATTGGTCAAATATGTTTCCGCTTTTTCAACACTGCAATTTCAGTCCCCGAGGGTATCATCAGCTCAGTATTCAGTACTTTGGTACTGACATGATTTAACAAACTTTTCTAAAATTGTCCGTTTATAAATTTTGAAATTATTAAGAAACTAAGGTTTCAACTCCCTCAGGCAAAGTTGACTTTAGATGAATTTGGCTATCAATAATAGGTATTTTTGTCATATAGCTCTTCAACGGTTTCGGTACTTATACTTCACGGATTTCAAATGTTTGGCTTTGAGCGTTCCTGATGAAGGTAAATCCAGAAAAGCGCTTCGGACACATTGAAATTATTAAACGTGTTGTTTTCAATTTTTAAACTAAACTTTCAAAATGAATTAAAAAAACCATTTTTAGAAGTTTTTGAACTTTTGTCAACAGACTTCCTGTTTCAATTGTTTTACACTTGTCATTTTGGGGCACTTTATAGCTTGCTGTTCAGTGTGAGACAAGGCTCCGTGTTGAAGGCCGTACTTTGACCTTTAATTGTTAACCTTTTACACATTGTGACTTGGATGGAGAGTTGTCTCATTGGCACTCATACCAAATTTTCTTATTTCTATATTCTAAATTCATAAAACCACAAAACAGTTTAGATGTTTTGAATTTTGTATACGGTACACGGACAAAGTGAATAGAAGTCTTGCTTTCAAATAGTATATCACTGTTCACAGGTTAGATAACTTTTGTTATACAATACATTTCTATTAAACGTAGTTGTACCGATATTTATCTAAGCACCATGAATAAAAATATTAAGATTTATTTTAGACCATAAGTATTTCATATCTGTTTGATATATTCCAGATCATTATTGGCATTATGTCGTTTCATTACATAATATCATTTGAGTCAATATAGTTATCCAAGTTCCAAATCTTTTTTCTTCCACATAAAATTGTTGTATAGAACACATGTACGTACAATCATGAGTGAGCTATCTAATTGCTCATGTTTCATTTGTATTATTGAAATTTTAACCCGCAATGTGTTATTATCTACAAATCAGTTTGTATTATTATTAAGTGTATTGTCTGACATTAAACATTGAATTTGAAAGGAAAACTATGATAAAATCCTTGAAATCAGACACAAATCATAGACTTAGGACCAACAGGCGTGTGAAATACAATCTATTATTGAAAAATTAGTAGGTAAAAATGTTTAGAAATTTGAAAAAGTGAACGTCAGGGTATAAGATACATTAAAATTTCACAGTCACAAATCAGTAAATAAATACAAAATATGTTTGACCGCTGGCGCGTCGTAAAAAATAAAGGCAAAACATTATAGTTTTCAGGCTCAACTTGCAATATTTTTGAAATCTTATCAAACTTCGAAGTATGAACATGTTCTCAGCTTAACATAGGAGCTTCACTCTAAGATATAGTTTATTCAAGTTGAACTTAAAATTATAATGAATTACGCTTTAGATTAAACGTACGCTGCAGCATAGGTTCGAAAATATGTTAAAATCAAAACTGAACTTTAATATTTACTCTCAGGTTCTGTTAGGGTTAATCAGATATAAATATCGAGTTTATTTCCTAGTTAAAGTTGGACTTCCAGTTGAAGTTTGAACTTAAATCAAACTACAATCAATAGGCGTCTTAAGTATCTTTGTATCTTCACATTCATCTCCTTTTATATAAAATGTCCATTATATACCATTAACACAAAGTCTCTCTGTACAAAAACATTACTTTTGATTACTTGTGTTATATAATAGGAATTTGAACTCAAACACTAACTACAACAGTAGTTTCCTCAGACTTAAAGTCGAGCGTTTACCAAATTCACATTATTTTTTAAAACAGTTTGAGATATTGATTTCGTGTATCAATTAAAAATATCAACATGTTTCCAATTTTCAAACATTGTAATTGAAACTAAACGTTCATTATTGGTAAAAAAAATGGAAATATGTTTTTTTGAAGTTTTTGAACTTTTGTCTGAAACATTTAAATGTATATCTATAAAACCTCAAAAGGTTTAGATGTATTGAATTTTGTATACATTAAACGGACATAGTGGACAGACGGTTTTCAAATAGTATACCATTGCTAACAGGTCAGACTACTTTTGGTATTCAACACAAATTTATCAAAAACATTTGTAGCGATATTAATTTAACCACTTTGACTCTTTGATTTTAAGATCATAAGTATATTATTTTTGTTTGATATTTTCCAGATAATTTTTGGCAATATACCGTTTCATTACTTAATATTATTTGTATTAATATTGTTTTTAAGTCATTTCGAAATCTTTTTTGTTCCACATATAATTGTTGAAGAACACATGTACGTAGAATGATGAGTGAGTTATCTAAATGCTCATGTTTCATTTGTAATATTGAAATGTTGACCCGCAATGTGTTATTATCTAGAATTCAATTTGTGTCATTATTAGATGTTTTGTCTGACATTTTACATTGATGTTAAAAGGAAAATTGTGATAAAATCCTTGAAAACAGAATCAATTCATTGTCTGAGGACCAACATGCGTGCGAAATACAAACTATTATAGGCAGATTAACAGGTTAACATTTTTTTGAAATATGAAAGAATAACTGGGACTAACTCAAAGTCACAAATAAGGAAAAAAGATACAAAAATATGTTTGACGTGTTGGGCGTTGTAAAAATAACGGCAAACTAATATAGTTGATTTGCAAAACTGGCAATCTCTTCGAAGTTCTGTCTTTTTTATAAGGATGAACGTGTTTGCAGCTTTACATTTTAGCTTCTCTGCACGATATAGTTGATGTTCAGGTTGGAGTTACACTTTAGTTTAGAATAAAGCCGCAGCGTAGGTTCAAATTTATTTTAGAAACAAATAAAGAATTAACTATTTACTTCCAGTGTCAGTTAGAATTGTTTTTTAAACACGAACTCGATATAAAGTACCAGTAACAAACAACCGAGCTTTACACCTATTTGAAATTACGTTTAAAATTTGACTAAAATGTCGAGTTTACCCGATTTAAGGTGGATCATCGGTATATATTTACTCAGATAGAATTTTCTTATACCTTGCTAAAATGAAGATTTTACCATGCTTTTTTCAAAAATATGATAAAAGGTATAGGCCACCGTGCTTTTTTTTCAAGCTACAAGTTGTGTAAAATTGCCCAAATTTGCATAGATTGTTCATGAAAAAACACATTTTCGTGAATAAAAAGAAATCTTTGAGATAGAATTTTGAAATAAAATATGAGAAGATAGGTTTTATAATATGCTTTAAGAAAATAAAAAGAAAAAAATAGTGTCACTGAATTTGTTTACTTGCTACAAGTAAAAAATAAAATTTTCGCTATCAATCCATTATAGAATTTTTAATATAAGAGTAATCTCCCCTTAAATGGCTAAGTTGAAAAATTGATTCTAAAAACACAAATATTTGGTATTTGTTTAAACATTTTGGATAATGCAATAAATCACCTTTTTTTTTCTTTATACAAATAAACAGTCTTACACATAAACTGCAAATCTGTCTCAAAATTTTTCAGGTTTTTCAGAAGCTTGAAAAACTTTTGTGTAAAACATCTATATCTATTAAACCACAAAACAGATTAGATCTTTTGAATTTTGAATACGTTACACAGGCCATCATGAATACAAAAGAATGTCATTAAGGATGTAGTACACCGTTGTTTACAGGTAAAGTTACTTGTGTTATTCAACACAGTTCTTTTAAACAAAGTTGTACCGATGTTAACTTGAGAACAATGATTCAAAATATCCGATTGTTTAAGACCATAACTTTATTACTTTTGCATTATATTTTCAAGATCATTTTTAGCAATCAGTCGTTTCATTACTTTATATTATTTGTGTCAATATTGTTCTTATGCCATTTCCAAATCTTTTTCCTTCCACATATAATTGTTGTATAGAAAATATGTACGTTACATCATGAGTGAGTTATCTAAGTGTTCATGTTTTATTTGTTATGTTGAAATGTTAACCCCATTATATCTTATGATCTAAAATTCAATTTACATTATTATAAGAAGTGTTATCTGACATTTAAAATTAATGTGAAAAGGAAAATATGATAAAAATCCTTGAAAACAGAAACAATTTATTGTCTAAGGACCAACAGGCGTGCGAAATACAAACCATTTTATTGACAGATTAACAGGTTCCAACTTGTTCCTTTATTCATATGAGGCTGACTTCATACAGGAACTTCTTAGGAAGAAAGAAAAGAAGTCAGCAGTATCGTTTAACTTTACTTTCCCCTATATAGATGATGTTCTCTCACTAAATAATTCAAAATTTGGTGACTATGTTGAACGCATCTATCCCATCGAACTTGAGATAAAAGATACAACAGATACAATTAAGTCTGCCTCATATCTTGACTTACATCTAGAAATTGACAACGAGGGTCGGTTTAAAACAAAACTTTATGACAAAAGAGATGATTTCAGTTTCCCAATTGTGAATTTTCCATTTTTATATAGCAACATTCCAGCAGCGCCTGCATACGTAGTATATATATATCCCAGTTGATACGATACTCCAGGGTTTGTATTTCCTATCATGATTTCATTGATAGAGGGTTGCTGCTCACAAGGAAGCTTTTAAACCAAGAGTCCCAAGTGGTGAAGTTGAAATCATTCCTTCTTAAATTTTACGGACGCCATCACGAGTTGGTTGACCGTTACGGAATATCTGTTTCAAGATGATAGCGGATATGTTCCTAATGTCGTTACTACAATCCCGTCCCCTTTTCCCGAATGTGACCTACCATATTAGACTTATTACCGGGGTTTGTACTAACATGAGCAGCACGACGGATGTCACATGTGGAGCAGGATCTGCTTACCCTTCCGGAGCACCTGAGATCACCCCCAGTTTTTGGTGGGGTTCGTGTTGCTCAGTCTTTAGTTTTCTATGTTGTGTTTTGTGTACTATTGTTAGCCTGTTTGTCTTTTTCTTTTTTAGCAATGGCGTTGTCAGTTTATTTTCGACTTATGAGTTTGAATGTCCCTTTGGTATCTTTCGCCCCTCTTTTACATGGTCTGAAATTTGAAGAAAAGTAAATGACCTAACAACATGTTTTGACTGCTTCCACGTTGTTACTGATAAGGCAAACCAACATATAACTAGTTGTTTGTCTATCTAGTTTTTTAGAAGTCCTATCAATTTTCCTAGAATAAACGTGTTCTTAGTTTTACATTTGAGCTTCTCTGTAAGATAAAGAGTATGTTCTAGTTTAAGTTGAAGGATTATAATTTTGATTTATATTCATTATACCTACCAGTGAGAATTAACTTTATTTGATTAGAATATAATTCTTGTTAACTACTTATCGCACACATTTAAGTGATATAGAATAAAAACGTCCATAGGATGTCGAACACCTTACCTGTGTGACACACTTGTATACAGATAATCTAATTAGTTTTACTTTTTGTGAGAATTAATCTTTACATGTTTCATAAATGTTTCAAGTTTTCTACCAACATTATCTGTTGAAGACTGTCCAATTTTACCTTTTGTTTCATAATCTTACTCATGATCAAAGCGAATATCACCAAACATACCCCTTTTATCTGGTTTACAAGAATCGATATTTCCTAACCCTTACCCTAACCCTAATCGATATTTCCGACCTTGTGTCAAAATCTGTGTTCCTAGACATTCTAGGAAAACCCAAATCCTCGTCTAGATTAAAAACTTAGGGAATAATGGTTCTAAGGATGTCAGGTCTGAAAACACCTTGTGTATCTCTTTGCTGACCCCTTAAGTCAAGTTATACCTTGAGTTCCCTATTCTGAACTAGATTATCGTTGTCCATATCTTTAGAAGTGGCTTACGATTGCTGAACTAAAGTCTAAAACTTCGTATCAAATTTGTCTTGCAAACCTTTTAGCTTTTCATCGTACTCTTATTGTAAAGCCGTCGATTAAGAAGGTCGTTTCTTTGCCTTTACGATCTCACCATTCATTCTTGTTCTAGACATTATGCCCTAATAATGCATGTGCTTCAATCGCATACTAGCTTTATCTTTTGATGTTATCCGTAAAATTCTCAACTGTATTGTTGGATAATTATTAACTATTTGGTATACAAATGGCTACTACAAGTATTGCTAGACGAAAAAAAATTCGGAACTTCGCTGATATTAAACTGATTAGTTGTACGAATTTAGCTCAATTTGTAAAATAGTACAGAGAATTGAAGAAGATCTTGATTTCATATGAAAATGTTGAGCATGTAAAGAAGTTATATGCCAAATAATGTCAACGGTTTGAAATATTTCAGTGAGTGCATTCACAGCGTTTGGATTTATGCACGTTTTAACAACTATGGAACTAATCTCTGACGATTGTCAAACAAACTGTGGATCGCGGATGGCAAAACGCATGAAGAGGATATAACCGATGAAAATGATATATAGTTTAAACTGTCAGCCGTTTCAGTTTAAGTTCGTCAGTGTCGTCCCGTTCAAGATAACAGAGTGCATACTTAGCGGCTTATTGCGGAACATAAACTTAAAATATTTTCTGAACAACGTGAACTAAAACAAGCTTTTAAAGAAATTGACTCCAAACTACAGTTATTGTAGAAAAAATCTGAGCTGGAGGAAACGAATCTTAAAGTCAGTATGGCAAGAAGCAGTGGAATAGGAGACGGATACTAACGCGGATATTTACGACCATTCAGAATGTTTATCAAACAGTACAGAGATCAATATCTGTTAGTGACACTGTAAGTTATAACGTGAACTCTGTTTCAGGACAAATTAGAACAACGCGTTCTGCAGCAAACAATCAACAAAAGTGTATTAATTTAACAGTAGGCGAGAATCAGTGTTCAGCCAAGATTTTCAGATGTCAGCATTTAAAGTACTAAAACAGCTTTCCAGCGGTAAGCATCGACACTTAATGAAATATTTAAGTTGCCAAAAACATAATTTATAACTAATAATGTACTGAAATGTTACACATATGTACTTTTACGGTACTACAATCTGTCGATAACTATATTTTGGCATTGTACAAGGTCATTTTTTTTCACTGACTATTAATGACGTTTTTATACTAAATCCATTCGATGTTGGATGTATACTGATTGATATTTTAGTCTTAGATACATGATTTTTTTATAAGTTGTTATTTGCTTTGAACTAGCTGTCAGTAACTGCGAGTACTCTCAGATCTGTACTTAGTATATTTTTTGTTGTTAGGGATGATAGCTGGATATATACCCTGCCACGTCCTTTCTGTGTTTTTGTTTAATGTTTTCGATCTGATGAGTTAAGCCTTTTTCAACTGATTTTTATAGTTTGTTCTTATGTTGTGCTGTTGCCCTACTGTCCCAGGTTAGGGGGAGGGTTGAGCGCTCCCAAAACATGTTTTACCCCGCCACATTCTTTATGTGCCTGTCCAAAGTCAGGAGCCTGTTCAGTGGTTGTCGTTGGTTCATGTCTGTCATATTTGTTTTTCGTAAATTGTTTTGTTATAAATCAGGCCGTTCGTTTTGTCAATTAATTTGTTTCATATTTTTCATCTCGGGGCCTTTTATAGCCGACTATACGGTATGGGTTTTTCTCATTGTTGAAGGCAGTACGGTTGCCTATAATTGCTTAAATCCACTTAATTTGAAATTTGGTGGATAGTTATCTCATTGGCAATCAAACCACATCTACTTATTTTTATATCCTATGGACTAATGTGAATTTATCAGGGATTTGGAGACTAACATTTAAAATAGAATACGTGATAATAGTTTTATACTAAGTTACTAAGTTACTAACGTACTTAGACAATTCGATAGGCCTCTTCATATTGAAAGGTTATCATAGTTATTATTAGAAATGCAAAAATGTTAAATCAAATTGTATCAGTTAGGGTTTGCTTCAGATATTGACAATACTAACATTAAGATGTATTGTTAAACGTCTTCCTACGTATATAAGAGTAAGATTGGTTGATATCACTCTTTCAATAAACGAGTCTGGCAGGAAACCTCGGTTCCCATTTTAAGCAAAATGTGTTGTTGTCAAATCACGTATTGCTAGTATTATCTGTGTAAGGAAAACAATCAGAACAAGGGTGATTT
Organism: Mytilus coruscus; assembly: GCA_017311375.1. Classification (NCBI taxonomy): domain Eukaryota; kingdom Metazoa; phylum Mollusca; class Bivalvia; order Mytilida; family Mytilidae; genus Mytilus; species Mytilus coruscus. The sequence goes on along the minus strand of CM029601.1, from coordinate 2,738,755 downwards.
ATTTAACACGATGTTCCCAATAGAGCTCACAGTAATGCTACTGTTGAGAATAAAGTTACTACGTTAACCACTCACAATGTAAATAACACAGCTAAGCATGTGCAAAAATGTAAATGTTGTTCAGGTTTTTTTTTATAGATTTGAAATCTTGTAGTAAATTCAAGTGTATGAGTTTAAATGATCTGTGTAAAAGTAAATTAACAAAAATACCGAACTCCAAGGAAAATCCTAAACGGAAAGTCCTTTAACAAATGGCAAAATTAAAAGCTCGAACTCCAAGGAGAATTCAAAACGGAAGTCCCTTTTCAAATGGCAAAATCAAAAGCCAAAACACATCAAACGAATGGAAAACAACTGTCATATTTCTGACTTGGTACAGGCATTTCCTTATGTAGAAAATGGTGGGTTAAACCTTGTTTTATAGCTAGCTAAACCTCTCACTTGTATGACAGTCGCACAAAATTAAATTAAATTAGTGTGTACTTTATAATTTTGTTTTAATTGTTTAAAAGGGAAACATTTGTAGAAAAATCAAAATCATGTACTGTATGTGAACGTATGTAAAGCATCACATTTTGTTCATTCGTTGGTTTAAACCTGGATTTAATAATTCAGATACTCAGCACTTTGTGAATTGTGCAAATACTAAATGTTCTGCTTTGGGATTATTCCTTTCATCGTGAAGGATGGGAACGGTAACTCTTGCCACACGTTTGCCTTGCTAGACAACGATGCAGGTGAGACTTTATACGAGTCTACTACAAAATTGTAGTATTACCAGTATGCCTGTCACTTTCGCATATAAGTAATTTACCCTATTTAGCTGATATAAATATACCAAGTGATGTCATATAGTTAATTGGTACATATTCACCTAACGCTACCATTCCAATAGAAGTGTTGTCCGGTAACGGAAGACAATCATACGCAATTGGGTAATTCGTGGGCCTATTCAAGATACATAAACATGAAATGTTATAAAAAACATGTATATAGTTAAAAGAGTCAAGAGATGCTGCAACAATTAGAAAGTATGTGGACCACAGACTTTAATGATAAAGTACGAGAAGGTATAAATTGCATGTCTGTAGAGGATAAACAGGCTTTACACATGATAAAGAATATAACGCACAAGGACGGTCATAACAAGTTAGGACACCTTTGGTGCGACAACGATACTTTGCGTTCAATCAATATGGTTCTCGAACAGGCTCGTTTGCAGCAGTTGAAACGTAAGTTGTTACGTGATTACACGTTACATAAGATGTGCACAAAGACTGTCAGTGAATATATAGAAAAAGTTGTATACCAAGGAAGTTACTAACATTGACTCAAAATCAATGTAAGTGTGGTATTTACCTCATCATCCTATTATGAATGATAATAACGCCGGCAAAGTAATTGTAATATTTGACTGCGCATCTAACTACCAAGGAATTCCACTCAACTTCTATACAAGCACCTGAACTGATCAACAGTTTGGTTGGAGTTATTATCAGGTTTAGACAGGGGCAAGTATATCTAACCGCCGACATTGAAGCAATGTTCCATCAGGTATGTGTCCGAGAAGAAGACTGTGATGCTGTGCGGTTCAAATGGGGGACTAACGAAGATTTAGATCAGAAACCTACAATTAATTGTATTCAGGTACACTAATTTGGTTCTACCTCGTGTCACAGTTGTATTGCATATGTACTTAAACGTACTGCAAGTGATTATATGTACCTTTTAAGTCTGAAACACAGTTCATCTTATCTTATCTTATCTTTTGAATTTGTATATGAATCTTATCTTATCTTATGTTATGAAGTTATATATGAATCGTGAAAGAAACTACGTATCATTGTCTGTTTAGTATAATGTTATACACTTACTTGTATTTAATTATATTTACTAACGTAACATTATCTTATTTATTTGTAGAGAATCGAATTTTAACAATTGGATATGAGATCCAGGTATTGATATTTTTAATAGAATGAAGATAATAAAGATGCATAAATTTTACGGACGCCATCACGAGTTGGTTGACCGTTATGGAATAACCGTTTCACAGATGATATCGGATATGATGGTGCCACATGTGGAGCAGGATCTGCTTACCCTTCCGGAGCACCTGACATTACCCCCAGTTTTTGGTGGGGTTCGTGTTGCTTAGTCTTTAGTTTTCTATGTTGTGTCATCTGTACTATTATTTGTCTGTTTGTCTTTTTATTTTCAGCCATGGCGTAGTCAGTTTGTTTTCGATCTATGAGTTTGACTGTCCCTCTGGTATCTTTCGTCCCTCTTTTCAATCACATAATCGCTTATCTTTTGATGTTATCCATAAAGGCTTAACAATTTTCCAGTTTGAATTGTTTTACACCAGTCATTTTGGGGCACTTTATAGCTTGCTGCTCGGTGTGAGCCAAGGCTCCGTGTTGAAGGCCGTACTTTGACCTATAATTGTTTACCTTTTACACATTGTGACTTGAATGGAGAGTTGTCTTATTGGCACTCATACCACATCTTTTTATTTCTATTTATAAGTTTACTATCTTTGCTATTTCAGGGTCCAAATAATGGCTCTTATCCTTACCTCCGCCTTTGACTTGATATCTTCATCTTCATCTTCTTCTTCTTTTTTTAAATACAATGTCTTGAAAGAAAGGTATCAGAGTAATCTGAGAAAACAGGTTTTTGAGTGTCGAAAATAGAAGCGTATTTTAAATTACTTTACTAGCATTGAATGTGTTTTTTTTTTCTTGACTTGAATTATATTCAAACACGAACTAAAATCCGCATTTTAGCTAAAACTTCCAGTCGTGCTTTTATTCAAATTCACGTAAAAACTCGAATTTAAACTTGAACTCTGTCTCAAACTTGACCTCTAGACTCCAATACAGTTTAAATGTGTTTTTACTGTGTAAAATCTTGATTGCACGTATTACATTCAAAATATTAAACATTTTCCAATTTTCAACATTGTCATTTTGACTAAAACTTTTTGAAAATTGTTGTTTCAGAAGTATTCGACCGTTTGGTTTAAAATTATTTAAATTTACAGAACTAAACATCAGTTAATACATTTTAATTTGTTATACGCTACACGGCCAACAGTGGTTGCACATTAATGAGACACATTAGTCCAAAATAATTACTAGTTTTAGCTCAAGAGAGACTGGGGCGAAAGATACCAAAGGGACATTCATACTCATTACTGAAAAAAAAAAAATAACCAAAGGACAAGCAACAATATACAAAACATAACATAGACAACCAAAGACTGAGAAACACAAACCCCACCAAAACCTGGAGTTATCTCAGGTGCTCCGTAAGCAGACCATACTCCACACGTGACACCCGTCTTGCATTATATAAGTTAAAACTCGGTGATTAGTCTGATTTGGTAGGTCACTAATTCGGGAGGACGTTATTGTGGAACCGTAGATATCAGTGGAACCTATATGGCATCGTTTCTTCGTATGTGACTCAATCACCATGCAAATCTAGAAATTAGTATTCAGCGCTTTTGTGTTTACATGAAATATCATTGATATGTTCGTTTTCTGTAAATTTACAGTTTATAAGATGTTTAAGCATTCAAAACATTATAGGTTTCTACCCCAGGCATAGATCGCCTTAGCCGTATTTGGCACTACGTTTCTGAATTTTCGGTTCCTAATGCCCTTTAACTTCTTGTTTTATTAAGCCTTCCATCTATTTAAATCGAGCATCACTGTTGAAGAGTATGTAGACGAAATGCTCGTCTGATGTACCAAATAATAAGCCTGGTATCTTTAAAGAGTTTCCCCCTCATTGTATTTTTTTAAAATTTTGGAAATCGTTAGTCCTTTAATTTTAGGGTAGAAATTTGACAATTCATCAATCAGAATTCACAATTGCCTCTAGCAGTCACGTTTTCACTGGATCTGTAATATCAGAAAAATAATATTTTCAAATAATCGTGTGTGCAGGGAAGGGGTTAGGTAGGGCTTTGATTCGTAAAACGATGTTAGACAAACATCATTCATTTAAGAAAGCATATACCAAGTGCAAATGGTACAGACGATATCCATGTATTTTTTCTAATCTTTATCAAATGGATTAAGAATATATGAGGATTGATATATCTCTAAAGATTACAAAACTTGCGTTTTTTTATGAGCATAAAGGATCGATCAATACCACATATCAATCAGGAAAAAAACGCATACAAACTTAAAACGACCAAGTTTTAAAATCAATTTTACGAAAGAAGGTATCAATCATCAGCTTTTGAAGTGAACTAGGTCATTTTTTAACCATACCTAATATAAAAAGAGGTACTTTAAGACGGAGAGAAGTGACATTCCAATTCACACAAGGTTATCACAGAAAAAAAAAGACCACATCTACAAAACTTTATGACAAAAGAGATGATTTCAGCTTCCCAATTGTGAACTTTCCATTTTTATGTAGCAACATTCCAACAGCGCCTGCATACGGAGTATATATGGCCCAGTTGACACGATACTCCAGGGCTTGTGTTTCCTATCATGATTTGCTTAATAGAGGGTCTCAGCTCATAAGGACGCTATTAAACCAAGAGTTCCAAGTGGTGAAGTTGAAATCATCCCTTCGTAAATTTTACGGACGCCATCACGAGTTGGTTGACCGTTACGGAATATCCGTTTCACAGATGATAGCGGATATATTCCTTATGTCGTAACTACAATCCCGTCCCCTTTTCACGAATGTGACCTACCGAATTAGACGTATTCCCGGGTTTGTTCTAACATAAGCAACACGACGGGTGCCACATGTGGAGCAGGATCTGCTTACCCTTCCGGAGCACCTGAGATCACCCCCAGTTTTTGATTGGGTTCGTGTTGCTCAGTCTTTAGTTTTCTATGTTGTGTTTTGCGTACTATTGTTTGTCTGTTGGTCTTTTTCTTTTTTAGCCATGGCGTTGTCAGTTTATTTTCGACTTATGAGTTTGAATGTCCTTTTGGTATCTTTCACCTCTTGTTTTATTTCAGAAGATACATATACACAAACAAAACTATTAATTTAGAGATTATTTCATCTGACATATCCCACTGAGCTGATTTTTTTTCAAAATGTGTAGTTTTCAGCAACGTCGTTGAATTTTTTAAATGCATAGAAAATGAAAGGATATGGAGTAAATGTACATGGGACAAAATCGCACACAATACATAGAAAACATAGAAAATTATCAATGAACAGGGCTTTTATTCCTGTTCTTGTATGATGAATAAAATCAATTCCAGTATCTTGTATTTTTTTATATAAAAATACCACTGGGTCGAAGCCACAACTAGTGAACAGTACAACGAGGGGTGTTCAGTGCTTTAATATTATATATATATATATATAAAAAGATGTGGCATCAATACTAATGAGACAAATATCAAATAAAAGACCAAAAATCAAATTCTTTCGGATTTCGAATGTCTGGTATCATCAGCTCAGTGGTCAGTGTTTCGTTTCTGACATGATTTATGACATATATATATAAATTTGGCTATTATGTTTCGGTCCTTTTTTATCACATAGCTCCTAATGTTTCAGCGTGTCTACACATCCCTTTCTTTCAAATGTTTTAGCGTTCTTGATGAAGGTAAATCCTAAAAAGCGCTTCATACGCACGACATTAATAAAGTGAGCTACATCAATAGAAATCGACCTTATGCAAGTACTATGATTAATTTTGGAAAATTCAAATAAGAAATAATAGACGAATTTTTGTCTGTTTTGTAGGGTTCTCATAAAATCTCAATTTTCAAACAGTTACAGACTTTCCAAAGAGATTTTGTAACCTAAAATAGGTTAACAGATGTATTGATATTCATTTTCAAAAGGTCGTTTCTATCTGACGCAGCTCAAGTGTTATTTGCATTTTTGAACAAAAGCACTTTTGAGAAACGAGTATTAGAAATGCATATATGGGGCAGCATATTGTTTTCTATAAATGTCGTTTTTTGTATAAACGGTGATACTGACATAAATCTAATATATGTGTGTTCAGAAACTTACGCCCACCAACTAAGAGTAAATGATTCTAGTAATTGAAAGCTGAACTTTACGACAAATGTAATGATTTCGATTTCGAAAACAGTTAAAGTCGAACCGCCGAGCAAAATGCATATATTATTCCATTTTCAAAACTGAATGAATTTCAAAACAAATACATATAGGTGAGTATTATAATTGTCTGAGGTTTTCCCTCGCTAAGGTTACGCAATATTCATCAAATTAAATAACCAAAATCAAACATTTTTAATTCATATTTCTTTATAAAAGTGGTTTAATCTTTAATTACCTGTCTTGGTTCTACGAAAAGCCTCTATATCAAGTTTACACAACATCAGATAAAATTTTTGCACATTTAATTTTGTACAGGTAACATTTTAACTGTATTCAAAATGGAACCCTAAAATGAAATGGTGTAAAAACAAGCATTCACAACTTTTGACGTGGCCCGGTATTTATACATCCCGCCATTGTGTTATTGTGCTATGGTCATTTTTGTATTCTCGTCTTTCATTTTTGTTTATGTACTTTGTCTATAGAGTGTCTATATGCCATTTTGTATTTCTTTGTTGAAAAAGTTATTTGTTTTTATAGTGATTAAGATTATAACACAATGTTGACTGCTGTACCCCAATTTTGACATTTTACCTATTATGTCTGTTTGTTTTGCTTACACATTGTCAGGAATATAACAGCTGTTTTCCATTCGTTTGATGTGTTTGAGCTTTTGATTTTGCCATTTGATAAAGGACTTTCCGTTTTGAATTTTACTTGGAAGTCGGTATTTTTGTTATTTTACTTCTATTAAGAGTTGCTTAATTTTTGAATTATATCTTAGTCACTCAGATACTTAGAAGATACTATAAAAGATGTTTTCATATTATTTTTGTAATCAATAAACAATAGGCTTACCTAACTTTATATCTTATGAAATGTTATTTATGTAACTTGACTGTTCCATCTTGTTTATCAAATACTTTCTAAATTTCAAGGGACAAATTAATTTTTTTACCATTTTTAAATTGACGTCAACTACCAAACTGTCTCGTTTCGTATTTTAAGAAAGATCATTCATGATCAATATCATTAACCTTTCTTGTTGATTGATTTCCATCTACAAGCAAGATTATATTTGGGGAGCGAATGTATTTAATTTTTAACATCTCCCCATCCGGCTATGAAAATAAAATTGTATTTTATCATTAATTTATGTTAATGTTATCATTTTAATCTGCATTGATTCCTGCAAAAAAAGTCAACATGAACTGTCGTCAGAGCTTGATACAAAATAATGACAATCTTGTTTCTGGTAAAGATTAAATCCCAGATGTTATTTGTAAATAAACTTGTTTGCAGTTTATCTCAGTCCTAGATTTGTGGGTCTGAGCAATCACAAACATGTTTAACTGCACGTCTTTCTTTATACGCATATCTCAAATTAGGGGCTCGTAGGTCCGTGTCGTTGGAGGTTGTATGTGATATTTGTCTATTGTTTTGTAATGCATAAAGCCGTAGGTTTTCAGTATCATATTTTGTCATGTCGGAGTTTATAGCTGACTATAAGATATGTGATTTGCTCATTCGTGAAGGCCGTACGGTGGCCTATAGCTGCGTACATCTACGTCATTTTGGTAGATTATTGTCTCATTTTCAAACATACCACATCTCCCATTCTTCATAGCATACATCTGGTAGATAGTTGTCACTTCACCACATATTCTTTTTTTTTATGTATACATGTTTTGGTGTCTATATGAGAAAGGCTTTTGCTTCTTTAACTTTAAATACGATTAGAAAGTAGTCGAGCACGTAGATGTAAGTCTAATTGGAAAAAAAATAAACTATTATTCAAACAGAAAGATAAATTTAATGTTTTATATGTACACGTTTTCATATTTTCATGGGAGAGGCATATGCTTCTTTAATTTCAAATACGAGTAGAAAGTAGTCGAGCATGTAGATGTAAGTCTAATTGGAAAAAAATAAACTGTTATTCAAACAGAAAGATTAATTTAATATTTTATATGTACACGTTTTCATATTTTCATGGGAGAGGCATATGCTTCTTTAATTTCAAATACGAGTAGAAAGTAGTCGAGCATGTAGATGTAAGTCTAATTGGAAAAAAAAAATAAACTATTAGTCAAACAGAAAGATAAATTTAATGTCGCGCCATATTTTTTTATGTAAAATTATAATTTATTTACTGACTCACAGTTTTCACAAAAATGAAAATAATAAAAAGTGATGATTTGATATGGTTCTCAAAGGCTGCTGATATTTGTTCATTTGTTTTTAAAGTAACATGTAGAACAAGTATTTTTTATTTTTTATTTTGCATTTTTGTTTGGCATAGAGAACATTTCACGGAATGCAAAAAATACTGATGTATGTTACTACTGGTAAAAGGGCGTAGTATTATGAAATATTACCCCTTGAAAATAAACAAACAAATATCAATGACTCCATACACAGTTCAAGTATACTGTAGTCATATCAGTCATTCGGTCCTTTTACTATTATCCATTCGTTCATAACACTTTAAAACTGCACTACCATATGGTTACAATGATAAAATCAAAGGAGTAGGAAAGAAGTATGTTCACGAAGGGTTAAAATTGGCCCAAAGATTTTGATGTTTATTTGAATCGGGCCACAAAAATACAAATTTCACATAAAAATAGTTGTCATACTACTATTAATACAAAATAACTTCTTTTTGGCACATCACACTAAAAATGACGAAGTAATGACCTCTTAAGTTCTCATTATTTGCGTTGTAACGTAAGTTTTGGTTAAATTTTCAATAATTCTTATCAGTTTTTGTCATAATTTACTTTGGTCGCGACCCCAGATCCAGAAAGTTTTGTCATACTTTACTTTGTTCGCCACCCCAGATCCAGAAAGTTTTTGGGTCTATGTATTCAATATCATCAATGGCAACTTTTGGTTATAGGACATTTTGGATCCTAGGTTACGGCCAAGGGTTTCCTCAAGCTTTTAGGTCCGAAAAATGCTCAAAATCAACGTATTTTAACAAGATATATCCAAAATGTGCTGACTTTGAAGTCTTAGAATGTTCTGTTATTTAGAAATTTATTTAACCTAGTAGTAAGACTTTTGAAAAAGATCCATTTAAGGACCAAAATATGGTCATTTTGACATTTTATGATCAAGTTGAAATTCAAGGCCATATTTGGCCCAAAGTGAACCTCATCATCAGCAATGTTCTTCATTACAAAGAGGTAACATCTAAAACTCCACTTTATTTTGTAAATCAGTCAGTTCCTATTGTATCCTACAGTATCAACAAAACCATTGCATTTAACGTATTCAACTATAAGAAGCATTGCAGGACCATGATTTAGAAGAATACCTTAAATAAAACCCTCTGACATGTGACTGTTCCTACTCGCCTTATATTTACAGCTTCCCTGACCATGTTATTACTGGAGATCCAAACATAATTCAACATAAACATCCCCGAAAGGTGATATCTCATGGTTCTAAGTTCAGAGAACCCCAATACATCAATTGGAACATAACTTCAAAATAATTATTGATTCCATTGAGGACTATGCCCAGAGCATGGACTAAACGCAAAGACGTTGAACAGGACACTTCGTCAGAATGGGTTGATTAGGAATAAATGAGCACTGAGGAAATCCAACATACAGAAACATATCAATTAACATGGATGAGATTTTGGCGAATCATAAGTCCTTCATGGCTGAGGACTTACCTTGTTTGTATTTGATACGTTAAAAGCTAAGCTTCACAAAATTCCGTACAAACAACGGTACATTGCCGGCTTATCTGCATGTTCTACAAAGGAATTGTCAATTAGATTGACAAAAATTCTGTCCGCAGTGAAAGAAGGTCTTCAGAAATGCTGTGAAACTGTTTACTCGCGTGGTGATATTAACCATATGTTGATTCTAAAAAAAACTCTCAAGAACTTCTGGATAATTTTAAATCTGTATCCTTCCCTGAAAATAATTCTATGAAAACATTTGATTTTTCAACCCTTTATACCACCATTCCCCATGTGAAATTGAAAATGCGTCTTAAAGAAATAATCCACAATGCTTTTCAATATCAATATAAAAATGGTAGCATATTCTATAAACTTAATGCTTTGGGAATAAAAACGTAAAAAATTCTATACCGAGGAACAAGTGATCAGTATGCTAAAGTTTCTTATTGACAACATATTTGTTGAATTTCGAGGCAGATTTTACCTATTATGTCTGTTTGTTTGTTTTGCTCACACATTGTTGCCAATGTAATTGAAATCTATGCGACTGTCATACAAGTGAGAGGTTTAGCTAGCTATATAACCAGGTTTAATCCACCCTTTCCTACATAAGGAAATGCCTGTACCAAGTCAGGAATATGACAGTTGTTTTCCATTTGTTTGATGCGTTTGAGCTTTTGATTTTGCCATTTGTTAAGGGACTTTCCGTTTGAATTTTCCTTTGAGCTCAGTATTTTTTTTTTTTTTTTTTTTTTTTAAGTAAATCATACTTTATTGATAATTTTGACATTTGTTAGTTGGATACATCAAATACCGGTACCTTATCCCGGCCTCGTTAACCATTAGTAGTATATAATCAACTTGGTTAGTACTTAATATATACATTTATAAATTATAATATATCCAAATAATACATTATCAATATAGAATGATCCATATATTTGAAAAGAATAGAAAAAAAAATAAATAAATAAATAAAATCACAGAAATTTGGAAGTTTGGAAAAGCAAACACAATTAACAAAAACAAAAACAAAAAAAGTATGTCTTACTTACAGCATTCATTACAGCTCGCAAAGGATTTTTTTCAATTGTTTTCATACAGGCAATAACTAAGTAACTAAGAGGAACATAAAAGTAGTTATAAACATAGACAAAACATCAATAGATATAAGAAGATGTGGTATGAGTGCCAATGAGACAACTCTCCATCCAAGTCAAAATTTATAAATGTAAACCATTATAGGTCAAAGTACGGTCTTCAACACGGAGCCTAGGCTCACACCGAACAGTAAGCTATAAAGGGCCCCAAAATTACTAGTGTAAAACCATTCAAACGGGAAAACCAACGGTCTAATCTATATAAAAACGAGAAAAGAGAAACACTTATGAACCACATCAACAAACGACAACTACTGAACATCAGATTCCTGACTTAGGACAGGTGCAAACAAATGCAGCGGGTTTAAACGTTCAAGCATACATATAAACCAACATATAACAGTATTAAATCATAACATAGATGGTGATGTGGATAAGGTAAAGAAATGTAAGTGAAAGTAATTCAGGTACACAAAGTACCTATTATTTTATAATAAAAATTATTCTTCTAATATTGGAAGCCAGGGGTCCCAGCAGATATTGGCCGTATGCAAAGGGTTAATTTTAGAAAATGTATTCTTTTCCAGTGTAAGAGATTTTTTGAGGTAATTTTTAGTCCTGTAAAATTTAACTGATTTTCACAGAGTTTTGTTCTATAGATATAGAATTTTGTAAGGAGTATTGTTAAGTTTTTTTATCTTTGAGCTCAGTATTTTGTTATTTTACTTTTTCCATGAAACCTGTTTGGAGTGGTTTTTTTCTGATTTTAAGTTTTATTTGTGCGGCCGTATTCTACCAACTGATTTTTAGATTATGTGCCTACTTTTATTTCCTTTTTCTATTAAGCAGTCGCCTAGTTTGTAGCTGAACTGTGAAGTTTTTTTTATTGTGTGCTTTACTTTTACGACAAACTGTCTGGATTTGTTCCCTCTTAAAACTGGTTCAGCTCCACCAATGTTAGCCTGTTTCAAGTCAGTTTTCCTATTCCATGTGTTGTTGGTTGTTGTATGTCCTTGTTTGTTCTCGGAGGAGTTATTTGTTCGTGGTTGCTGTGGTATATTGTACTGGTAAATATGTATGTTGTACTGGTAAATATGTATGTTGTACTGGTAAATATGTATGTTGTACTGGTAAATATGTATGTTGATTTTTCTGTTATCCTTTTTATGTATTAATATAAAAATAAGGAAATGTGGTATGATTGCCAATGAGACTACTATCTATCAAAGCTCAAATGAAGTGGATGTAAGAAATTATAGGCAACCGTACGACCTTCAACAATGAGAAAAACCTATACCGTATGGTTGGCTATAAAAGGCCCCGACATGAAAAATATGAAACAATTCAAATGAGAAAAATAACGGCCTAATTTATAACAAAACAATTTACGAAAAACAAATATGACAGACATGAACCAACGACAACCACTGAACTACAGGCTCCTGACTTGGAACAGGCACATTAAGAATATGGCGGGGTTAAACATGTTTGTGAGCCATCAACCTCCCCTAACCTGGGATAGTGGAGTAACAGTACAACATAAGAACTAACAATAAAAATCAGTTGGAAAAGGCTTAACTTAGATTAGTTAAAATAAAATATTGATATAAGTGTAATACGATATCTTCAGCAATATCATTTATGTAACTTGACATTTCCCTCATGTTATCAAAATATTTATTAACTTCAAGTTTCAATGTCATTATATTGCCCTTTTACAAAAACAGTCAATCACGTTCTTATTAAATTACGAATGATTTTGACAGGTGTCCACACCTAATATTACATGAAACAATATGAATAAAAACTACTTAATAGTTGTTTACTTAATGATAGGATTGTATAATAAGAGAATTTTATTTCAGATCATTTGACTATTTAACTTCGGGAGGTTATGGTTTTTGTCTGAGTCAAAAAAATTCGCGCATTTTTTTCTAGTTTTTCGACGCTATCAATCAAATTTTTTTTCAAAATTTAACACTATAAGGTATGGGGAAAATCTGGATTCAGAATTTTTTTTTTGTCATCTGCTTGACCACAATATTTTTTTCACCAAATTGAGGATCAGAATATTTTTAAGGAAAAACCATAACCCCTTTGAAGATAAATGGTCGTTCCTAACAATGTAAAAACAACAAGGTTGGAAAGGAAAAATCATGTTCTCTGCTGGTCTACGTAGAACTTAACCAATCCATCTCCATCGTGTTCGCTTTAGTAGTATCTCCATTTTGTTAAATTCTGTTGTTTCATGGAGGTCTTTGTTGGAGATCTTACTTTGCCATATTATCCTTCAGATCTTTTAGAGCCAGCCGTTATGAAAACTGTAAGGCTTCGTGATATCTTTTTGTTAATTTCTATCATTCTGTCCCATATAGCAGCCCTGATAGTACACAGCTATTGTATGGTCTATTTCTATCATTCTGTCCCATATAGCAGCCCTGATAGTACACAGCTATTGTATGGTCTATTTCTATCATTCTGTCCCATATAGCAGCCCTGATAGTACACAGCTATTGTATGGTCTATTTCTATCATTCTGTCCCATATAGCAGCCCTGATAGTACACAGCTATTGTATGGTCTATTTCTATCATTCTATCCCATATAGCAGCCCTGATAGTACACAGCTATTGTATGGTCTATTTCTATCATTCTGTCCCATATAGCAGCCCTGATAGTACACAGTTATTGTATGGTCTATTTCTATCATTCTGTCCCATATAGCAGCCCTGATAGTACACAGCTATTGTATGGTCTAATTTCGATTTTCTTACTGATGTTATGTAGCTTCAAGATGTTACGTAGCTTTAAAAATGCAGTTCTTGCTTTTCCTATTCTGGATCAAATGTCTTTGTCTGCTCCTCAATCAGATGTTACCAAGCTGCCCAGGTAAATGAACGCTGAAGTACATTCTAGATGTGTCCCATTTAAATCTATTTCTGGAAGTTCTGGGATATTAAAAATGAAAACAACACGTTATAAATTTCATGCGTCCGAAGTGATTTTCTGGATTTACCTTCATCAGGAACGCTCAAAGCCGAATATTTGAAAGCTAAGGATGTATAAGTAAAGGCAACAGTAGTATACCGCTGTTCAATAGTCATAAATCGATTATATAAGAACCGAAACAGTTGAAGAGCTATATAACCAAAAATAGACCTAAAATAGCCAAATCCATCTAAGGTCAACTTTGCCTGAGGGAGATAAGAGGCATGAAATCTGATTTCTTGATGTTGATGCTTTATTCTGTGATTTGGTGGCTTTGTCTTGTATGTGTTTCTCGAGATGTGACAGAAAGGCCATATTGTCTGTGCAGTCTTCTAGATAAGTAAAGAGAGTCAATCTAATATATGTGTTGTTACTGTTGATGGTTGATTACATTATCCAATTTACAGCCATATTGTCTGTGTGGTCCCTATCTTCTAGATAATTAAAGAGAGTCAATCTAATATATGTGTTGCTACTGTTTATGGTTGATTTCATTATCAGCTAAAATGATAAGAAGGATAACATAATAGTAACATGTCTAACTGCTGATTTTATGAGAAAACTTGTGTCTGGTGAAGTACCTAAAGGACGTCTGAATTCTGTATTAAGCATTTGAATAAGTTGTACTCTTTTGCTGGTATCTCATAGCTTCGCAGACCTTCTTAAAGCTTTTTCTATGTATGCTACCGACCGTGCAAGGGCTGTATAGCCAGTCAAGGTAGTTAAAACTTCCATTTGTTGTATGTATGCTGTCAAAGACTTTAAAATTCTATGAAGTTTATAATCAGTTGTCTCTGTCATTCTGTGCAGTGTTCAATAATATTTCGTAGTACAAATAGATAGTTGAAACAGCTTTTATATACTTACCTTGACTAAAACCTGCCTGTTCTTTTCTGATTTTTTCTCATTGCTTTTTAAATCTATTTATCAGTAGTTTGCTAAAAGTTTACTTTGAATTGATTACAGGGTATTCTTCTCCAGTTATTCCAGTTTGTGAGCTAACCTGTTTTATAAAATTTTATTGTAGTTTCATTGTGACCAGGCTTTAGGTATATTGTTACATTGCCAAATCTTTTTAAATGATGGGTGTAGAATGTTTGCTATGAAGGTTAGATTAGATTTAAATAGTTCTGCTGATAGTTTATCATTTGTATGGACTTTGTTGTTTTTAAAGTTATTAACTGCTCTTTTATCCCATATTGTGCAAAATGCAAGACATCAATCATCATGTGTTCCAAATTTCGAATTACAAAAATACATATCATAAATATACATGTACCATGTTGCAAGTATGAAATATCAATGTACGAATTTATAACATAGTTTCAGAGTTGCAAATTAAGAGTTGTAATTATCTGATTTCATTTTAATGAATTGCACTGTTACAAAAAGATTTAGAAAGTTTTAATTTCGATATTACTTGGAAACATGCTTACAATTTAAGAATTGGATTTTGGAGGTTTGGTCCCTTTCAATTTCCATAGGATTGTATAAGTATGTTTGAGTGTTTTGTTCTAACTTGTTTTGACATACATTGTGTATGGTGAACCCAAAATTAATGTTGGCACATCGACCTTATTTGCATATTTCCAAATTGACCATCGTTAATAAAATATGTTTTAATCAATTTGTTTAACTGACCGTTAAAACATACTTTATAATTAAAACATAATCGATCGAAATACATGCACATATAATGGTTAATACATTAAGTTAAGGTAGCTACTACTACTGGTAGTGTTTATCGACCTTGACTGGCTGTTCAGCCCTCGCACGGTCGGCTCGGTGCCCGAAGGCGTTTGGTGAGCGTTTAAATAATTTGTGCCATCGGTCAGGAACAGGTGGAGGACGCCGTTTGGTAGGCCGCCATCTTGGTTTTGTAAGTTGTTTTGGTTTTTCTTTTGTTGACTATTGTTGATGTTATGTCTTCACAACGGCTGCTTTCAGGGCCAGATTGGTCAACTTGGCAACCCGCTAACTTCGATGATGGAGTACTGGTAGATGAGTCTCGGACGTAGTATTAAAGATTACAGGAAGCATTATCAGGACCAAAGTCGTGAGACAGTGAAATGAAGGTCCATCATGTAACACCTAGGATACAGCCCTCGGACGTCAGTCGGCATAACACTCCCCATCTACAATGGGTTTTGGTGTGCATGTTTACTGTACAGCGTTGGATTGGTTTCTGTCATCTAAAGTAGTAAGTCGTTAATCCATTTAAAGTAAACCCTCATCGTAGATAGAGGGTAAAGGAGAGCTGACCCAGCACGTCCGTTCAGCTGTAATGACTGAGACGTGATTATGATCGATTGGATTGAATGATGTTAGGTAGCTGGAATGTCTTCTCCATCTTGGATATTGAAATACTAGTAGCAGATACCTATTGGTCTAGATCTATCATGAAATGTGCAAATTTTGAAAGTAGTATGTAAGTCATGTGACTTTTCTTGTTAATATAAAAAGTATGTGTTTTATCATATTTACGGCTGTATTTTACAAAAACAAAATATTTTTGTTTTGATTCATTTTCGTTCAACTTTGCCACATAAGGGAGATAACTCAGATATAAGGGAGATAACTCATATAAAAATAAGGAAATGTGGTATGATTGCCAATGAGACTACTATCTATCAAAGCTCAAATGAAGTGGATGTAAGAAATTATAGGCAACCGTACGACCTTCAACAATGAGAAAAACCTATACCGTATGGTTGGCTATAAAAGGCCCCGACATGAAAAATATGAAACAATTCAAATGAGAAAAATAACGGCCTAATTTATAACAAAACAATTTACGAAAAACAAATATGACAGACATGAACCAACGACAACCACTGAACTACAGGCTCCTGACTTGGAACAGGCACATTAAGAATATGGCGGGGTTAAACATGTTTGTGAGCGCTCAACCCTCCCCTAACCTGTGATAGTGGTGTAACAGTACAACATAAGAACTAACAATAAAAATCAGTTGGAAAAGGCTTAACTTAGATTAGTTAAATATAAAATATTGATATAAGTGTAATACGATATCTTCAGCAATATCATTTATGTAACTTGACATTTCCCTCATGTTATCAAAATATTTATTAACTTCAAGTTTCAATGTCATTATATTGCCCTTTTACAAAAATCAGTCTATCACGTTCTAATAAAATTACGAATGATTTTGACAGGTGTCCACACCTAATATTACATGAAACAATATGAATAAAATACTACTTAATAGTTGTTTACTTAATGATAGGATTGTATAATAAGAGAATTTTATTTCAGATCATTTGACTATTTAACTTCAAGGGGAGAGGGGGTTATGGTTTTTTGTCTGAGTCAAAAAAAAATTCGCGCATTTTTTGTTTCTAGTTTTTCGACGCTATCAATCAATTTTTTTTTTTCAAAATTTAACACTATAAGGTATGGGGAAAATCTGGATTCAGAATATTTTTTTTTTGTCATCTGCTTGACCACAATATTTTTTTTCACCAAATTGAGGATCAGAATATTTTTTAAGGAAAAAAACCATAACTCCCCCGAAGTTAAATGGTCGTTCCCTAATAATGTAAAAAACAACAAGGTTGGAAAGGAAAAAATCATGTTCTCTGCTGGTATACGTAGAACTTTACCAATCCATCTCCATCGTGTTCGCTTTAGTAGTATCTCCATTTTGTTAAATTCTGTTGTTTAATGGAGGTCTTTGTTGGAGATCTTACTTTGCCATATTATCCTTCAGATCTTTTAGAGCCAGCCGTTATGAAAACTGTAAGGCTTAGTGATATCTTTTGTTAATTTCTATCATTCTGTCCCATATAGCAGCCCTGATAGTACACAGCTATTGTATGGTCTATTTCTATCATTCTGTCCCATATAGCAGCCCTGATAGTACACAGCTATTGTATGGTCTATTTCTATCATTCTGTCCCATATAGCAGCCCTGAGAGTACACAGCTATTGTATGGTCTATTTCTATCATTCTGTCCCATATAGCAGCCCTGATAGTACACAGCTATTGTATGGTCTATTTCTATCATTCTGTCCCATATAGCAGCCCTGATAGTACACAGCTATTGTATGGTCTATTTCTATCATTCTGTCCCATATAGCAGCCCTGATAGTACACAGCTATTGTATGGTCTAATTTCGATTTTCTTACTGATGTTATGTAGCTTCAAGATGTTACGTAGCTTTAAAAATGCAGTTCTTGCTTTTCCTGTTCTGGATCAAATGTCTTTGTCTGCTCTTTAATCAGATGTTACCAAGCTGCCCAGGTAAATGAACGCTGAAGTACATTCTAGATGTGTCCCATTTAAATCTATTTCTGGAAGTTCTGGGATATTAAAAAATGAAAACAACACGTTATAAATTTCATGCGTCCGAAGTGATTTTCTGGATTTACCTTCATCAGGAACGCTCAAAGCCGAATATTTGAAAGCTAAGGATGTATAAGTAACGGCAACAGTAGTATACCGCTGTTCAATAGTCATAAATCGATTATATAAGAACCGAAACAGTTGAAGAGCTATATAACCAAAAAAGGACCTAAAAATAGCCAAATCCATCTAAGGTCAACTTTGCCTGATGGAGATAAGAGGCATGAAATCTGATTTCTTCATGTTGATGCTTTCTTCTGTTATTTGGTGACTTTGTCTTGTATGTGTTTCTCGAGATGTGACAGAAAGGCCATATTGTCTGTGTAGTCTTCTAGATAAGTAAAGAGAGTCAATCTAATATATGTGTTGTTACTGTTTATGGTTGATTACATTATCAGCTAAAATGATAAGAAGGGATAACATAATACAAACATGTCTTATTTAGACTAGACCGTTGGTTTTCCCGTTTGAATGGTTTTACACTTGTAATTTTGGGGCCCTTTATAGCTTGTTGTTTGGTGTGAGCCAAGGCTCCGTGTTGAAGGCCGTACATTGACCTATAATGGTTTACTTTTATAAATTGTTATTTGGATGGAGAGTTGTCTCATTGGCACTCACACCACATCTTCCTATATCTACTAACTGCTGATTTTATGAGAAAACTTGTGTCTGGTGAAGTACCTAAAGGGCGTCTGAATTCTGTATTAAGCATTTGAATAAGTTGTACTCTTTTGCTGGTATCTCATAGCTTTGCAGACCTTCTTAAAGCTTTTTCTATATATGCTGTCAAAGACTTTAAAATTCTATGAAGTTTATAATCAGTTGTCTCTGTCATTCTATGCAGTGTTTAATAATATTTCGTAGTACAAATAGATAGTTGAAACAGCTTTTACCTTGACTAAAACCTGCCTGTTCTTTTCTGATTTTTTTCTCATTGCTGTTTTAAATCTATTTATCAGTAGTTTGCTGAAAAGTTTTACTTGGAATTGATTACAGGGGTATTCTTCTCCAGTTATTGCAGTTTGTGAGCTTACCTGTTTTATAAAATTTTATTGGAGTTTCCTTGTGACCAGGCTTTAGGTATATTGTTACATTGCCAAATCTTTTTAAATGATGGGTGTAGAATGTTTGCTATGAAGGTTAGATCAGATTAAAATAGTTCTGCTGATAGTTTATCATTTGTATGGGCTTTGTTGTTTTTAAAGTATTAAATGCTCTTTTTATCCCATATTGTGCAAAAAGGCAAGACATCAATCATCATGTGTTCCCAATTTCGATTTACAAAAATACATATCATAAATATACATGTACCATGTTGCAAGTATGAAACATCAATGTACGAATTTATAACATAGTTTCAGAGTTGCAAATTAAGGGTTGTAATTATCTGACTTCATTTTAATGAGTTGCACTGTTACAAAAAAAGATTTAGAAAGTTTTAATTTCGATATTACTTGGTAACATGCTTACAATTGAAGAATAGAATTTTGGAGGTTTGATCCCTTTGAATTTCCATAGGATTGTATAAGTATGTTTGAGTGTTTTGTTCTGAATACTTATTTTGACATACATTGTGTATGGTGAACCCAAAAATTAATGTTGGCACATCAACCTTATTTGCATATTTTCAAATTGACCATCGCCTATAAAATATGTTTTAATCAATTTGTTTAACTGACCGTTAAAACATACTTTATAATTAAAACATAATAGATCGAAATACATGCACATATAATGGTTAATATATTAAGTTAAGGTAGCTGGAGTGTCTTCCTCCATCTTGGATATTGAAATACCAGATACCAATTGGTCTAGATCTAGCATGAAATGTGCAAATTTTGAGAGTAGTATGTAATTCATGTGTAAGACTTTTCTTGTTAACATAGAAAAGTATGTGTTTTATCATATTTACGGCTGTATTTAACAAAAAAAACAAAATATTTTTCTTTGATTCATTTTTGTTCAACTTTGCCACATAAGGGGAGATAACTCAGATAAAGTAACTTCAACAATAAAATGTTTTATTAATTTACCTATTTTATTATGTAGCAAGAAAACGAGTCCGGTGACCCCATTTTTTTTTCTTTTTCTTATCTGAAAGCATATTGTGAGAGATATCTTCTCATATTTTATCTTAAAATTCTATGGTGTAGTTTTCTTTTTATCACACAAAATTGCTCAACCTGTAGCGTGAAAAAAGCCTGGTGACCCACACTTTTTATTATATTTTTGAAAAAAGCATGATATAAACTACATTTTGACAAATTGTCAAAAATTTCTATGGATTTTAATTTAGACCCCCACCTACCTTAAATATATGTTCTAATTTTCATTGTCGGACGCGGTTCAAAATAGAAGAAAATTCTGAAGAAAACGAAATATATTGTAGGTGTATGAAAAATTGTTTTACATTTGTCATTTTGGGGTCATGTTAACTTGTCATTCCTTTTATTGGCAACTGCAAATCCCTTTTAAAACCTCGTATAATAGCTTTTGTGCCTGTGGTTAGCCATAACAGATTCAATTTTAAATAAGTTTCTCTATTTACAAAATAACCGTCATATGCAGTCATTATTCACACTTTATTTACTAATCGAAACAATCAGATTTAATTTTAAAATAAGAAGATGCGGTATGATTGCCAATGAGACAACTCTCCACAAGAGACCAAATGACACAGAAATAAACAACTATAGGTCACCGTACAGCCTTCAACAATGAGCAAAGCCCATACCGAATAGTCAGCTATGAAAGGCCCCAAAATGACAAATGTAAAAAAATGTGAGAAAACAAACGGCCTAATTCTTGTACAAAATAATGAACGAAAAACAAATATGTGACACAGCAACAAACGACAACCAGTGAAAACAGGCTCCTATCTTGGGACAGGCACATACAGAATGTGGCAGGGTTAAACTCGTTTGAAGGCGCCAACCCTCCCCCTAACCTGGGACAGTGGTGTAACAGTACAACATAAGAACAAACTATAAACCGAGAAACACTTATGAACCACATCAACAAACGACAACCGCTGAACATCAGGTTCCTGACTTAGGACAGGTGCAAACAAATGCAGTGGGTTTCAACGTTTTAATAGGCGCCAACCTTCACCCTACCTGAAACAATAGTGTAACATCACAACATAAAAAGACACACTATACAATATCAATTGAAATGGCTTAACTCAATCAAAAGACGTATTAACAAAAACAAGTGAACATACACTGAACGAATAAATTTCACAAGTTCACTATGACACAATGTAAATACAAAATAAATAAAACAAGGGGGTTAGACGTTTAACAATATCAGAAAGACAACCATAACCTTGGACAAAATGCCGCCAAATAAAATAACGTACACAGGTAAATAAAACTAATTTTGTTGGAAGGTATACATGGAGTACGGAAATAATTTTTACAAAATGAATAATTTTGTTGTTCCTAGTACGAGAACAAAGAGAAAATTTATCGTCATACTAAACACTTATCAAAGGTGGTTTATAATAAAAAAAATAGTGAGACTAGATATAACAAGTAAATAATAAATAACAAAAATACATTACAAATTGTATCAACAGGTCAAATTAACACGAAAGTACGATTTGAGAGTACTCGCAGTTACTAAAAGCTAGTCAAAAGCCAAAAACAATTAATAATAAAAAAAATCATGCATCAGAGACTAATGTATATATATATATTTATATATGTTTTTTTTTTTCATTGGTATTGTCACTAATATTTTGTTGTCAGCTTTCATCCAGATTCTTTTGACAATGACACATTTTTCTATTCAATGTTTGCATGTTTCTTTGCTGATGCTTAATACTGTATCCTTTTATGTGCAAACTGACTGAACCCCTTATACAAGGCAGTAACTCTGGATGGTTGCTCTTTTGCTATAGAACAAATGTTACATCACTAGTCTGATTGGATTGTAAAGTTGACAAATAATACTTTTTTGCCGAAGCAAGTTCATCTTTCTTTGTCAGAAAAAAAAAAACTTTGGTTGATTTCTTTGAATGTCATTACAAAAAAACTGAATGTTGATTGTGAGTGAGAAGGCTAAACGCGCAGAAAACTTTCAATCCTGTCACGTGTTATGTGGTCATGCCGAAAGACTATGTTGAATTGAATAACGTTATTAAAAGGTTGGCATGTGTTAAGGACACCTGTCCATCGAAGATCTTTCATTGCTCTTTAGATATAGAATGATATAGTTTAATATTTGTTGGTTATCATGTTGATGTTTACACTATACCTTTCATCTCCATTTAACCATTTGTTTCACAAATGATGATGAAATAAAATTAACAAATAGCTCTGCTAAAAGTTCATACAGTGATTAGAAACTGAACGTTGACTTCTTGGAAAGGACTAAAAGTGAACTGTGCTTCTTTACTATACCTGCAATTATTAATACATTAAACACCATTGAAGATGAAGTTATAAGGACTAAATTCTTAATGTTCCTTTTGCTGTAAATAGTAAGTGATATGATATACGTGTCAGTTTCATAATGAAAAGAACAGTAGTCATTTTGATTAAAGGCAATGTATGTGTTGCTGCATTTATTGTTTTCAAACACATCTGCTATTACCAGACGTCTGTCAATGCAATATTATTTTTCTAGTGTATTAGCAAACAAAATTCTTTGTTTTATTTCTCTGTTATTCAATAAGCCGAACTAATGTTGTACATTTTCTCTTGTTGGTGACTTTATTGACGAATCTCTATATCAAATAAATAGGATATCAGTTTGTCCAATTCTTTTCTGGTTTTGAGAACACCGTAATAAATTTATCTCATGTCATTGTAAAATTAACAATCTTTTTGTTTGGGAACGTGTTTTCAATAAAATTTCAGCATTCCTACTGTAGTACGCTATAAGCTATATACAGGTACCTCTCCTCAAGAATATAAAGAAGACAACATTATTCTGTAACTGGCGTTCTGCTTTGCAGTAACAGAGTATCTGTTTCACAAATAACCATGGATTACAATTTCAATTGCCCCTTTCATCACGTTAATATTTTTTTTCTTGGTTCTTTCTCATTGGTTTGCGAACCGTTTGCCAATTGCAAATATGCGTGTACGCAGGACTTGTTCTATCAACTTGTTCGTTATATTTATGTATTTAACAAACAATAGGGAATTATTTCTGCCAACATCCACTAAATTTCTGCATCAAACCAAATCTGGTTTTGTTTTTGAATTCTATATCCAACGTGGCAGCTACTTTAAAAAAAAATTCCCATATGGAAACTGACATAATGTCGTGTTCGTCTGCAAATACCAAGCGATTAGTAAGATATTATCCAAAGCAGCCATCTTAATGAATTTACATGAATGTGTTATTCCATGGTGAACTGATCTCATGAACATAAAAAGGATTGTAGATCACTTTGCAGTATCAATTATTAACGTATGGTACAATACATACGTTTATAAAAATAAGAGAGTGTGGTATGATTGCCAATGAGACCAATCTCCAAAAGTGATCAAATGGCATAGAAGTTAAATACAGTAAAAGAAATAGAACATTAATATAATGGAATATGTAGACAGCTCTCTCACAAGCAAAAACCCCTCAATGTAAAGTTGCCCACATACTGTGCATATAATTTTTTACCAAGACTCGACAAAGTGGTCGGTCCTCAAGGGTGACCGTTGAACCAAATATAAACAACTGACATCATTATGTTAATTGTTGTTACACCAGTATTCCCCATTCTTAACTTAAAGACAGATTGACAGAAATAGCCCTACTTTGTTTTATTAAAAAGAAATAACGGGGTAAATCATATTTTGTGAAAATCCAATCGGAATCAAACAAAACATTCTCTAAGACTGACATCATCAGGATGCTTGATTTTTTTATTGATAACATATTTGTTACATTTGGAGGACGCATTTTTTAATAAACAATCGGTATAATATAATTCTTTAAAATTACAGATAAGGAATTTAATTTCCCCACTCGTAACCTCTATCACACGTAAATTGTATATTTGTGTCATTGAATTGGCCTGGCGCATGAATATAATTTTTGGTAAACGCAAAAAATGTACTCCATGAAATTTTCTATCTGATAAAAGATAATTAAACTACAAAAATATCTAATTATCATTCAAATGGATGTTTTGTGTTTATCATTTAATTTAACGATGAACGCGAAATAAAAATAAATATTTTTAACATCGAGCCGGTTTGTGTTATTATCGCCACCATCTTGTTTACCTTGGTTACAAAAAGTAGTTCCGTCGACGTAGTCTATCGAAAAATAAATAACTTCAAGAGCCACTACCAGAAGCCCTCTCGGCCATCATACAAACGTATTCTCTAATACGCAAATCATATAAGAATTATTGTAATATATAGTAGACTGTTTTTACGAATAACAATTATTTTCTCTGATAGAGTAATTTTTATAAAGAATTGTTCAAGAAATTTCCATAATTTAGCTAGAAAACGAGGCCCGTCGACTCATTTGTTTCTTTTTATTTTCTGAAAGCACATTATAAAAACTATCTTCTCGTATTTTATTTCAAAATCCTATCATTTAAATTTCTTTCTATTCACAAAAATTTGTTTTTCCATGTATAAACTATACAAAGCCTAGCACTTTTGCACAACCTGTAGCTTGAAAAAAGGGTCTGTGACCCAAACTTTTCATTTCATTTCTGAAAAACATTGATGAAAACTACATTTTGGCGAGGTTTAAGAAAATTCTATCGTTTTTAATATAGACTCCCCCTCTCCATCTAACTTGGACAATGTTCTCTCACTAGATAATTCAAAGTTTGGTGAATATGTTGAACGCATCTATCCCATAGAACTTCAAATAAAGAAAACCACATATACAGTTAGGTCTGCCTCATTTCTGGACTTGCATATAGAATTTGCAATAAGGGTTTGTTTGAGGTAAAAACTTTACGACATAAGAAATGATTTCAGCTTTCCAATAGTAAACTTTCCATTTCTATGCAGCAACATCCCAGCAGTGCCTGCATATAAAAGATATATCTCTCAGTTGATATGATATATCAGAGTTTGCGTTTTCTTTCATGTGTGATTTCCTTGAAAGAGGGTTGCTACTTACGATGCAACTACGGAACCACGGGTTCCAAGTATTAAGGTTGGCGTTATTCCTTCGAACATTTTACGGACGCCATCATAAAAATCAAATGGTAGCTCCCTTATGGAATATCTGTGTCACAGATGACCACGGATATGTATAAATTGTCGTAACCACAATCCTGTCCTCTTTTCATTGCTTGTGACATCACCGAATGAAACTCATCACCGTATCTGTACTTACCATGAACAAAACGGTTGGTATTACTAGTATTGGAGCAAGATCTTCTTACCATTCCTGAGCTTTTTATGAGGTTCGTGTTGCTCAGTTTTCATGTAATGTTTGGTGGACTGTTTTATTTTCGTTGTCAATCTTTTTTTGCCATGGCATTGTCACTTCATCTCGACCTGTGATTTTTTTTAATTTCTCCTTGGTATCGTCTGCTTCTCTTTACAAAAAGTTGAAAAGTACAAGCAGACTTTTTTCGAATGCCAAAGGAAAATATGTAAGTATTTTAAAAATGCAGAAAAACACTAAGGCCACGCCAAATTGATACCTAGTTTGTCGGATCCCTCGCGTGTTGTAAAAGGTCGACGAGAAAAAAGTTTTTTTTTTTAAACCCGCGTCTAGTACGGAAACGCGCGCGTCCGTTTTTAAATTTATGTAACCAAAATTTTAATCAGTTGTGCGTTTAAAAGATACGCCACACAGGTACGGAAATTGACATCAAAACGATCTGGATTTTTCATTCACAACGTTTTTTATTATGAACAAATATGATATGATATATACTCTGAACGTAAGACATGAGTTGAATATTTATAAATACAGTGGTAACGCAGGCAACGAACTTACTACCAAACACAGCAGTGGAATGTGATTTGGACAATTCTTTTACCGATATATTTGAAGTGCCCCGTGCAGGACCACAAAGGCAAGGCATCAGCGCCTCCGAATTGAAATCTTGATTTAAATGATGACAATATAATATGCATGAAAAAAAAAAGATAATCCCGAAGATGACGGTACATGCATTGAAATGCACCGCGATATACTAATATATTTTTTTTTGTCTTTTAGAATAAAAGTATTTCCCTTGAAACTTTTATTTATATTTTCTAGTATCATTACAAAGTTATAAAGCATGGAATTTGATAAGAAAGTGTTTGTGGTAATTGAATATAACACATTTGTCAATGAGACAAACTTCCACCAGAGACAGAATTTGTTGAGGTTTGCAACCAGAAAAGTTCACGGTATGGCCTGCAACACAGAACAATATCCCCATATACATAAAGATTTGATTGTTATTAAATTCTTCTTCCCCCTAAGGGTAACTGGGGAATAAAAATATGGTCACCATAGGTCTTCCTCCGACCGGCAGTAAAACCCTCGCCAGAGTGGGGCGTTCGTTTGGCTGTGCGTGCTGTACAAGTTCGCAGCCACATCGAGTCAGAATGGGGACGTTAAATCTGTTGCTTCGTGTAGGGAGAGTGACACGCTCTTTGCACGTTAAGAACCCTTGGGGGTCCGTAGGTGGCCCATTGCAAGCCTGAATTTCTGTCCTTGTCAAATGTACCCTCATTTTCCCGTGGCGGTCCAAATTTCACCGACCTTTGTCCCGGACGGCCTCTGTTACAGGACCTACCAATTGTATTTATTGTAAATTTGTTCTCGTCCTGAACATGCATGAAATATTTGCCACTGGATGTTAAGCATAAATCAATCAATCAATCATATTAAATTCTTCAGCAAAGCAATGACTAAGTGGAAAGTATTGAAATGTTCCTTTTGTTTAATTAGTATATAGCATCTGGTGTGATGCATTTGAATACGTAGAAGTATGAATTAGTGTGGTTTTTAAAGGACAGTCCTTTATAAATTTTCATCTTGTTGTATACACAAATTTGTATAGTTGTATATAAAAGCTTTATACATGCATATATACTTTGCATACGTCTATTTGAAAGAACGTACCATTCTATATGTGCCTGTCCCAAGTCAGGAGCCTGTAGTTCATTGGTTGTCGTTGGTCTGTTAAATTTGTTTTTCGTAAATTGTATTGTTATGAATTAGGCCGTTAGTTTTCTCAATTGAATTGTTTCATGTTTTTCATGTTAGGGCCTTTTATAGCCGACTATACGGTATGGGTTTTCTCATTGTTGAAGGCTGTATGGTTGTCTATAATTACATAGTTATCATATCCATTTCATTTGATCTTTGGTGGATAGTTGTTTCATTGGCAATCATACCACATCTCCTTATTTTTATAATGTATCAATTATAACTGACATCAAACATGGATGTCTACCTGTTCAATGCTGTTGTACTATTTCATCTTCAGCTGGGTCTTTATTTCAGCAGACTACAAGCAGTTGTAGGTTTTGCTACTAGTTAACCATTTTTGTACTGGAAATGTTGTGAAAAGATTCAACAGGGTGTCTGAGAACAAATTAAGTAGCAAAGTAGGGTAATATAAGAACTAGGATATGAGATATATAAATACATCAAGCACCAAAACTGTGTAAATTTCTGATCGCTCGCTTGCATAAAATGCTTTTCATTGATTTCTTTTTTTTTAATATTTCAAAAATAAAATCGCTTGGTAGTAAAAAATGCTTTCGACAGCCAAAAATCAAACTTCGAAAAAAAAAAAAAAAAAAAAAAAATTTAAAAATTTCGCTCGCTCGCTACCCTTTTTTACGGAAAGAGTCCGAAGAACTAGAAATTAATTTGGTGTGGCCTAACAAATATAAAAATTTAGTTTTATTGAAGACAGCTTTAGAAATTTAAATTAATCTTCCAAAAAAATACTAATTTATGATATCGATCTATATATCATTGCAAATATTTTTAATGTTCCACACACAGGAGTTTTCTTGTAACGCTGACACTAAATGCCGTGAATCTGATTAATGTTCTTAGTCAAAGAAATATCAGAAAAACCCTGCACAATGTGGTAAAAGCATGAAATTTGGTATATAAGCTCCTAGCACCATTTTAAGCAAAATAAGATATGGAGCCAACCTGAAGAAAATCAACTTCCGGTTTTTTTCCAAGATGGCGGACAAAATTGCAAAAAATTCTAAACTAAATATCAAGGAACCGTACACAAAGTGGTAAAACAATGAAAATTTGTATATTATCTCTTAAGACCCTTCTAAACAAATAAAGATATGAAACCAATATGAAACACTATCAACTTCCGGTTTTTTCCAAGATGGCGGCCGAAATAACAAAAATGATAAACAAGTGAATAGGACATTACAATATTTACAAAACAAATATATCAGATGATTACAATTGAAAGTAATATATATAAAGTAGCTGTTGTATGCAATAAGACGTTCATTCATCCTAATTGTGTTCGTATACCCTATACTCTGCAGTCCATCAGGCACAATCTCCACCACACTTGCATAAAGCTGTACACGGAAGGGCGGATTTGAAACACTTGCACTGTCCTCGACAAACTTTCTTGCATCCACAGTGAACAAGCTCCTGTAGTGGAGAGGCTGCCTTTGCCAATATTGTCAAGAACGGGTACCACATGCCGTTGTCTTGGTTCTTCCAAACATACAAGTCTGGGGATGGAAGAACAGGCCGTAAAAGCAAACGCTGCATCCAAATCAATCCAGCTTGGTACACAGAACGTTTGGCATGTTGGTAAAGTGCCTCTCGTGTTGGTGGTACAGACTCGATTGATCTACCTTTATGTGCGAAGAGTACTTTTCTAGCTTCATTTACACTGTTTGATTCACTTGTCCGATGGTATAAAAGAACAACATATCGCTCCAGCAATGGTAGAATTAAATCACGGCAAATTGTGGAATCACTTATTTTCGTGGGTACCAATTTTCGTGGATTAAGGAAAACTAACATGTTCGTGGATATTTAATTTCGTGATTTTGCCAAAGTTTGTATACACACCTATAGGAAATTTGTCATAAGTTGAACATTAAGTTTCGTGGTTCACCTATACCAACGAAGTCAACAAAAAATTTTATCCAACGAATAATAATGAATCCACAGTATTGTACTTGGTTGGTCTGTCATGTGTCTAAAAGCAGCTGATACCTCGGGGAAAGCATTCCATGTATCCCATGCTGTTTTCTTTCCTCGTCCTGCAAATGAAGATACAGTGTCGCAACCTGTAAAGGCGTTGAATGTTGGTAAAATCCTAGATTTAAGAGGACCCAAAGATTGTGCAATATCATGAATAGGATTGTAACGGAAATGTTTCCCGGTTGCAAATGCTATCCATATCTCATCAGCTTCTGTGTCCTTAAATACAGATATAGCGATCAAAATTACGTCTGTATCCACACATTCTGAAATCACATTCTCTCCAACTGTACAGATAATTTCTTTTCATTATTTGCTACTTCTGCCAACTTTTCCGATAGAAACTGAAACAGCTCCCTTTTATTCTCATCAACCCGTAGAAAGTCATGCTAGTTCTTAGGGATATTTGTTTGAGCTTGAACTCGCCTTCGAATTCCCTTCCTCTCTTTTCTCTGGTTGCACTTTTGAGGCTGTGGATACAGACGTAATTGTGATCGCTATATCTGTATTTAAGGACATAGAAGCTGATGAGATATGGATAGCATTTGCAACCGGGAAACATTTCCGTTACATTCCTATTCATGATATTGCACAATCTTTAGGTCCTCTTAAATTTTACATTGTCATTTCGGGGCCTTTTATAGCTGACTATAAGGTATGGGCTTTGCTCATTGTTGAAGGCCGTACGGTGAACTATAGTTGTTAATTTCTGTGTCATTTTGGTGTCTTGTGGAGAGTTGTCTCATTGGCAATCATACCACATCTTCTTTTTATATTTTTACCAATATTCTACGCCTTTACAGGTTGCGACACTGTATCGTCATTTGTAGGACGAGGAAAGAAAACAGCATGGGATACATGGAATGCTTTCCCGAGGTATCAGCTTCTTTTAGACAGATGACAGACAAAGCAAGTACAATATGCCGTGATTCAATTCTACCATTGCTGGAGCGATATGTTGTTCTTTTGAACCATCGGACAAGTGAATCAAACAGTGTAACTGAAGCTAGAAAAGTACTCTTGGCACATAAAGGTAGATCAATCGAGTCTGTACCACCAACAAGAAAGGCACTTTACCAACATTCCACACGTTCTGTGTACCAAACTGGATTGATTTGGATACAGTGTTTGCTTTTACAGCCTGTTCTTCCATCCCCTGACTTGTATGGGTGGAAGAAGCAAGACAACGGCATGTAAGAACCCGTTCTGGACAATATTGGCAGAGGCAGCCTCTCCACTACAGAGCTTGTTCACTGTGGATGTAAGAAAGTTTGTCGAGGACAGTGCAAGGGTTTCAAATGATGGACTGCAGAGTATAGGGTTTACCGACACAAACAGGATGAATGAACGTCTGATTGCATATAACAGCTACTGTATATATATATATATATTACTTTCAATTGTACTCATTTGATATATTTTTTTTTAAATATTGCAACGTCCTATTGACTTGTTTTATCATTTTTGTTATTTCGGCCGCCATTTTGGAAAAAAAACCTGAAGTTGATAGTTTTTCATATTGGTTTCATATCTTTATTTGTTTAGAAGGGTCTTAAGAGATATAATACAAAGTTTCATTGTTTTTCCACCTTGTGTACGGTTTCTTTGATATTAAGTTTAGAATTTTTGCAATTTTGTCCGCCATCTTGGAAAAAAACAGAAGTTTTTTTTTTTCAGGTTGGCTACATATCTTATTTTGCTTAGAATGGTGTTAGGAGCTTATATACCAAGTTTGATGCTTTTACCACATTTTGCAGAATTCTGATGAAAAATTGGACTTAGCTGCTTGACTATCTGAATCAATGCAGCTGTGGTTTATACTACAATGAGAGAGCAACAAAAAGACATCTAAATTTCAACATATAGCCCTCTAAGATAGACATGTGTCAATACCATATGGTAAGCTCTATATCATCCGAAGTCTAAAAAAAGTTGTGAATAAATCATTAAGACACTATCAAAGATCTGCCATCAACACTAAATCCCCCAATTTACCCACAGAAAACATTAAAATACAACATGGTACTATTATACTAAGTAAGTATAATAATTCCCGATACAACATGTGACAATCACTTGCAATGTTCTAGAACTTTGCTCAGGCATAATGTATAATGATGTGGTGGGGTTAGACTCGTTTTTTTAGGTCTCAACCCTCCCCCTTTTAGTCTAAATCAGTAGACTAACAAAGGGTACATGAAATGACATACAATAAAAATCAGTACAGAAAAAAGTCCTAATCTCTATAATTACGGTATGATAGATAACAGAAGCATAAGTACAAACAAAACAAAAGTTAACTTTGTTTAACCGTATAAAATAATTCCATCCACTTCATTTGAACTTTACCGATGCGGCGTAAAGAAATCATCAATCAATCAAACATTTGAACTTTGGTGGATAGTTGTCTCATTGGCAATCATATCACATCTCCTTATTTTTAAATCGCAGTTACTGAAGGAAAGTTAAAAAATTAATCTGCTGATATTAATCCATACTGTCCGTCACTGTAATGTCTGTAGCTGTACTTAAAAGTAGATTTCAAACTTTTACACAGCAACGCGTCGTGAACAGTACAGGACGATATGATCTTGTTCAGTTCCCAGAAGAAACCTGTACATAATTTCAATGCAGAGAAGCGTCAAACTTCAAACTATAACGAATATTCATTATAGCGAATTGATGATTTCAAAAAGACACAATAATTAAAACCTTTATCAATAATAAAAGGAAGCCAAAAGAAAACTTTAACTACTTTTAAAACCCAGTTTAGCTTTATAATTAATATCATCAATAAAGCGAGGTGTGAAATACCAGTTTTTTTTATTGAATTCGTGCAGATGCAATAAAACTTTTACAAGAAATCTCTTATATTTTTTGTATAATGAATTTAATAAAAGTGTTGACCAATTTATAAAATTGAGAATGGAAATGGGGAATATGTCAAAGAGACAACAACCCGACCAATATGTCTATATTTTTTTTAATGAAAATAGTGCCTTCAGTTGAATCTGAGATGTCAAAGCACAGACTTACCAGGTTAGATTTGTTAGCATTGAACTATTCTGAGATTGCTCTGACGTCTGACAGCCCTTTTAATGGCATCCGATACAGTTTCACGTTATATTGTCATTTTTATAATTTTGAAATATGTTGTAGGCCTGGACGAGTTATAAAAGAAATCACCAAATAAAACATAGGTCACCGTGCTTGTTTTCTAGAAAATTGAGGCTGAAAATTGGGGTATTTTGCATTTTTTGTAAAAAAGTTAAGCAAAGTTATAAAAATTTGAAGTAGATAATCTTCGTCATAAATTGATAAGATTGGATTCAATCTGATGATGTGATTAGTGAAAATAAAGGGAAAATAAATCCCTACAAGAATGACTAGTTAAATATTCAAGCCATGCTTAGAATTACGGATAAGATGCTCAAAGTAGGATATTTGTTTACCTTAAAATGTGGAATCGAGAGGTTCTTATATTGTCATTTATCTCATTTTTCTACATTAACTGCCTTTTGTCATGCTTACTCAAAATAGCAAATAAAAAATATATGTCATCGTGTTGGATTCGAAGATAAATCGCGATTTATCCCAAAAATTGCGTCCCCCCCTTGGTAAACACACGAAAACGCACGACGTCGCTGGCAGACAATTTCGACGTCTCCCGCCAATTATCTCTGCAAGTTATCAGAAGGATAAATGTTGCTTATAAAGAGCTACCTATAAATTGGTAATATTGTTTTCGGGAATAAAATCATGTGTATCATAAATACCTCTCTCTGTTTGTGATCCAAGTGAGAAACATCTCAAGCATAGTTATTGCGGACTGTTGATATATTTTTTTTTACGGCTTAATTTAAAGACTCGCGACAATTTAGAACTTGACATGCAGGTACCATACACACTCGTGTATTGTTTTAGACCACATGTTGACCTCTAGATGGTTTTTATGTTTTGGTTGGTGGGCTGCTGTTTCATTAACGTACCCCTTAAAATCCTTTTATTCACATTTTAATCTCTTTTAAGAATTTCACATTTATTCATAAAATCAAACGGTTATTCTTGTCCAAGATTACAGTTGAAGAAAACTTGGAGGCTCCTACTGTTTTAAACCAGTTTTTGAAGTTCACTTGTATATACTTATTTCCATTGGATCACAAAACAAAGATTACTTACATGAGGTCTTTTCCTGCAAAAATAGAAAATGAAAGGATATGGAGTAAATGTACATGGGACAAAATCGCACACAATACATAGAAAACAGAAAATTATCAATGAACAGGGCTTTTATTCCTGTTCTTCATCTTGACAGTTGATGTAGGGTCTTCAACAATGAACAAATCATTCATACCCTACAACAAGGTCAAGACGGCCCCTAGCGTCGACTTAAGCGGTAATCTTATATAGCAGAATCTTCAATTTGTTAAAGGAGGCTTTTACCAGAGAGAGAAACTATACAATAATTTTGAAATTTTAATGTCCTCAGTATTTTAAGGGGTACGTTAATGAAACAGCAGCCCACCAACCAAAAACATAAAAAAACCATCTAGAGGTCAACATGTGGTCTAAAACAATACACGAGTGTGTATGGTACCTGCATGTCCAGTTCTAAATTGTCGCGAGTCTTTAAATTAAGCCGTAAAAAAAATATTTCATAATTTTTGATTTGGCAAAAAGGTTTGAATTAATATCTGGAAGACTGGACATGTTACCTTTACATCCTCCATAAGTTTGGTTTTGGTTTTGTTTCTTTTTATTCCTCTCCTAAATTTCAACATATACCGTCCCAAATTACGATTTAAAGCAAGTCACTTCTTAAAGCATTTATAATCTTGTTAGTAAAAGTTCAGAAATAACACATAATGTTGTAGAAACCTCAAAGTATAGCTGTGATCATTTTTGCACAGATATAAACACCTTAAAAAAAGTCCATCAGTGTGTAATAAGGTTATGGAAAACTGGCCCTACCTCTTTTGGTTTTGTACTATCATATTGGCATACTTTCTCCTCAGTATTTAATGCTGTTTTTTTTTTTTTTTTTTTTTTTTTTTTTTTGGGGAGTTGAGATTAAAATCCAAATACTTCTCTTATAGCCTAATTTTATTGGTAACTAACTATATATATTTTTGTCCCCCGCGCGACGCGTTGCAGGGGGTCATAGAAATACCGCACGTCCGTTCCTCTGTCTGTCCTTCTGGTTTATTAGATTTTTCACGTGTGCAATTCTTGCCAGATTTTTATAAAACTTATATCGTATGGACACGTTCGAAAATCAGTGCCTATCAACTATTTTCAAAAGAGTTATGCCCGTTGGAAATATTAATTATATTGGAAATTGCATTGCATTTGCTGTCAATCCGTCAATATTTGTTTTGTAGTTATTGCCCTTTGTTGGATAAAATACGTGCAACGCGGAGGACATTGGAACTTTGTTCTTTTATTAAAAGTTGTATTATTGTTAATATTAGCGGAATACCATTATTTATTTTACATGAAAAATGGAATAAAATGTTCCGTTAGGAAATTTACTTATTCAATGTTATACTTGATTACGCGAAATATTAATATTCACAATACACGCTTTATTTAAGAGAACTGGAAAATATTTGTTGGGCTCAAAACGATTGACTTCTTAAGTATTTTTTGTAAAGGTACACAAATGTAACACGATATACTTGTATTGCGATATGATATTTCAATACATTTTATACCTGTTTCATCATGGAAGCAATAATCTAAAAATATTTATTTTCATTCGAAATGGGGATGTTAAATTAGTAGGTGACCCAATGATTTCTCTTCCTATCCAACATATCATCCTTTCCCAGTGGCAATCTCAATTTTCAGTCATTCATCTCAGATCTTTTACTTTGTATGACCTACTGAGCAACAGATTTATTGTTCATTAGATCTCAGTCGTCCTTAATATTGCATGAAATACCTGCCACTGAACGTTGAGCAAACAACAATTTATCATTCAACGAATTTTAAAAGATATTTCATATATGCCAATTACAATGTGTATTTCATCATAGAAAATGAAAATAAAAATATAATATTTTCAAGTCATGAATAATGATTGATTCAGGTTCACATGTAGACAATAGAAATTTATTTTAGAATTTCTCCCCTCGTTTTTCTGTTTTTCAAATTCATATTTCAAACATTTCTCTAAAATTTTGAGCAATAAATGGTCAACAAAATAATAATAAACATGATTAAGAAATAAACAAAATGAATATGGATAATAACGTTTATAAAAATTCTTTCCCCGCCTACCGAAACAAGGCTTGGAATGAAAAATTTAATCTGACACATATGATACTTTACAACACGAAGTAGTTCATAGAATCGGCTGCTCGGAGTTTTATTTATTTTTATTTGTATACATGCATTGTTTTTATTTTTATTTTTATTGGGTGACGTTGTTTTGTTAATATAATTGTCTGAGAGATTCTTTACGGTAATTATCAATTATAAAATTATAAAAAGGTTTACTAAGCTGATCAGATAACAAGGATAAATATATTCTAGTATTTTAGAGGTTGTTAAGAATCAGTTATGCATTTCACTTGACAAAGATAAAACAAAAGCGCTTATAATATAATTAGCAATGAATATATTATCTTCATTTTTTAAAGATAAGAAATTTAAAAAAAAAACTATATTTCAAGGTTAAAAGTTGTATTTTTAAATAATGTTGAATTAAAAACATTATAACAATCTTAGAGCAATAATTTTTATAAAATTACTTTTACATCGCTTTTCCTAATTACGGCTAAATTGACGTGGGAAAAATTATGGACGGCGGGAAAGCGCTGTTCTACAGAGCGGCACAAGTTTTGCAACGTCACAAATATGAAACGTCAAGATGCTTTTGGCGCGACAAAGCAAGAAATAAACTCGGCAGCAAGAGGGTTAATGGTGTAGAAGTTAACATGTGTGAGATACATAAATTGGATCATCGATTATACAAAATATCGTTCTTATTACGGAAAATTACACACATAACGTCCCGCAGAAAGAGACGTTTTGCGGGAAATTCGAGAAAGAGTTAACTCCCTCGAAACTGTATCGGATGCCCTTAAATAACCCTCTTGCTGCCAAAGGGACATTTATGGCTTCTACACACAAAACTTGTTGATTGAGTAGAACGTCAATGGTCTATTGTTAACGTCACAATATAGACGGGCACCGAAGACGTCCAAAGACGGCGCGAAAAGATAATTATGGCGGGAATGAAGTAAACTAAATCAAAGGCAGTTTTTGGTACTTAGAATAACTGTTCAGAAGAAAATGAGCGGAGAAGTTAACAGAAACTGTAGTCAATTATATGCTGAACTTATGGAATCAACTGTTCGTTTAGATACATATAAAATTTTGCGGCATTTTTAATATAATTTTAATATAAAAATATGTTCATATATTTACTCTGTTATTCTTTTATTTTCGCAAATATCAATTGCATTGTATGTTATCCCTCTTGCTTAGGAGTAACCTATTCATGATACAAACTTGATTCATATAAAAGGACTGATTAATTTATTTGCGCGACGTCTGAATAAAGAAAGGATAAATAATATATATTACGGTAAGTCATAGGCAAGCCGTTTGGTTCGACTTGTGATGTTTGGTGATCCTTTTTGTACCGGCTACCTCATTTTCATATCCATATAAAAATTGAATCAAAAGAATGAAAACATCTAAACTAAAAAATATCTGTAATTTTAATGGGCTTAAACGGTTTCCCGACAAAATTATAGATGACGTCATCATTCTCCAATAATGGCGTCTGGGTCAGAAGACAGCGGCTCGGACATTGACGGAGAAATTTTAACGGATGACGAAGATGTGTTCAGTGATGATGATGATTTGCAGTTTTCCGAGAGCAGACGAGTTCCCTGGATTCCTGTTTTTGACCAGCAAAATTATGTAAGAGATCATATCTATGACTTTATCACAGATGGTTCAGTTGGTCCAATCAAAAGAAATATCATAAACCCCCAACCTATAGATTATTCTGAAAATCAGTTATCCAATGGTGTAACAAGTTTATTTGAATTACTTACAAATGAAACTAACAGATATGCAGCACAATTTTTCCAGCAACATCCCGTTCACAATCTGCCACCGAATTCCAGAAGCAGACAGTAGACCGATGTTACTTTAGTAGAAATGAGAACATTTATTGGCCTATTGCTTCTCATGGGCATAATAAAAAAAAACCAAGCATAGAATCATACTGGAGTACCAACTGTCTTTTAAGTACTCCAGCATTTGCTAATGCAATGAGTCGAAACAGATTTGAATTGATACTGAAGTTCTTACATGCAAATAACAATGAACACAATCCGGCCAGAGACCATCCTAATTATGACCCAGCCGGAAAATTAACAGAAATATAAATATAGATTTAAATAAAAATTTACCAAGTTTTTTCAAAGCTGGATGAAAACTAGAACTGTTCGCTTTCAATTGTACTCTAACTTGACTCATTTGTCCTAGATTGTCATAATGGGACAACTGTACTGTATTTAACAATAGAAAAGCAACTCTTTGCATTTAAGGTAAATCAAAATATTTTTTATATGGTTACAACACAGATTACAATTTATGGCGAAACACTCTACAAAACTGTTTTCAAATGCGCTGACAGTTTTTTTTTTTTTTTTTTTATTATGTGTGAATCCGTTACCGTATATCTCTATATTAGCAAGAGATATAACAAGGATGGTAGGATTCAAAGGTCATCATCATATGGTGCAATACATGGCCAACAAAAAGGCACATCGATGAGGCATCAAACTTTGGACCCTATCCGAATCAGACACCGGTTAAACCCATCAAATAGTGGTGTACAAAGGCAGACAGGTACAAATATTTAATGAATTAAAACACGAAAATGTTAGTGTATTTGTTGTATTTCTAAAAAATACTCCAGGGACTATTAAGTAGAAATCGTAATCTTTTGAAGTTCTAGCAAACCCGTCAATAGTTGAGCCTGCTGAAAAAAGAGGCGAGACATTCAAAGATAAACTAATAAAGTAATCGCAAACAAGAAACTGAAAGATGACACAAAATAAAAATGTTCACAAAACACTACACGTGAAACATAAAAACTTGAAAGAAGTTAAAAACTTACAATTTGTAATACTTGTAATTTAATAACTGAAGGCAATGTGTATCAAGTACGTGTAATGTTCACTCAGTCATTAATTAAATGTAATTCAATGTTATTTCTGTTTAAAGAAAAATTGTCATTGACTTGATCATCTGTATCTATCTTTTTTTTAAATAAGGGTTCGTCTTGTTTGATGTTGTTTTATTAATCGAATCATTTAGTCCTATTTGAGATGATCACATTAACGGGTTACGTCTAAAGAACTTCTGTACCTTATATGCCTTATAAATCTGTTTTCTTTCTAATAAAAAGAAAGTAAGCATAATAAGCATTTGTAATTTAAGCCATAGAATGTAGTGCAATATCCAAACGGACTAGGATACCATACTGAAATGAACTTATTACAGCCACATTTGGAGAAACACCATCACGTTACTTTCGACAATTTCTTCACGAGCCCAAAGATTTGTCATGATTTGTTGGATCTGAACACATACTCTACTGGAACAGTATGTGTAAGGAGACGGGGAATGCCGAGATCTTATCGCAACCTAAAACTTCCCAAGGGAAGTACTAAAGTATTGATGCAAGGATCTCTAATTGCTGTACATTGGTCAGACCGCAGAGCAGTTCATCTTTTTAGTACACTTACTTTACCCAGGTCAGCTTCTATATGCACAAGTATTACTTAGTTACATACAAAATGAAGTACTATCAATTTCTTATGTCTATTGATACACAATACTTTTATAACGTATTACAGAAACAATGCCATGAGACTACCTTTTTTCCGGGAGATATATATCAAATTATTTTTATTTTTTTAATTTAACAAAAAAAAAAAGAAAAAAAAGATAAACTACGAATGAAGTTGACACAATCTACACACGTCCATCACCTACATGTAGTACATATTATTTGCATTTCTGACTTATTGATAACTCATTAAAAATTGGTATAACCTTTGTTTTAAAGAATGGAAAATCATGCAAATAGCAGAGGACAAGACAATGAAGTGCCCCAAGTTGTCTCTGTTTATTACAGAACAATGGGAGGTGTCGATCTTGGTGATCAACTGATATCAGAATATACTTTTGAAACACTTTGAAAATGTGGAAAAAGGTTCTTATCAATTTACTGGCAACAGCAGAAGGTCAGTGTTTGATTTTGTTTTTCAATGACTGCTTCAAATAACCTCATTTAATGCCCTTGAAGTGTACAACCCAGCTTATTTCGTTCTCTAATTTGTAAATAGTCTCCCATCTTATCGATGTAGAGAGAATGTATCAATCCAGAGGACAGCCCCAGTCAATCTACAACACACACGTGATTTTTGACTTGGTATAGCGCACTAACAAGTATATAGTATAAATAATACAGAATAAAATAAATGCGTTTAAGAAAGCACAAGACATACACCAATAGAATCACATTATTCACGTTTATAACGCACTTAGATAGATCTAGAATAATTACAGTAATTGATAAAGAGTATCCCCCCCCCCCATTAAAAATTTGAAATCAGTTCGACATGGATAGTCGTTTAATTTCATAATTTTTATAAAGAAGAATAAATGACCAAGATTAAAATAATATCGGAAACTTTTATATTTTTTACAGATTTAACAAAAAAAAAAATTTACGGATAAATTTTTTAAAATGCGGTGACTTAATATGTCAATATTTTGCACGATTATAAATAAAATATATCTGTAAATAAAAAATATGACTGTGGTTCAAAAGTTACTGCTACTTTATAGATCATAATCGGCTATAAATGTAAAGGTAAATGAGAAAAGCCGAATCTCAGGATGGATAATTACGCATTCTCTTTCAATTTATTACAGTGAACGCATACATTTGCTGTAAAAAAAAATAGTAATATCCTCAGAAAAATGGAAAGGCTAGACTTTGTTACGGAAATATGTAGATCACTAATCCAAGTTGTTATCATGATTACCTAATTTTTATCTTGTTCTATATTTTTAATATAAATACAATAACAATAACAACAGTTGTGTGGTAGTATTTGTGTTATATATATTTAACTTGTTTCATGAAAATCAATTAAAGCTTTCGTGCAAT
This sequence comes from Mytilus coruscus, assembly GCA_017311375.1. Taxonomy (NCBI): domain Eukaryota; kingdom Metazoa; phylum Mollusca; class Bivalvia; order Mytilida; family Mytilidae; genus Mytilus; species Mytilus coruscus. The sequence continues at coordinate 2,698,178 of CM029601.1, read as the reverse complement.
TAGCCATGTAGGTCTTAATTTTCTGTTTTTTTTTTTAGAAAAAAAACTTGCATCTTACAGGAATTTGAGTTATGCATATTTAATTAATATTTAATAAAAGTTTGCAGCAGATCTCATTAACATGACTTAATTTATATGAAAAATCACTTCTCCGTATAACGGGAACGTTAACGCGGAAAGGTGACAGACGGCGAGATATCGCCGTTCTTCTCTGAAGCACAAGTTTTGCAACATCACAATTACGGAACCTCGAGCCAATTTTGGCACCGACAAAACAAGAAAAAAACTCGGAAGCAAGAGGGTTAAGACTTGTTTTGTGATACGGCTCCAACATTTCCTTAAAAGGCTGTCAGGCGTCAGTGCAATATCGCGCTAGTTTTAACTAGCTTTCAGTAACTTCGAATACTCTTAGATTGATACCTTGTGTTTTTTGTCTTATCGTTTATGAATTTTTGTGTGCCTAATGTCGATCTAATGTGAAGTCTTTTCTTACATATTTTTAAAGTTTGTTCTTATGTTGTGCTGTAATACCACTGTTCCAGGTAAGGGAATGGTTGAACGCTCTCAAACACGATTAACCCTGTCACATACTTTAAGTACCTGACCCAAATAAAGGGTCTGTACATGTAATCCAGGGGTTGTGGTTAGTTGCTGTCTGTTGTATTTGTTAATTTTAAATAAATCTGGCCGCTTGTTTTTTCGTTTTGAATTGTTTCACATTTTGTCATGCCTGCGACTTTTACTGCCTGCTTGCTTTTTTTATCATTTTTGAAGGTCATTCGGTGCCCTATAGTTGTTTAAACCCTCGGCCTTTGGTCTCTGGTGAATAGTTGTCTCGTTGGAATCATACCACATCTCCATATTGTTATCTCCATTCGAAGGAGCCAACGCAACCTCACCATTAAAGAAAAAAAACTATAGGAAGAGAAAAGTCGTCACGTTTCTGATAAATTTTAATGTGAAGAGGAAACCATCAATGAAAATTGAGAAACACATACTCCGAGGAGCCTCTGCCGTCGTCAGTCGTCGTAAACTTTTTCAAAAATCCTCTCCTCTGAAACTGCTAGACCAATGGCGACCAAACTTGGGCTGAATGTTCGTAAGGGTATCTAGTATCAAAAAAGTAAAATAACAAAAATACCGAACTCCAAGAAAAATTCAAAACGGAAAGTCCCTTATCAAATGACAAAATCAAAAGCTCAAACACATCAAACGAACTGTCATATTCCTGACTTGGTAAAGGCATTTCCTTATGTAGAAAATGGTGGATTAAACCTGGTTTTGTAGCTAGCTAAACCACTCACTTGTATGATAAATTTGTGTTTATGGAGTCTTGTCCGCCAAGAAACATGGCCACCATAGCTAGAAATAGAACATAAGAGTATAAGGCATTAAATGTCTTATATCTTGAAAACTATAACATATAGAGAAAATCTGACAAAGCAAAAATGTTCAGAATGATAAGATCTATCTACTTTCAATTGCATTATAGCTATCAGATGACTTTTTAATGAATTATGACTCTTAAATGACCGCCATGGCTATAGATAGAACACAAGTGTTAAATGCATTAGTTGTCATATCTTCAAAAATTAAAATAGACAGAGAAAAATTATGGAGTGGCAAAAATGCTGCGAGTTTCAATATCCATTCACTTCCTGTTTGCCCCAAATTTTTCAGGTGACTCCTTTCGGAGTTGTTGCCCTCACTTGACGATTTTTGTCTTCTTTTGATGTTTTTGCCAATATCCCAAAAATTATTATAGAAAGGAGGAAACGGTCAAACGCAAAAATGATCAGCAGTGCAAAACCGACAAAAATGGCTTTGTTTGGACTTGTTTGTTTGCTTTTTGGCCTTGAATGTTTGTCCCTAATATTTTATTAACTATGTATTTACTTTCAGGTATCACAGATCGAATTTATTCGTTCATAGTGTGTTAATTTACGTTTTTTGATTGAGTTAAGCCTTCCAATTGATATTTTATCGTGTGTTTTTCTATGTTGTGATGTTATACTATTGTTTCAGAAAAAGGGAGAATGTTTGGTACCATTAAAACGTTTAATCCCGCTGCAAATGTTTGCACCTGTCCTAAGTCAGGAATCTGATGTACAGTAGTTGTCGTTTGTTTATGTAATTTATACGTGTTTCTCGTTTCTCGTTTTTTATATATACTAGACCGTTGGTTTTCCCGTTTGAATGGTTTTACACTAGGAATTTTGGGGCCCTTTATAGCTTGTTGTTCGGTGTGAGCCAAGGCTCCGTGTTGAAGGCCGTACATTAACCTATAATGGTTTACTTTTATAAATTGTTATTTGGATGGAGAGTTGTCTCACTGGCACTCACACCACATCTTCCTATATCTAAAAACGTCAATATGACTGACCAATAGATGACTCCTTCAGGAATTATGGTCTTATATATCGTATGGTCCTACGGTGTTAATATATCACAACTCGTTCGCTATGCCCTTGTCTGTAGTGACGTTTAGGATTTCAATGAACGTAATCGATGTATTACTGGTAAATTATTAAGTCAGGGATTTCGTTACCACAAATTACGTAAAACCTTTACTAAATTCTTCCATAGATACAAAGATTTGGTATGGAAGTTTGGATGTACCTGTATTTCAAACGGGATAGCACATCCTAATTTTTACGGAGATGTTGTTTACCGAGCCCGGGATTTAGATACGATCCGGGTAAAATTATTGATTTTTTATAAAAACTTATTCTAACAGGATAAAATTCAACACTGTATTTAGATCCTTGAATATTGTTTTATTAGTATAAATATTGATTTTTTGTTATCAGTAAATTAAAACCAAACTAATATTATTTTTTAAACATATGCACATTCACGGTTCTACAATCTGTCGATACCAATATTTTGGTAGTGCAAAAGGTCACGTTTTTCTCTGACTGTTAATGACGTCTTTACACTAGATCCATTGGATGTTGGATGTGTACTGATTGATATTTTAGTCTTAGATACATGATATTTTTATTAGTTGTTCTGGCTTTGAACTAGCTGTCAGTAACTGCGAGTACTCTCAGATCTGTACTTAGTGTCTTTTTTTGTGGTGGGGATATATAAATACACTGCCACGTCCGGTTTTTGTTTTTGTTACTTGTTTTTCTGCTTTGTATCGATCTGATGAGTTAAGCCCTTTTCACCAGATTTTTATAGTTTATTCATAAATTGTGCTGTTACATCACTGTCCGAGGTTAGGGAAGGATTGGGTGCCCGCAAGCATGTTTAACCCCGCCACATTTTGTATGTGCCTGCCCCAAGTCACGAGCCTGTAATTCAGTGGTCGTCGTTTGTTGCTGTATATCATATTTGTTTTTCGTTCATTGTTTTGTACATAAATCAGGCCGTGAGTTTTCTCATTTGAATTTGTCATGTCGGGTTAATTTGAGCTGACTATGCGGTATGGGTTTTGCTCATACTTGAAGGCCGTACGGTGACTTATAGTTGTTAGCTTTTATGTCATTTGGTCTCTGGTGGAGAGTTGTCTCATTGGCAATCATACCACATCTTCTTATTTTTACATCAAAATGACGATTTTTAACGAATTTTCATGTTTTTGACATAAAAACTGTAAAACAGCAAAAATGATCAGCAATACAGAATATACAAAAAGCCAACGATAATAAGATAATAAACATAATTGATGGCAATAAAGCTGAAAATTATTGGCTGTTTTTTACCAGATGAGCGATCCAGACTTTAAGAGCCTCTTGTTGGTTTTTTTATTGAACAATATATTTGTTAAAGAGAGGCGAAATACCTAAGAGATATTCAAACTCATAAGTCGAAAATAAACTGACATCGCCATGGCTAAAAACGAAAAAGACCAACAGACAAACAGACAAACAATAGAAAACAAAACACAACATAAAAAACTAAAGATTGAGCAACACGAACCCACCAAAAACTGGGGATGATCTCAGGTGCTCTGGAAGGGTAAGCAGATCCTGCTCCACATGTGGCACCTGTCGTGTTGCTCATGTTAGTACAAACCCGGTGATAAGTCTAATTCGGTAGGTCACATTCGGGGAATTAAATAATTAGATATAATTCAAAAACTAGTGTACAGCAATTTGCAAATTCAAGTAAGCAAAAGATATGTGATGTTAATTGTAATCTAAAAAATTTTATGTTCCTAGATTTCGGTCCAATAAGAAATGCATTTCAACGGGCTTACTAAGTGCTAAAACAATTGAAAATATCTCTAAATATTCGTTTTCTAATACTATTACTTGTGCCGTTTTATGATAAAATTACCGTAGTCCCTTATCAAGCTGCCGATTCAATTCCAAGGACATAATGGAGTGTAGAAATAGACCCTTCTGGACCGATGCCTCGAGTAGGGACTGTTATGTTTTCCAAATCCTGATAACAACTCTTAGAGGTCCATAAGTGGCATGTTTCAAGACCTTGGGCCATTGTTCAGGGTCAGGAGAGGGCTTTACGCTTATAAACATTTTCTCGTTTGAATTGTTTTATATTTGTCATTTCGAGACTTTTATAGCTGACCATGCGGTATGGGTTTTGCTCATTGTTTTTTGTTCTCTTGTGGCGTTTTGTCTCATCAGCAATCATACCACATCTTCTTAATTTTATATTAACCGTGTCACATGAAAGAGCATGTTATTCAGTGGTTGTTGTTTGTCAAATTTCACTGAGGTGGTTTAAATTGTTTCATATTTTGTCATGTCGGGTCTTTTATAGATGACAAATTGTTTTTTCTCATGGTTGAAGGCCGTATGATAACCTATAGTTGATTTGGACTTTGGTGGATAAAATTAATATCTCATTGGCAATCGTACCACATCTCATTATTGTTAAAGTAAATAGGTAAACGTCATAAGATTTATTCTTGTTTTGCTTAAAGCTTATTCATATAAAGTTAGGCAGTAAAATGGTTTGAATAAATGTCAACATTTTGCTTCCTTAATGCATACTATTCTACGTAAAGGTTGTTCTAAAACAGGAAATTATTGCAACTTTGAATGCTGACGTCAATCAAAAGAAAACCGTGTCATTAATTTAAATTAAATAGTGTTGTTGTCATCACTTATTATTTGGGTATATTTTATACAAAAAAAAAAAAGAGATGTGTCTGTACGTCAAAGTAATCTAAATTGTTTTTAGTTTTCCATTGGAAAAAATTATGGCCTTTTGAATTTTAAGAAATCACAAACACAAAAATATTGGCCTTATGGTACAGAACTTTAAAAAGTTACTGTGACGTCAAAAGCGAGATTTTTCCAGTTTTTGCAAAAAAATGTTTTTCAAAGAAATTTTTCGATAAATTAACATACAACACAAGTGTCACTCAAAACATAGTTTTTATACGACCGCAAAAATTTTTTTGGGATCGTATAATGGTATGATGTCGTCGTCGTCGTCTGCGTCGTCGTCCGAAGACACATTGGTTTCCGGACAATAACTTAAAGACCAAACAGACTATTGTTGATGCGCATCAACTAACGCAACTTGGTAGTGACATAAAAGCTCTATGACGTTGTTTCTAACCATGAAAAAAACGTCAAATTATAACGTCCTATTTCGCATTTTTCACGGATTCCAACATGGTGTACGCTTAAAACTACGTCTTCCAAGAAAAATGGAATTAAGCGTCGCACTGATACGTAGTGGAAATTAAACACAAATGGACACAAAAGATACTACACTATCTGTAACCTCCGTTCTTATAAAAAAAATAATAAAAATATAAATTTTGAACTCGGCTTTTTGCATTTGCGCCGATCTGCATTTCACTTTTTTTTCCTTCACTTGCGCCGATTTTCTTTTTCATTTTCGCCGATTGTGTACAGGTAAATTATAGGTGAAAGTTATTTTTTTATTTATCATATAAACCTCTTCCGTTAGCCAGTTGTACATATGTTATGAATTGTCAATTATAACATGTATATAACTGTTGTCCCCTGCTCACAAAGGGGAGGTGGGAGTAGAATTTCGAGCAGGATAAGTCAATTTAAAAGATATTTGTGCACTCTGTTTACATCCACTAAAATCACGGAGTAAAATTCTATTTACAGCATTTCAAAGCACCACAATAAAATCCATAAAAATGTAATACTAGTACAAATGAATTATTATCTTGCCGAGAATTTATATGCCACACATCTGATATATTCCTTTCTTGTCATTTTATCTTTTCTATACTTGCAGTACTTGCCAATAACGAAGTCCATCTTTTCTTTCTCGTGTCAAAACGAAGTTCTCGAACAATATGACCAAAATTATTTTAAACATAAGGGAACACTATTTATATCCATATATTACAATGCAATATACATTCTAGATTTACTACATGTACATGTATTTACTCGTATAGCAAATAAAGTATCGGGGCTAGTGATAAAAAAAATAAAATAGGCGCTAATGAAAGAATCAAATCGGCGCAAATTAAAGATCGAATTTTTTTTTAAATCGGCGCAAATCTCGTACGCCCGTGTAACTTTACACTGGTAGATTTATATGACTTTACCCTTAGAATTTTAACTTAATATGTGATTTTCAAAACTGAGTTTTCAGAAGGTTAGGCCGATAAACAATACTTTCTAGAAGTTTCGATATACTGGCAACGTATGCATGTTGAGATTAACTTACTTCTTTAAGATTCTCGTAGAATAATGGTGATCTTGCAATGAAGTTAAATTTTATCTATACTGCTTAATTGACAAATTCTTATAGTAAAAATAAAAATGATAAAGGTTCATTGTCTTTTGTCATTTGTATCATTTCAAATTGTCTCAAGGAGAAATGATAAAGATTTCGCCTGATCTCACAGAAGCTTAAGGCAAAAAATATAAGAAATAAATATATACTCAATGAATGTGAATTAAAATAAAAAATTACGGTTTTGAAAACTAAACTTGTTGTAAATTTAACTTATGACAAAACACAATTGCTTCAAGAATAAAATCCAACATAAAATTTCTCACTTTCAAAAAGCTACAATGACCGGAAAGATTGAAAACAAATTTCGATTTTCAATGCCGGCAATCTATACATACAACCTTGTCGTTGTTTTAATTTCCAAAATGAGCTATTTAGATTCATAATAGTTCATCCTGTTTTGAGAAATACTTTATAGTTTTCAACGGAAAATTATTTCTTAGATTCTAAACCAATTTTTGAATTAAAAACTTCTTTGTATTTTATATTTACTGTCTCGTTTATTCAAAACACGTGAGGTAGTAATAACGGGGATCGTATTTTATGATAGGTTGAATGGATGTAAAACGTTTTAGAATCAAAACTTTAATTCATATATTATACCTATAATTTTAATTTTCTTATATTTTAAATATTCAGAAATAATGAATCCACAAACTAGATGGAATAATTTGTATACGCTCGTCTTAGTCGGGACACATAATGGTATAAAGAAGTCCGTCCGTGCTAATGTCTGTCCGTCTGTCAACAGTAGCGAAAGAGTGCGCTTGGGCGAAGTTCTGAAATTGACGTGACAAAAAAACCCACCCATCTTGTCTAATATAGTCAAATAGTCTGTAAGTTAGCCAGTGTCATCTTTCATTTCTCTTTTTATTTTCAATGATTTTGCTAATGAGAGGAGAGGACAAAAACAGACTTTCCTTTCTAAAGCGTCGTAAAAGGTTATTTCGAACAATTTTTCATTCCGACGGATGGTGTTTCTGAAGGTTAATTTTGCGCGGCAACAACATCATGAGAGCTGATACTGATACATACATATGATCTCTTGTATTACCGGATAATAAAGTAGGTGAATATAGTTGTTATTCTTGATTCTTGAAAATTTAAATGTGGGTTTCAAACGTCCAATTTGCAATTTTTTTCAAACAGTACGCCAGCAAGGAAAACTTGTACTATGACGTCGGATTCAATGTTCTGAAGAAAGACAACTCTTTTCTTCAAAACGAACGAGGAAAAAAACATGAAAATTAATCATAACTTTTTTGAAAGGTCGGTGACATATACATTTTTTTGCTTTATTTTGAAAAGTACACATGGCACTTTCCTTCTTGAAATTTTTATGAAAAAATCACTGGTAGATATTTTTTAATACTTGAAACGTTTTTCATTCTTGCGTTTTATTTTTGGCGGGAATGAAATAAATCATATTTTTTAAGATCAAAACAGTAAGAGTCTTAAACTCTTGAACCTGTATTTGATAGACACAAATCTACTGTTTAACATGAAACAAGAATTATGCTTGTAGGTTTGATATAATGGGATTTTTTGAGAGTTTAAATAACAAGCAAATATCATGTTAATATTCGGGAAAACACGAAACTGAGGTTGCTATAGTGACAAAACTAAGTCGGTGACCCCAATTTTTTATCATATTTTGTTCTTCAAATCATGAAATACCTTCACACAAAATTTTAAGGAAAAATCACTGGTAGAACTGAATAGGCTGTTTGGTCTTTAAGTTTAAGTGAATGATCTCTAGGAAATTTTTTAAGAAGGTTCAATACCAGAAAAGGAAGGTTGGGATTGATTTTGGGGATGATGGTCCCAACCGTTTAGGAATTAGGGCCCAAAAAGGGGCCCAAAACAAGCATTTTTCTAGTTTCAGGATAATAACTTGTGTATAAGTATTTCGATTGCTCTGAAATTGTACCACAATGTTTAATACCACAAGTAGAAGGTTGGGATTCATTTTAGGGGTTATTGGAACATCAGTTTAGGAATTAAGGGCCAAAAAGGGGCAAAAAATAAGCATATTTTAGTCAAAGTCAAAGGGAATACAGTATCTCTGTTCCTTTAAATTATACGGGATCTCCGTCGATACTGAGCGCTTTTCTATGTATTTTTGTATTTTTTTTGATTCTGCAAAATTAATTATCCAAAACCCACAAATAAATTACCAAAATCGTTTCAGTGACAACACTTTTTCTTATCAGTTTTTATACTGATACACATGAACTTTTTTCCAATTCATCTCTTCCAAACATTCTATAATGATATCATGATTTGGTTGACTATTGTGAACTATGTCTATCACAGATGACCATAAATATGTTCCACTTGTCGCAGTCCCGATCTCGTCCTCTAATCCTTAATGTTCATATCACCAAATGTTTACTTGTCACTAAGTGCACGATGGGTATCACTATTTTAATCTTCATGAGCACCCGAGTTCATCTGAGGTTGTTTTTTTGTGATTGGGATTCGTGTTTCTTAATTCATTTATGGACTATTGTTTTTTTTTTTTTTTTTTTTTTTTTTCATCTATTTGTATAATTTTCTTTTGATTATAGTATCGTCAGCTATTTTTCGATTTATAGTTTTGATTGTAACCCTTGGTTTCTTTTCTCCCAATTTGAATAAATATATCAAAGTCCCAAATTTCTCAAATATGATAAATGTCCCTATTTCGCATTTTTCACGGATTCCAACATGGTGTACGCTTAAAACTACGTCTTCCAAGAAAAATGGAATTAAGCGTCGCACTGATACGTAGTGGAAATTAAACACAAATGGACACAAAAGATACTACACTATCTGTAACCTCCGTTCTTATAAAAAATAATAAAATATAAATTTTGAACTCGGCTTTTGCATTTGCGCCGATCTGCATTTCACTTTTTTCCTTCACTTGCGCCGATTTTCTTTTTCATTTTCGCCGATTGTGTACAGGTAAATTATAGGTGAAAGTTATTTTTTTATTTATCATATAAACCTCTTCCGTTAGCCAGTTGTACATATGTTATGAATTGTCAATTATAACATGTATATAACTGTTGTCCCCTGCTCACAAAGGGGAGGTGGGAGTAGAATTTCGAGCAGGATAAGTCAATTTAAAAGATATTTGTGCACTCTATTTACATCCACTAAAATCACGGAGTAAAATTCTATTTACAGCATTTCAAAGCACCACAATAAAATCCATAAAAATGTAATACTAGTACAAATGAATTATTATCTTGCCGAGAATTTATATGCCACACATCTGATATATTCCTTTCTTGTCATTTTATCTTTTCTATACTTGCAGTACTTGCCAATAACGAAGTCCATCTTTTCTTTCTCGTGTCAAAACGAAGTTCTCGAACAATATGACCAAAATTATTTTAAACATAAGAGACACTATTTATATCCATATATTACAATGCAATATACATTCTAGATTTACTACATGTACATGTATTTACTCGTATAGCAAATAAAGTATCGGGGCTAGTGATAGAAAAATAAAATAGGCGCTAATGAAAGAATCAAATCGGCGCAAAATTAAAGATCGATTTTATTTTTTTTTTTTAAATCGGCGCAAATCTCGTACGCCCGTGTAACTTTACACTGGTAGATTTATATGACTTTACCCTTAGAATTTTAACTTAATATGTGATTTTCAAAACTGATTTTTCAGAAGGTTAGGCCGATAAACAATACTTTCTAGAAGTTTCGATATACTGGCAACGTATGCATGTTGAGATTAACTACTACTTTAAGATTCTCGTAGAATAATGGTGATCTTGCAATGAAGTTAAATTTTATCTATACTGCTTAATTGACAAATTCTTATAGTAAAATAAAAATGATAAAGGTTCATTGTCTTTTGTCATTTGTATCATTTCAAATTGTCTCAAGGAGAAATGATAAAGATTTCGCCTGATCTCACAGAAGCTTAAGGCAAAAAATATAAGAAATAAATATATACTCAATGAATGTGAATTAAAATAAAAAATTACGGTTTTGAAAACTAAACTTGTTGTAAATTTAACTTATGACAAAACACAATTGCTTCAAGAATAAAATCCAACATAAAATTTCTCACTTTCAAAAAGCTACAATGACCGGAAAGATTGAAAACAAATTTCGATTTTCAATGCCGGCAATCTATACATACAACCTTGTCGTTGTTTTAATTTCCAAAATGAGCTATTTAGATTCATAATAGTTCATCCTGTTTTGAGAAATACTTTATAGTTTTCAACGGAAAATTATTTCTTAGATTCTAAACCAATTTTTGAATTAAAAACTTCTTTGTATTTTATATTTACTGTCTCGTTTATTCAAAACACGTGAGGTAGTAATAACGGGGATCGTATTTTATGATAGGTTGAATGGATGTAAAACGTTTTAGAATCAAAACTTTAATTCATATATTATACCTATAATTTTAATTTTCTTATATTTTAAATATTCAGAAATAATGAATCCACAAACTAGAGGGAATAATTTGTATACGCTCGTCTTAGTCGGGACACATAATGGTATAAAGAAGTCCGTCCGTGCTAATGTCTGTCCGTCTGTCAACAGTAGCGAAAGAGTGCGCTTGGGCGAAGTTCTGAAATTGACGTGACAAAAAAACCCACACATCTTGTCTAATATAGTCAAATAGTCTGTAAGTTATCCAGTGTCATCTTTCATTTCTCTTTATTTTCAATGATTTTGCTAATGAGAAGAGAGGACAAAAACAGACTTTCCTTTCTAAAGCGTTGTAAAAGGTTATTTCGAACAATTTTTCATTCCGACGGATGGTGTTTCTGAAGGTTAATTTTGCGCGGCAACAACATCATGAGAGCTGATACTGATACATACATATGATCTCTTGTATTACCGGATAATAAAGTAGGTGAATATAGTTGTTATTCTTGATTCTTGAAAATTTAAATGTGGGTTTCAAACGTCCAATTTGCAATTTTTTCAAACAGTACGCCAGCAAGGAAAACTTGTACTATGACGTCGGATTCAATGTTCTGAAGAAAGACAACTCTTTTCTTCAAAACGAACGAGGAAAAAACATGAAAATTAATCATAACTTTTTGAAAGGTCGGTGGCATATACATTTTTGCTTTATTTTGAAAAGTACATGGCACTTTCCTTCTTGAAATTTTTATGAAAAAATCACTGGTAGATATTTTTTAATACTTGAAACGTTTTTCATTCTTGCGTTTTATTTTTGGCGGGAATGAAATAAATCATATTTTTTAAGATCAAAACAGTAAGAGTCTTAAACTCTTGAACCTGTATTTGATAGACACAAATCTACTGTTTAACATGAAACAAGAATTATGCTTGTAGGTTTGATATAATGGGATTTTTTGAGAGTTTAAATAACAAGCAAATATCATGTTAATATTCGGGAAAACACGAAACTGAGGTTGCTATAGTGACAAAACTAAGTCGGTGACCCCCAATTTTTTTTATCATATTTTGTTCTTCAAATCATGAAATACCTTCACACAAAATTTTAAGGAAAAATCACTGGTAGAACTGAATAGGCTGTTTGGTCTTTAAGTTTAAGTGAATGATCTCTAGGAAATTTTTTAAGAAGGTTCAATACCAGAAAAGGAAGGTTGGGATTGATTTTGGGGATGATGGTCCCAACCGTTTAGGAATTAGGGCCCAAAAAGGGGCCCAAAACAAGCATTTTTCTAGTTTCAGGATAATAACTTGTGTATAAGTATTTCGATTGCTCTGAAATTGTACCACAATGTTTAATACCACAAGTAGAAGGTTGGGATTCATTTTAGGGTTATTGGAACATCAGTTTAGGAATTAAGGGCCAAAGGGGCAAAAATAAGCATATTTTAGTCAAAGTCAAAGGAATACAGTATCTCTGTTCCTTTAAATTATAAGGGATCTCCGTCGATACTGAGCGCTTTTCTATGTAATTTTGTATTTTTTGATTCTGCAAAATTAATTATCCAAAACCCACAAATAAATTACCAAAATCGTTTCAGTGACAACACTTTTTTTCTTATCAGTTTTATACTGATACACATGAACTTTTTTCCAATTCATCTCTTCCAAACATTCTATAATGATATCATGATTTGGTTGACTATTGTGAACTATGTCTATCACAGATGACCATAAATATGTTCCACTTGTCGCAGTCCCGATCTCGTCCTCTAATCCTTAATGTTCATATCACCAAATGTTTACTTGTCACTAAGTGCACGATGGGTATCACTATTTTAATCTTCATGAGCACTGAGTTCATCTGAGGTTGTTTTTTTTGTGATTGGGATTCGTGTTTCTTAATTCATTTATGGACTATTGTTTTTTTTTTTTTTTTTTTTTTTTTTCATCTATTTGTATAATTTTCTTTTGATTATAGTATCGTCAGCTATTTTTCGATTTATAGTTTTGATTGTAACCCTTGGTTTCTTTTCTCCCAATTTGAATAAATATATCAAAGTCCCAAATTTCTCAAATATGATAAATGTCGGATATGCAAGCGCTATATTTCTATGAATTTAGCTTGTGTGTAGGGATTCGTACGACAATGGCTTTTATAGTTGTCATTGTTCTACGCATCTTAATTTATCAGGCGGATTTTGAAAGATAAGATGCTGGATATCTGAGACATCATTAAAAAAATGTATTGGCACTACGACATATTTATTCTGAATAATACAATAACAAAATGTTAACAACTTATTATATGATTTTTAATTCAAAATATGCACAAAAATGATATATTTGTGAATGTGTAAATGATCGTCGGTAAACATTTGATAATAAAACATTTTTAACTTCTTCTATTCAGTAAAAAAAAAAATATTTTAAGGAAAATGAATAGTTTTAAGTAAAACAATTCTACTTTCAAATAAATAACAATAACAAATTACAATTGCACGTCATTTTTACGTACACATGATATGATAAAAAAAACTATGCACTATTCTGTGAATGGAGAGGACTTTTCAGTCCTATTCAATGAAGAAAACAACACTGACAAATGGAACTAATGATTACACATCTGTAATCGTCTCATTCTATGTTACGGGCAATTATTGTTCAATGCAATATTTGTATTCTACGGAATACAAAATAAAATGCTACTTCGCAAAAATTCCAATAAAAAAAGTTAAAAACAATTATAGACATCTTGCTGCTGTAAGTACCATGTCACTGTTGCTAGTACAACGAAAGATGATTCATGACTTGGTTTCCCGTTTTATTGGTGGCGGTGATACATTGTCTATGTTTGCGGAATGTTCTTTGGCTTTCATACGTAGTTTATCGATGCTTGATCTGCGCATGTCTAACGATTCTGTTTCATACGGAAGTCGAGAAGTTGAGGTTGTTGATGGCAACCGTTGGGCGCCTCCTCCAAGGAAGATACCGGGAACACCAAAAGCATTTGAATTCATTGCGTGATGTGCAAACAGACCTCCGAATGGAATTTTACCCTGCATATAATAGGCGGCAAGGTTAAGATTGCCTTGATGGATTGCCATCATTGGATTGACACCTGTAAGATGAGTCATACGATTAGACCAGAAAAGTTCTGGAGATGTTGGATAAGCAAGACCAAGTTGTCCGCTCGGAAGATCGGCGTAAGAGTTAGTTTCTCCTTGTAGAAAATTTGGACTTTCTCTTCCAAGTGCCTTTTCCCTTTTTCTCCATTTTGCTCTTCTATTTTGAAACCAGACCTACAGAATAAAATATTACACATGAATAACTAATTCAACTGAAGAACAAATCTTCACCAAGTACACACAGGGGCGGATCCAGCCATTTTTAAAAGGGGGGTTCCCAACCCAGGATAAAGAGGGGTTCCAACTATATGTCCCCATTCAAATGCATTGATCGTCAAGAAAAAAGGGGGGTTCCAACCCCCGGAACCCCCCCTCTGGATCCGCCACTGATACAAAATACAATATAAGTCAAGCAGCAGAAATGTCGAACATTAAAAAAACTTTGTTTGAATAATAAATACAGCTCTTGCTCCTACATTCCTAACTGTGAAAATCTAAGACCATACTTAACTTTTAATTTAGATCTATTAAACTACAATTTGAAGCATTATTGGTTTTTGATCTAATTTTGTGGATGATTTCATGTTCTAAATAAAATAAAAAACTGACAGTGTTCAACAGGATGTAGACAATTTATTTTTGATTATTTCAGCAATAGACAAACCGTCGAATATGATTGAAAACAAACAGTCCGTAATAATTTTATCACAATTTCATTGATAAAATGATCTTTCAAATTTCTCGAAAACTTATTTATGATGGAAACAGTTGTTAAAAAGATATAGTCACAATTATTTCCAAAATTAAATCACGCCTTTCATTTCTTTTGCTCATTACCAAAAACAATCTTGTCTTTTCATTTATTTTGAATTGTTAACTAAAGCGTTGAAGCGAACAAGAAAACGTCATTTCATATCAAACCAGTTAATGTCTTGTGTTTACACATTTCGTTGCTGAAGAGCATTTATTTATTAAGAAACATTTGATTTTAGGCTAAATTTGCCACTTTATAGAAAATAATTTCCTTCTAAGTAACTTTTTGATCAAGAAATTGTTTTTATTCCGAAAATTACAAACCGGAGGGCTATACTTGAATCAATTTGTATTGGAAGATAACTAATATCTTCTTTATTGGAAAGTGCAAACAGCGTTGCAGTTGTAATTAAATCTTGCTGCCGATGGCAAAAATATATCCTTTTCTTTAAAGTTTAATATTGTTCGTTCTTTAGACCTCTTTACGGCTAATGTGCAAATTTATTTGTTTATAAAGGCTTTATTGAAAGCTAGAGGGGTAATTCTTTCAAGTGTTAAACTGGCTACTTTCTTTGAGCACAAAATAATGAAACTTCTATTTAGCAATTTTCCATTCGATTAAGAACTCGAAGCGTTTCATTCTGTGTATTGAAACGGTCGCGACGTACGAACGGAGTCATTCTTCTTATATTTCTTTTTTTTTCAAACACAATATCATTTTAGTTACTTCAATTCAAATTTGATTCTTCAATCACATAAGTGTTATAAATTTATTCTAATTAAAAATGAAGAAAGTCATTCTTGCAATCAGACTTGTGTCTACTGTCCTCCAACTATGTTCATCTTCACCCCAGTCTTTTCAAGGCCTATATAATTAACTTTTTTCAAAAGAACTATACTGGCGGCATTATAATTGGTATCTTATGATACACCATTTATTAAGTCAAACACCAATTATTAATAGACTTAAATAATAAACGGTTTCTAAATAGGCATCTTTGTTCCGAACAATCAATAAGAAACTTATTCTATATTTTATCAATAAAGGATATAAATTATAGTTTTTAAAACATGAAAGGTTCTGTTTCCAAATTTCAATTGCTTTTGACAATTTTGTAAATAACGTTAATAACAATTTTAATAACTTTGTGCATGTAGCAATGTTCAAAAACGTAATCATTTCGCCAAACATTTGGAATTGGCATGTAGATTATAAGCTAACATCAAGTTGATTACGAAACAAATTAAATATTCCTAATCAAAAAATAGTTTTAAATATACACATCATGATGAAATAGTATTAACAGATGAAGCCAAAAATATTGTGTAGCTGATGAATAAACAATTACAATTAACTCTCGAAACAAAATAAATTTTAAAGAAGGAAGCCAAGTTGTAGTATTCTTTAATCTAGTGCTCTAGAAAAACTCAATATTGTATCATATATTTTTAAGATGGGTCAAAATGTCTTGCCGTATGAATTGCAACATTTCATAATGCAAAAAAGTGTGAAAAAACAATATTGCCATTTTCGCAGCATTTGCCGAATTATTTCTACACTGTTATATACATTCGTATTCAAATAAATTGAGTTAAGAAAGTGATATGTACGTTGGTTTTAGTTCGTTTCCTTTATTATCATAACCATGTATTTGTATTATTAAACATAATTCCACGTCTACGTGTTACCATATAAGACAATGATTGTAAATATAAAATTAAATACAGAACGAATGACGAAAATTAAAGCCTTATTTAATTCGGACATACGGTTAAGTATCTTAAAGGCCAAGTAATTAGTAAGGTTAAGATATTTAACTCCAACTGGCTACTTAAGACGTCTTTCTTTTCAAACGTCATTTTCACAACAGGCGTTAAAACCCTTAAAAGATACTACAGCCATAAAATACAAAACAACACCGGGGACCGAATTAACAACGTAACACAAATATTTGTAGAAAATTAAGGCTGACAAATTTGATCAAAAAGCGAGTTTAATATCTATTAAATAGAGGAAAACTTGTGAAAATTCTAACTGTGATCACTGGATCATAGAAGTCATGAAACAATACAATGTCATTTAGAATGTCTTAAATTGGTTGCATGCTGGGTATTTTTGTATAATCCAATAGTGGGAAATGAGTTTTAATGCTGATAACAGATAATTACATGTTTTATAATCCACTTGTTGCGGCATTTGTCTGTAGCATCTGATTACCACATAGAGGTTTTGTATTTAATCTCCTTTTTCCCAGGAAAATTAAGAGCATTAGTATATCATGCTGGTTATTAAGATGATTACATCTGCTAATTCTTTTTGATACATCAATAATATGACTTGAATATAATTGTTACTTGAGACTGTGACAAAAATTATTTAACTGTTAAAATTAAGTTTGTAGCCAACAATCCTTACATAAACTTAAACTAGGTATTTATTCACCGGCTTACAAACAAATTACTTATAAAACTTGCTTTCAATACTTTCAAAACTATATTATGTGAAAAAAAATAGATCGTGAAGTTTAATAAAACACTTATTTACGCTCATTACGAAATATTTAAATTAACAGCAAATAAACAATGGAATTCGTAGCTGCTTGAAGTAGTCAAGCAGCAATAGCCAAATTTATAACTGATTACGAGTACTATTCCAAGTTCTCCTACAATATACACTCAGATTATACAATTACCAAAACTAGAGTCAATGTTTATTATTATTTTTATAACCAAAGGATCTTTTCTACGATAATAAAACGCTACGATTAAATAGAAGGTTGCACTGAATGTGTTGTATATACAAAAATTATCGCGATATTAGTTTTTTTTTTTTTTAATATTTTCATATTTCTCTTTGTTTGCATTTAAGATTTAGAAATGTGTTAATATTTTCGACATTTTAACACCTCTTTGTGTATTTTAATGAAAACGTGTTTGCTTTTCTGTTAATTTGTCTTTAAATGGACAATTTTATCCGATATTACTAGAAACCACATGTAAAACCCTAATCAGAAAGTCAAATCTAAAAGGCTTATAACCAGCAACTTGTAACAAACAACCGTGTCAAAATAAATAAACAATCGAATTAGTTAATGTGACATGCAAACAAAGCAGTGCCAATTAAAAACAAATTTCCATCGTTAGCTACAATCTAAGCTTACAAGACAAATTTCAATAGTCAAAAAATAAACTTTGACCATTGATTAAATTAAAACGGCTTTTAAATTTGGTACCTTTTAATATAACCGCAATATTTGATTTTATTATAGAAATTTTTAAATGATACTAACTTCTTTTAATATTGATATTAAGTCGATTTGTATGATGCGTGAACTTGATATATTTGTAAAATATACAAACTTGAATTCATGGAATGTATGACATTTCCTTATGTCGTTATCAATATAGACGAGAAAAGAAGGTAGAAAAGTCATATACCAAATTCTTAAGTTACAAATAGTAAATTTTATACAAATGGTCAAAACCGAAAAGGACGTCTTGGTATTTTTCATATGATATATTAGCTCTTAAATTTCACA
This sequence comes from Mytilus coruscus, assembly GCA_017311375.1. Lineage (NCBI taxonomy): Eukaryota > Metazoa > Mollusca > Bivalvia > Mytilida > Mytilidae > Mytilus > Mytilus coruscus. The sequence continues at coordinate 2,679,649 of CM029601.1, read as the reverse complement.
ACTAAAGGCTTTTCAGAATTCTCCAAAAAAAAAAGAAAAAAACCTTTCAGTCTTCCATAAAACTATCACACCAAAAAAAAAAAAAACGCATTTTAACATCAAAGAGCTGATTTTATCTACAAATGATATTTTAGTAGATATATATATAGCAGACAATTATTCTATTTAGAATTTAAATAAAGTGAGACAGTAACCCAACGACACAAGCAATATTAGCATAAAGAGTCTGTTTTTGTTAACATGGCCCCTTATCAAAGTCAAAGTTTACTTTTTCTTTACCCTTTTCCACAATCATTATACCACCTTTTATTTAATACTATGTACGCGTTTCTTTTACAGGAAGCTTCTGTATATTAGCATGATTGACAGATATTTGGTTTAAAATGAGATCAACATCAGTTTTGTATTGTCATCTTATTGTGAAAAATATTGGTACACGATGAGTCAAACAATCCATGATGTATTAACTATGTGTGTGATGTATAAACGAAGTTGTAGGATTAGCGTCTTTCAGGCATCAAACTATCATAGTTTTGAATAAAAGTGAAAATATAAAACATTCAAAGGTCAATTCACGGTCTTTGACGATAGACATGTGTCTATATCATATATGTCAAGCTCTAAATCGGCACAAGACTGGACAGGTTGTGAATAACAGTGACTACCAAAGATGTACCATCGGTACCAAACTCCTTAAACCGTACATTCTATGAACAAAGATATCCACTGATGAGGGGCCGGTTTGGCCAGTGATTGTACAAAAGTATTTAACAGAAGTTCTTATTGATTAAATCAAATATTTTTTTTTAATTTTGAAATAATTTACATGAGTTGAGGGAAGTCTACATGTAGGTATCTTTTGTTTTTGTTTGATTGGTTTGATGTTTTATTGGCGTTTATCTAGGTATAAAGTTCATGCCATGCGAGTATTCTAAAACCGAAAACAAAGTCTACGAAAGTAATTGCCAATTGTATATTTGATAAAGAATATATTAGTACCTGTACTCTAGCTTCACTAAGGTCAAGTCTCATTGCTAATTCTTCTCTTGTAAAAACATCTGGGTATTGTGTCTTCTCAAATGCTCTTTCTAGTTGATGTAGCTGGTATGTTGTAAAGGTAGTCCTGCTCCGTCTGATTTTTCTGGGCTTTGAGTTGAAGCTCCGATCGTCGTCTTTGTCAGAAGAACTTTTATCGAAATCTGCATTTATTTGCATTTCTTCATTTTCGTAATCAGAATGATAATTGTCTGCTGAATCATCCATTTTGTCTGGACTTGATTCTGAATGTCCGTCAGAAGAACCACCGCTGGAACCACGGAAATCTGACCTACTAGAGCAAGACAAAGGACTCTGTAATCCATGGCAAATAGCTGATGCTGAAATGAAATACATTTGTAAATATATTTTATAAATTTGTTTTTGTAGCTAAAGTACAACGTATGAGTAAGACTAGAAAACAAAATAACAAAAATTAGGCTATATTAAAATGTTTTATATTGACAATGCCGGTATGAGAAGACAAGACACATTTTAAAAAATAACACAATTGAATTGGGAAAAGTTATAAAAATTGTCGCATAAACTAAATTATAAGAATATATTTAAAAGTTAATTTATTATAATTCTCGAAGAATTTAATCTTTGAAATTATATTAATTTTTAACTGTGTTATTTAAGTATTGCATTTAAACAATAAACGCAATTTATTCATTTAATTTATTTATTGCAAAGTAATTATTTCATTTTTCTGATTCAAACTAGATTCGAAAAAGAACTCATAATATTAATCAAAAAGTTAATAAAAAATATACTTACATTCTTCGAGCTTTTTTAATGAGTTAAATAATGAATCCTTTGAAGTATCGTTTGTTCCCAGTATACTCTCGACGCTAAAGGATTTTTTCGTTGTTTTAGAACTTGTAGAAGGATTTTTATCCATAATTTGTTCTTTGTATTGTTTTCAAATATAGTGTTGTTTCTTCCTCTGTGAAGCTGACAATGATAAAAACTAATCTGAAATCATGCAATAATACCTGTATTTAGTATTTCACACATCCACAATACGTTTACAAAAATTAATTATCACTTATTTGTAATCATTGAAATTGATTCGTCAATTTCTATTCATTGTTTGTGATCCAATTGAAATATAACATTTCGTCTATACTAGTACCTGATTGGTTAAAATCAGCTGTCAGCCATTGTATGTTTAGTATATCGATTTACTTGGGCGGAGAAACGTCTTTGTACTGAATTTATTGCTGTTTTTTTTATCAGATGATTCTGTAATATTTTAAAGTGGTTTAATTGCGCCGAATAGAGTAAGGCACACACACATAGCAATGTTCTCAATGATGTTTCATTGCAGTGGAATTTTATTATTTTAAGAAATGACTATGTATAAAAAAAATACATCAACTGTTGATCTCTCAAAACAGATTTTAAGAGGATAAGAAACCGATTAGAAATAAAAAAAAAGAATACCCCCACCCCCACCCGAGAGAGCAAAAACCACCACACCACGCATCCGAGTTTAAACCCTTCTTTTAAATTCGACAGAACAACTTAGAATGTAAAGGATTTTTTTTCAAGCTGATTTGTGTCATTATTAACTATCATATCGTTTCAATGAACTCTCTCTCTATATATCTATGTAAATTATTTATATAATTATTACTAGTATATTGTTAAATGTATACATAAGTTCTGCTATTTATAAAAGCCTTTAAGGGAAAATTCAAGAAATATAAAATGAATTTGACATTAATTGTTATTCCTCGTCCAAATATTTTCTTTCTTAAAACATGATTTTAACCAATAAATTAATTTCTATCATATACTGTTTGGAGCAATTGATCCTTATATATATTTTACAACCTACAAAATATTGTTTTATTTGGTAGTTTTAAGTGACCTGACAATTAAATGTATTTTCTTATCATATCTGGATAGCAATACTTAGACAAGAAAATATATTATTGAAGAATCAACATACGTTCAATTACATACACGTTTCATAAAACAAATAAATCATTATAAAAAGAGTTTTGAAAAAGAGAAAAATTAAAAACAAATTTATTATCTATATAACTCGTAGATATTGAAGTCTTTGTTTTAAATGGCATATTAGGAGTACAAGAAAGGCCTTTCCTTTTAAGTGAACATAACGTCATCAGTAAAATGTGAGAATCTCCTTCAATGGAAAGTTGAATAAAACAGTCTTTGAATGTGCATAAATGACTGTTTTCTAACTGATCTTATGTAGCCAAGACATTATGTGTTCAACCATCATGTCAGGTTTTCATATCTACGCGCCTGAAGTTTTAGAGTGCAACGCCGAACCAAAATTTAGTAGATGATTTTTTTATTTTACCGAGTGGGTTTTCATATATATATACATATATATTCTAGCAGCCCAAGTTCTCTTGTAAAATAATAGAAATATGTTCGAATTTATTTTTATATGAGCTCGTTGCATCATTAATTCTTATACAAATCTAAAGTAGTAATATGTAATTGCTTTAAGAAAAATCTTAGGTACTTGCAACAACATTTAAAATTGCAAACTTCTTTTTTTTCAAATTTCCACTTTTCTCACCATTTGATTAGTACTAACCCTGTAACAACATAAACACAGTTACAATGCGTTCAACGATTTTTACTATTTAATTCTAAAGTTTATTCTGAAACAGAATTTTAAAAAATCCTATGCAAATTGAAGAATATAAATGTTTCAACTTTTACCATCAATTTTATGAATCCTATAGTTTTTTTAGTCAAAATCCTGAATAGGCTTAAAAACAATTTAACTCTTTATATTCTACGTTAACCTGCGTTGGTCAGATTCTTTACAAAAAAATTGGGAGTTATGTTACTCGTGTGCGATACTCGTGTGCGATAATATAACAACAGACTGCCCGGTGTCCTAGCACTCTTTTTGTGTTGGGGTGGGGGTTGTCCTTGTAAATATTGTTGTAAAAATGTTAGTGACACATCTCCATTTATACCGATTGGAAGTGTACACGGATTCCACTGTACCCTCGCAGCTCTCGAGGGGTGCTCCGAATAACGGAGGGATCTACGTACATACATACATACATACATACATACATACATACATACATACATACATACATACATACATACATACATACATACATACATACATACACTGGCATAAATAATCATAACGTCTTACCTTAACTAAGTATTGTACAGAACCTGTACTAGTCCCTTGAAAGGGGAACAACTCGTCACAAAATAGATTTAAGAGTTACAAAATTATGATTTATGTCATGGGCCTGTTGAAAAAAAATGTTACAGATCATATCCTCAATACAAACTTGTTATCTTACCAACAACACTATTTAGTGATATTTATATTTTTAAATTCAGAATTTAATCAAAACCGTTGTACTTGAATTTTTCTTAAAATTTGCATACATATCCTATGCAATGGCCTCTATAAAATTTGAGTTAAAAATATCATGTCACCAGACTCGTTTCCATGGTAACGCCACCAAAGTTGGCACATCACATGTATGAATAAATACATACCTGAAGTAAAATTCTGGATTTTTTCAAGCCTTTGAAAGTATTTTGAAAGGTTTGTTCTTCATTTATTACAGAAATAATGTTGAAAATGTAAATAAAACACAAATAATAGCAGTTTTATACATATTTATTAAATCTCGCCCAATTTCGTCAACACTGGCGCAAATGAAAACAAAGATTTTGTAAAAATTTCTATTTTCTTAAATTTCCAAAAATTGGTCCAATGAAATTTTTTAAAATTTGACATAACATGGTCCAAACAATGAGCTTTGAAAAAGAAAAGAAAAATATAGGTCACCAGACTATTTTTCATCTAAAACATTTTGTTACCCATGCCGACACAGTAATCAACAGCAATTCTTTGTATTCTTTCAAAATTTGTGTGAACAAAGTGTGGCACATGTTTCAATATCTTTTGTTAAACCTACATATATCAATAAAGTTTCACATGAGAATCAAATGAAAGCCATTTTTTGTTTTTATGAACAACGGTTACCATGGCAACCTGGCAAGAAGTATGAAAATTCAAGTTTTTACTTTGTTCTGACGTGCAAGAGTTAATACTAACCGACAAAATAAGATCAAATACCATGATTTCACAACCACAACACATGGCTTCTATGAAATATAAATGAATTTCATGATAATGCAGCTTTTATAAGCATTACTATGGTCTAAAATGAGCAAAATAAATTACTCAGCAGCTAGCAAAAAATCACTATCGATTCATCATGTTCATAGGTATCAGTCTTTCAAGTATTAAATGGATTAGAAAATTTCAAGACTTTTTCACCTTGTCCTCAATTTATGATTCAAGTTTGATGAAGCATACACATTATATATTTTTAGTTATCATGGTAACTTAACCAAAAAACGATGAAGTTATAAAGTTTTCAACAGTCTTTCCACTTTCTTTATTTTCAATGCCTCAATAATTAAGCAACAATATAGACTCTTATATTTTGTATAGTTTACTCTTTTGATTCAGTCAAATACTGATTGATAGTCATTATACTAAGCATATTTAGAGTTCACTTTGTTCCCTGTCAAAATTGTCAATCCTTCCATGTTGAATAGTACAGGTTTCAACTTTGTCATTTAGATATATCATATAAGTGGCATGACGAAAAGTAAATATCAGATATTTTGCTCGCTTCATTTGTGAAATGTCACATCTATTCTTTTATTATCAATTATTCTCTTTTAAATTCTGTAATTTCTGGTTATCTCTTTGCCTCTTCAATTTCTTATTCACATTTTTCCCAACTTTCAGAGTAAATTGGCCTGGGCAACGTTCTGATTCTGCATTTATCTGAAAGTTTAATTTATTTAATTGTTATGAAATGTTGTAATATATTATAGTGCAAAATTAATCCAATCATGCATTAAAACAACAATTTAAAAGATTATATAACTCTGCATCATATGCATTAAACGTTTAACCTTATGTTACATATGGCCAGGTTTTGAAGTGATTGCAATAATTAGGTTTTAGAATGAAATATAAGTGCCAATATAGGAGCATTATAGTCTCCAATACAAATGCAAATTCAAAGTATATATTTAATAGCTGTGACCTTGACCACTTATCTTAAATCAATACAGTTGAACTGTTCTTTGGGTATACATATACAGCATGTGAGCAAGTGTGTGATACACATAGGTAACATTACATAGTTAGCTTCATTGTAGCACATAGGAACCAGTGGCAGTCTTAATAATATACTTAATATTTTAATAAAGTACAAATCAGAAGCATAAAATGTGGATCACAGTGACCTTCTTTTGCCTGGAAGCTGAGTTACTAACTGAGAGGCATCTGTGTATCAAGTTGGCATGATCTTACCACTTATAGTTGCTGAGATATGAACTTGGACGTTTCAACTTAGTTGAGGCAAACTAGAAACTACTAAATATATTGTCCGAAACAAATGTTTATGCCAGCTAAACACCCTTATAAGATTAATAAGTCTCTAAAATGAAGACTCGAGTTTTTCTCAAAGGTAACTAATTATCCTAACATGTATTTACCATTGGCAGCCATGTATATCCTTCATTTTCTGTAAAACTGCTGCTAATTACCTACTGTTAAAGGATGATGATCCACCATAAGACCTACAATTGATGAGAAATATAATAAAATCTTATTGAGAATAAAATTATATAATTATATGTTTCATAATGAGTGAGACTTTTATATTGCTTGTTATCAACTTCGGTTATTCAATAACAAAATAATGATAAACAAGCAATTTAATTTTTTTTTTATAAATAAACTCAAACTGAAAAAAATCAGATTCATTATAATAACAAGAGCAATGCAAAGTATGGCTTCCTCTCAAAATAGAAGGCTGTTGCTTCTAAAGTGTTCACAAGGGTGTTGAGAATCTACAATGTCCACTTTGACCTTGACATTTGGGAATATCTTTTCTATTAATAAAGTTAAAGCCTAAATTCTTTAAATTTACCTGTATTTCTTTCATAGATCCAACCAGTACCACACATTTGCCATTCTTCAACAAAACTGGCTTCAACCTAGTGAAAAAAAGTAGTACAAAATGTATTAATGAAAGTACATGCAGTGTTCAAATACTACAGCTATAAACATAGTATATTTAAAATTAACTGAAACTTAGACTGTCAACAATGTAATTTGTAATAAAATGTATAAAGGCTTTCAAAACCAAATTTGTTTCATAAAATTTGATGAAATTATCCATAAATATACATGTAGATTTCATTTATTTTACAAATGTAACTAATTCTTATTCAATATTTTGCTGAAACAAATTCAGTCATGATCTATATATGCAAGTCTTCAAGTATATGTAACTTTGCTTTACCACAAAACTAATTTGAAATATTGACCCTAAACCTGAAATTATTACCAAGATCTGTTAATTAATTTTATGACTGCTAGGACAAATATGAATATAATTATGGTCCTCATTATACTCTATAATTATCTGCATTGGTTAATTAGATCATGATAAAGCTAAACTATAAACTATTTTGAGTTCATAATTTCTTTGGAATATATATACATTTGTTTTTTTATTTATATTTATATAATATGATTGTACATTCATATCTGCCTTTATTCATCATGTTCTTATATATCACAGACTCATATAAATTTCTAATAATGTGGAGTGAGGGTGGGTGTGGCTTGCCCTCCTCATTTTCTGTTTTGTCTTAATACATTATCCTGCATTCTACACATCATTCTAGGTGCTTTCAAATGACTAAATCTCTAAGGTGTCAGACCACTTGGTCTATGATCACATGCAAGAGATAATTAATATGAAAATTCTGATTATAAGATGAAGACAACTAATATTTAAAGTTTGTAAAACATTATTTCTGTGAATGAATCATTGTGACTATATTTGGTTTTTTCAATTCTTATTTCATTCATTTATGATAAATTGCTACCAAATAATTATTTACAAAATAATCCTCCCTTTTAAATGCAAAACGTAAAGCACCTTATGCTGTTATGTCTTTCTGTTCATTGCAAAATTGACAAATAACTTCCTGTGGTAAAATTGCAGAAAAATAACTAAGTCCAACTTCATAAAAAATTTGGGCAGCACTTCCCCTTAAAATTATGCTTTTTACCCTCAATCCACATAAACCCAGACCATAACAGAGGGGAATCAAGAAAGAAAAAGAGAGGTGTGGGGCAGGTTCATTTATACAAGACATGAAACCATACACCTTCTCCACCCAGTAAAATGTGTATAGAGAATCTAGACAGAAAATTTTTAGTTCTTACCAAGTGCAGCTTCTGAATTGACAACAAATGCACCAGTCCCATTTCTTGTCCTCGTTTCTACGCTGTTACATGCAGGTTACATGCACTGCAACTACTACAAGGTATGGACAAAATGCTCCACTGCCTCCACCTCCTAGGCCGTATTTCCGTTTGTCGACAGTATCCGCAGGAGACAGTCACACATCTTAAAGAACAAATTCTGCGCTAGGTGGTGAGCTAGACTAGCCGTCGACCTTCTTTCCATGTTTCGTCAAACGAAACGTCACTGTGATCGGACACCGATTCTCCAGCGGCAATGTCCAACTCACAAAACATATGATCTTATATGTTTAGAATCATATAAGACTGCGTGATCTTTCAAGCTGAAGCTATTTATATTCTTCATTTTAAAAGAACGCCTGAATTTATCCTTTCTGACAAACATTCCTTTCTTCCGTGCGATCAGCTGAAGGGAAGTTGTTTACCAGCGTAACCAACAGACGACAACGGAACTGTTACCTTGACATTTCTATATAGGCGACATATCCAAAGATTAAAACAGGGAACCAGTCTTACATCAGTAAAACGTAGTTATCTCCCTTAGTATCGGAAGTCACCTTAAAACCAATAGAAATGATTACTGTAAATGAATTATTAATATGTTTTTTAAAAGACAATGGATTGGCGTTTAACGTCCAGTGGCAACTTTAAATGCATGTTCGGGACGGTAAAATTTACGAGTAGCAGTCTATATAAATCTTATATAGTGATAAGTTGCACATTTCATTTTATTATTTATGAATCTTAATTAATGTATATTTTTATTAAAGAATTAACATATTAAAATACACATCAAAGATAAAATAACAATCTGGAAGACATAATTATGCTGGTATCAGGGTAAAAAAATCCCAAAAATCTGATATATATTTTATTTTCATATAAAATATTTCATATTTTAGACTATCTGCCTTAATAGTTAATTTTATCAATTTTAATTTTTGATGAACAAGAAACTGTGGAAACGTTGATAGCCTGCTGAGGTCCATGACACTAACTAATATATTGTAAATATGTCACCATTCTATAATATCGACTATGGTATAAACTGTGAAAAGTTTTAATTAATTATTTGATTATTAGGAGATAAAGTTAAGTTAAGTATATCTGATTTAGATATACTTAAGAGTATTGATTTGGATTAGAGTTAATGATTTGTTTGGTTTAATTATTGGTTTAATCTGACACAGGCTTTATATACTAATTTCATCTCTTTTATAATCTGTTTTCGTCATTATCAACATCCGGGTAAGTAATTCGAAAACAATGATCTAGCACGCGACAAGGGAACTTCCGGAGACAGTCGACTTAGGTTGTACAAGAATTAAGCTCATAAAGTATTTTTGTATCTTACTTAACCAATAAAATAGTATAACGAAAATGTACAGAATTAAGCTGGCTTAATTCAAAAAAAATAATTGTACGATAAAGGTTTGGTATAAAAGTAAGTATACGATAAGTAATGTAACAAAATTGCCCTGTCATTTCATTACGAATACAGTTGATATTTTAAAGAAAGAAAGTCTACCAAAAATGCAGAATATTGTTCATGTTTCCGTCTGCAGGTTTTCCTTTTGATAATACACGTTAATGTTAAAATTGTTAGTTAGTTAATAAATATCAAGTGTTTTTATTACAGTCAGTCAATGCAGCTTTCTAAGCATTACTATGGTCTAAAATGAGCAAAATAAATTACTCAGCAGCTAGCAAAAATCACTATCGATTCATCATGTTCATAGGTATCAGTCTTTCAAGTATTAAATGGATTAGAAAATTTCAAGACTTTTCACCTTGTCCTCAATTTATGATTCAAGTTTGATGAAGCATAAACATTATATATTTTTAGTTATCATGGTAACAACCAAACGATGAAGTTATAAAGTTTTCAAAGTCTTTCCACTTTCTTTATTTTCAATGCCTCAATAATTAAGCAACATATAGACTCTTATATTTTGTATAGTTTACTCTTTTGATTCAGTCAAATACTGATTGATAGTCATTATACTAAGCATATTTAGAGTTCACTTTGTTCCTGTCAAAATTGTCAATCCTTCCATGTTGAATAGTACAGGTTTCAAGTCTTTGTCATTTAGATATATCATATAAGTGGCATAGAAAAGTAAAGTATCAGATATTTTGCTCGCTTCATTTGTGAAATGTCACATCTATTCTTTTATTATCAATTATTCTCTTTTAAATTCTGTAATTTCTGGTTATCTCTTTGCCTTAATTTCTTATTCACATTTTCCCAACTTTCAGAGTAAATTGGCCTGGGCAACGTTCTGATTCTGCATTTATCTGAAAGTTTAATTTATTTAATTGTTATGAAATGTTGTAATATATTATAGTGCAAAATTAATCCAATCATGCATTAAAACAATTAAAAGATTATATAACTCTGCATCATGTATTAACGTTTAACCTTATGTTACATTGGCCAGGTTTTGAAGTGATTGCAATAATTAGGTTTTAGAATGAAATATAAGTGCCAATATAGGATCATTATAGTCTTCAATACAAATGCAAATTCAAAGTATATATTTAATAGCTGTGACCTTGACCACTTATCTTAAATCAATACAGTTGAACTGTTCTTTGGGTATACATATACAGCATGTGAGCAAAGTGTGTGATAGCATAGGTAACATTACATAGTTAGCTTCATTGTACATAGGAACCAGTGGCAGTCTTAATAATATACTTAATATTTTAATAAAGTACAAATCAGAAGCATAAAATGTGATCACAGTGACCTTCTTTTGCCTGGAAGCTGAGTTACTAACTGAGAGGCATCTGTGTATCAAGTTGGCATGATCTTACCACTTATAGTTGCTGAGATATGAACTTGAGTTTCAACTTAGTTGAGGCAAACTAGAAACTACTAAATATATTGTCCTGAAACAAATGTTTATGCCAGCTAAACACCCTTATAAGATTAATAAGTCTCTAAAATGAAGACTCGAGTTTTTCTCAAAGGTAACTAATTATCCTAACATGTATTTACCATTGGCAGCCATGTATATCCTTCATTTTCTGTAAAACTGCTGCTAATTACCTACTGTTAAAGGATGATGATCCACCATAAGACCTACAATTGATGAGAAATATAATAAAAATCTTATTGAGAATTTGTCAAAAGAAACAAAATATGTTTCAGATTTCAGAAGGAAGTGTATTTATAACGTGTTTCAATATAAAAGGGGTATGGGGTTGGGGTGATTCAACATTGAGTTTTCAACTGAAAACAATGTTCCTGATCGTAGAACTGAGACAAATTGACGGTCAATATATTATATTCTAGCTAAAATTATTGAGTCGAGAAAAATATGGTTTATATTTACATGTACGTAAAGTTGCATAATATCTTGACAAGATATGACGGTAGAGAGCGGTAGAGGCGTCTGATCCATGTAATAAAAATAATTACTGGCAAGTTAAAAACTGGGTATATGCAATTCCTTTTAATAATGTTAATTATCAAACTATAAAGTTTATCACTTTATAAACAACAGGTGGCATTTCTACATGGCCATGTTGTTAATTACCTGAGTGGAGGGATAATAGCTAGTGTTTGATCTTTATAACCTTACAGGATGTTAACTTATCAGTAGTGTCCAAGTACGGACAGTCTTAATTACCAGATCGAGAGGATTAATATTTTTCTTGTTTGGTTATCTATTTGTCATTGCTTAAATTTCAAATGAAAGAAAAGGTCAATATTTTAAAAGCTGTATGGTATATTTTTTTATTAAAAGAACATTTAGGATTTAGGACACAAGTAATTTGAGAATGCACACCCTTTTCTAAAAATTTTATATCATTGGTTTTGTTCTAGTTTTAAATGCTCTTAGATATCTTAACCTATGTAATAATTCTATTGCTCTTATATTTCTACGAAATAGGGTTTATATCTTATTTTCTAATAACAAAAAAAAATTAATATATATTTACATATAAAATAGGCCTGTGATTTAGGACACAGACATAGATTATAATTGTTTAATTTGTCTCTATGGCAAACGTACTGAAAGTTACAGGACAGAAAGTAACAAATGTGTTAGTACAAAAGTCACACATACTATTTGTTTAGTTTTGTTTGAAAACATAGGAAAAATTTCGACAATTTTTTAGGTTACTTGCATATATTCCTTTTTTCAATTTATGAAATAGTTCATTTAAACCTTGAGTAATGAATAGATGTCAAATTTTATGCATGGAAAGGATAAATTTACTTGCACTATGTCACAATGAAACCATTTAAGTACCAAGCCACTTTAACAAATTGTTACCTTTACAATTATTTTTTCATTATTGTTTTTTTTTTTCAGAATAAATTTGGTTTACATAGCTGCCATATATATAAAAGTTCTAGAGAAAATACAAAAATATTTTGACAAATATCTTCTAATAAAAAAAAAAAAAAAGAATAAACTAATAACTGAATTGTGAATTTTGTACTGTGATTTTCTATCCTACATTCGTCCGTAGGGAGGACTATGCTCGTGATGCTGATGTCTGATATAACGTTAGTATATATATGACAAATATAACATTGTTTTACATAAGGTCCAAGGACTATGACCATCATATATACTTATACTGATTTCAGTCGATTTAAAATTTTGTTTGATGTAAATCTCGTATAGGTTAATTACAGGTCTATTCGGTATTTTATTTTTAATGAAAATAGCTTAATCAATACATATTCAGGTTTTTGCTAAACCAGTCAAGCAGATTACTGTGACTGACAGTACTCAATTCTCCACATTATCTGGATTATAAACTTATATAATTTTGAAATGCTGCTGTCACTAAAGTCCTTCGGTAACTAAGTAAGTTAGAGAATTTTATTGTTTTGTAGCTCAGAAAACCCACATAGTTTAATTTAACAAGTCAACAAGTTACGCCCTCCGTCGTCTTTTGGAAGCACGTGTCGGGAGTGTCCTATTTTGAATGCCATTTTTCGCCATGGAAAACAACATGCACGGTTCTACTTCTGCTTCTACCGTCACTTAAGGATGCACATGTTAATATTTTATAGAAGAAAGGTTGATTTGTCTTCTTCCAAATACCGTCCATATTCAACATGATGAATATTCTGGCAAGTTGTGCTTTTGGTTTTCAATACTTTTCTCATGATAAACATTTATTTAAAATATTTATGCAATTATCAAGCCTCGATTAATGTATAACAATATTCTCAATGTTATAATTGTCACCGATATATATCAAAATTGTTATTTTACTTAAGCAAGCCGTGATCTGTTTACATACGATATAACACACGTATTTGATCAGGGTGACCCACTGTGCGTCACTTCCGTTGGGTATAAGTAGTGAGTTGTAGTGGCGTGTTTTACTAAATCGTTCAGGTGTTCAAATGACAAACTGACAGTAATTTGCAAATATCTCGATAATTACAAGATGAAATTTTATCGGGTTTTTTGCATTCTTAAACATTAATTACGTACTCTAGAATAAGACGAACATGATTTTAGCATTTTAGTACCTCTTTAAAGACAAAACAAAAACGTGACCTACATAGGTTTTAGTTAGTACTCGATTACATGGGTTTTAGTTAGTACTCGAACCCATTTAAAAAAAGTAGTACAAAATGTATTAATGAAAGTACATGCAGTGTTCAAATACTACAGCTATAAACATAGTATATTTAAAATTAACTGGAAACTTAGACTGTCAACAATGTAATTTGTAATAAAATGTATAAAGGCTTTCAAAACCAAATTTGTTTCATAAAATTTGATGAAATTATCCATAAATATACATGTAGATTTCATTTATTTTACAAATGTAACTAATTCTTATTCAATATTTTGCTGAAACAAATTCAGTCATGATCTATATATGCAAGTCTTCAAGTATATGTAACTTTGCTTTACCACAAAACTAATTTGAAATATTGACCCTAAACCTGAAATTATTACCAAGATCTGTTAATTAATTTTATGACTGCTAGGACAAATATGAATATAATTATGGTCCTCATTATACTCTATAATTATCTGCATTGGTTAATTAGATCATGATAAAGCTAAACTATAAACTATTTTGAGTTCATAATTTCTTTGGAATATATATACATTTGTTTTTTTTATTTATATTTATATAATATGATTGTACATTCATATCTGCCTTTATTCATCATGTTCTTATATATCACAGACTCATATAAATTTCTAATAATGTGGAGTGAGGGTGGGTGTGGCTTGCCCTCCTCATTTTCTGTTTTGTCTTAATACATTATCCTGCATTCTACACATCATTCTAGGTGCTTTCAAATGACTAAATCTCTAAGGTGTCAGACCACTTGGTCTATGATCACATGCAAGAGATAATTAATATGAAAATTCTGATTATAAGATGAAGACAACTAATATTTAAAGTTTGTAAAACATTATTTCTGTGAATGAATCATTGTGACTATATTTGGTTTTTTCAATTCTTATTTCATTCATTTATGATAAATTGCTACCAAATAATTATTTACAAAATAATCCTCCCTTTTAAATGCAAAACGTAAAGCACCTTATGCTGTTATGTCTTTCTGTTCATTGCAAAATTGACAAATAACTTCCTGTGGTAAAATTGCAGAAAATAACTAAGTCCAACTTCATAAAAATTTGGGCACATTAAAACCAATAGAAATGATTACTGTAAATGAATTATTAATATGTTTTTTTTAAAAGACAATGGATTGGCGTTTAACGTCCAGTGGCAACTTTAAATGCATGTTCGGGACGGTAAAATTTACGAGTAGCAGTCTATATAAATCTTATATAGTGATAAGTTGCACATTTCATTTTATTATTTATGAATCTTAATTAATGTATATTTTTATTAAAGAATTAACATATTAAAAATACACATCAAAGATAAAATAACAATCTGGAAGACATAATTATGCTGGTATCAGGGTAAAAAAAATCCCAAAATCTGATATATATTTTATTTTCATATAAAAATATTTCATATTTTCAGGCTATCTGCCTTAATAGTTAATTTTATCAATTTTTAATTTTTTGATGAACAAGAAACTGTGGAAACGTTGATAGCCTGCTGAGGTCCATGACACTAACTAATATATTGTAAATATGTCACCATCTTATAATATCGACTATGGTATAAACTGTGAAAAGTTTTAATTAATTATTTGATTATTAGGAGATATAAGTTAAGTTAAGTATATCTGATTTAGATATACTTAAGAGTATTGATTTGGATTAGGAGTTAATGATTTGTTTGGTTTAATTATTGGTTTAATCTGACACAGGCTTTATATACTAATTTCATCTCTTTTATAATCTGTTTTCGTCATTATCAACATCCGGGTAAGTAATTCGAAAACAATGATCTAGCACGCGACAAGGGAACTTCCGGAGACAGTCGACTTAGGTTGTACAAGAATTAAGCTCATAAAGTATTTTTTGTATCTTACTTAACCAATAAAACAGTATAACGAAAAATGTACAGAATTAAGCTGGCTTAATTCAAAAAAAATAATTGTACGATAAAGGTTTGGTATAAAAGTAAGTATAAGATAAGTAATGTAACAAAATTGCCCCTGTTATTTCATTACGAATACAGTTGATATTTTAAAGAAAGAAAGTCTACCAAAAAATGCAGAATATTGTTCATGTTTCCGTCTGCAGGTTTTCCTTTTGATAATACACGTTAATGTTAAAATTGTTAGTTAGTTAAGAAATATCAAGTGTTTTTATTACAGTCAGTGATACATTGTAGCAATACAATTCAGAATTGTTTATCGAATGTGTTTTAAGACTAGGACACGTCTTAAGACCCTCTTAATAATACATATCTTAGTCCAACGTGGATTAACCAAACACGATATATGTCTCATAATTTATGTGTTTGAGGATGGTCAATTACTCCGCATAGATACGAAAGACGCACACGAGTTGCTTATCCTGTATGATTTTTGCGACACTGTGACACTTTCAATTCAACTCGCTTTATATAAAAAAGTTTGTACCGAAAATTTACTTATAAAGTTGTTAACGTTTTCTCATATTCTGTTCGAGTTTAAAGAAAAAGAATTAAAATGTTGTATTATTTACATTAAACAATTATTATTGATATTGTTATTTTTAACTTATTTACTATTTAATTGAAATGCATTTTTACCGCTACATTGATTTTCAAATTCTATTTTTCTATATACTTTAACGCGAAGACTTATAACTGCATATAAAGACCATCCTAGGATACATGCATATGCCTAAGACAGTTGGATATGCATTCTCAGACAAGGTGTAAGACCGTCACATGATTATTCTAAATTATGTCTTTGGAAAGTTCTTATTGAAGCTTTTAACCCAGTCAAAGATTTTTGTTCAATATTATTCCATTTTTCACAAGTTTTAGATAATAAAAAGACTTAAAGAGGTACTAAAACGCACATAACAAGTAATTCTTATCTAAAAGTTCGAAATAATTGATAAAAAATGCAAAAAACCCGATGCAATTTGGTCAACTAATAACAGAGATAATAGCGTGTAAAGTTCAACTATTTTTACCTTAGGAAAATCCAATCAACGCTACTTCCGGAAACAGCACTAAAACCAAATCTACCGGAAGTGACGCACTGTGGGTCACCTATTCGGCTTATCTGAGCGTTGTTTAATAAATGAACTTTCTTCTGATCGTTGATTTAAAGCACTGCCAATGAATTTCGCTACCCCTTCAATGTTCATTCTTCATTATGACCAATTTGTCAAAAGAAACAAAATATGTTTCAGATTTCAGAAGGGAAGTGTATTTATAACGTGTTTCAATATAAAAAGGGGTATGGGGTTGGGGTGATTCAACATTGAGTTTTCAACTGAAAACAATGTTCCTGATCGTAGAACTGAGACAAATTGACGGTCAATATATTATATTCTAGCTAAAATTATTGAGTCGAGAAAAATATGGTTTATATTTACATGTACGTAAAGTTGCATAATATCTTGACAAGATATGACGGTAGAGAGCGGTAGAGGCGTCTGATCCATGTAATAAAAATAATTACTGGCAAGTTAAAAACTGGGTATATGCAATTCCTTTTAATAATGTTAATTATCAAACTATAAAGTTTATCACTTTATAAACAACAGGTGGCATTTCTACATGGCCATGTTGTTAATTACCTGAGTGGAGGGATAATAGCTAGTGTTTGATCTTTATAACCTTACAGGATGTTAACTTATCAGTAGTGTCCAAGTACGGACAGTCTTAATTACCAGATCGAGAGGATTAATATTTTTCTTGTTTGGTTATCTATTTGTCATTGCTTAAATTTCAAATGAAAGAAAAGGTCAATATTTTAAAAGCTGTATGGTATATTTTTTTTATTAAAAAGAACATTTAGGATTTAGGACACAAGTAATTTGAGAATGCACACCCTTTTCTAAAAATTTTATATCATTGGTTTTGTTCTAGTTTTAAATGCTCTTAGATATCTTAACCTATGTAATAATTCTATTGCTCTTATATTTCTACGAAATAGGGTTTATATCTTATTTTCTAATAACAAAAAAAAAAAATTAATATATATTTACATATAAAATAGGCCTGTGATTTAGGACACAGACATAGATTATAATTGTTTAATTTGTCTCTATGGCAAACGTACTGAAAGTTACAGGACAGAAAGTAACAAATGTGTTAGTACAAAAGTCACACATACTATTTGTTTAGTTTTGTTTGAAAACATAGGAAAAATTTCGACAATTTTTTAGGTTACTTGCATATATTCCTTTTTTCAATTTATGAAATAGTTCATTTAAACCTTGAGTAATGAATAGATGTCAAATTTTATGCATGGAAAGGATAAATTTACTTGCACTATGTCACAATGAAACCATTTAAGTACCAAGCCACTTTAACAAATTGTTACCTTTACAATTATTTTTTCATTATTGTTTTTTTTTTTTTTTTCAGAATAAATTTGGTTTACATAGCTGCCATATATATAAAAGTTCTAGAGAAAATACAAAAAATATTTTGACAAATATCTTCTAATAAAAAAAAAAAAAAAGAATAAACTAATAACTGAATTGTGAATTTTGTACTGTGATTTTCTATCCTACATTCGTCCGTAGGGAGGACTATGCTCGTGATGCTGATGTCTGATATAACGTTTGTATATATATGACAAATATAACATTGTTTTACATAAGGTCCAAGGACTATGACCATCATATATACTTATACTGATTTCAGTCGATTTAAAAATTTTGTTTGATGTAAATCTCGTATAGGTTAATTACAGGTCTATTCGGTATTTTATTTTTAATGAAAATAGCTTAATCAATACATATTCAGGTTTTTGCTAAACCAGTCAAGCAGATTACTGTGACTGACAGTACTCAATTCTCCACATTATCTGGATTATAAACTTATATAATTTTGAAATGCTGCTGTCACTAAAGTCCTTCGGTAACTAAGTAAGTTAGAGAATTTTTATTGTTTTGTAGCTCAGAAAACCCACATAGTTTAATTTAACAAGTCAACAAGTTACGCCTCCGTCGTCTTTTGGAAGCACGTGTCGGGAGTGTCCTATTTTGAATGCCATTTTTCGCCATGGAAAACAACATGCACGGTTCTACTTCTGCTTCTACCGTCACTTAAGGATGCACATGTTAATATTTTATAGAAGAAAAGGTTGATTTGTCTTCTTCCAAATACCGTCCATATTCAACATGATGAATATTCTGGCAAGTTGTGCTTTTGGTTTTTCAATACTTTTCTCATGATAAACATTTATTTAAAATATTTATGCAATTATCAAGCCTCGATTAATGTATAACAATATTCTCAATGTTATAATTGTCACCGATATATATCAAAATTGTTATTTTACTTAAGCAAGCCGTGATCTGTTTACATACGATATAACACACGTATTTGATCAGGGTGACCCACTGTGCGTCACTTCCGTTGGGTATAAGTAGTGAGTTGTAGTGGCGTGTTTTACTAAATCGTTCAGGTGTTCAAATGACAAACTGACAGTAATTTGCAAATATCTCGATAATTACAAGATGAAATTTTATCGGGTTTTTTGCATTCTTAAACATTAATTACGTACTCTAGAATAAGACGAACATGATTTTAGCATTTTAGTACCTCTTTAAAGACAAAACAAAAAACGTGACCTACATAGGTTTTAGTTAGTACTCGATTACATGGGTTTTAGTTAGTACTCGAACCCATTTGAAAGTTACTATAAAATATTACGTATAGTGAATAACAATTGTTGATTTCTCAATACCAGTCGGTTAATACATTTACGCTCATAGAAATGTTTGTTCCTTATATAAAGACAGCAGACGATCATGTAGATTATTCCGCCATTATGAAATCATGTTACTTTCGCGGCAAAAATGAAAAAAAAAAAAAAAAAAAAAAAAATTACAGTTTTTCAAGCACTGAATTAAGGACTATGGAAAAAAGTTGAAATGACGACAAAATGTAAAAAAAAATATACACACAAAAAAACAACCGAACAAAAACCTCCCGAAAACCAGTAATGCTGAAAATAAACTAGGTTAAAAGAGAAGACTTGATAATTTCAAATTATTGGCTTCTTGAATGAAAAAGTACTATAAATCTACCAAATACCACCCTTCAAATGTTAACAAGACACAACCAATCTGTCCGGTATCAATTATAGTTTGAATTTTGTTGTCCCGATATTTATTTTTGGATTTGGTCTTCAAACTTTACTTCATTTTTTGTATATAGTCATCAAAACAAGCCTTTAGATAAGAGTAACAACCGTGGCACATGCTATAAATATACAAGATCATTCTACATATAGAAGATCTTCATGTGCGGTAAATATCTAATTTGGTGCAGGCTTCTGTTTATATTTAATTTTATCAAGTTCTATATGAAAATTATTATTGTTGATATGACGCCACAGTGACGTCTGAAATGACATTTCTGCCGTGGAGTGAACTGACTTTATCATTCTAATCATTTATCAATAAAATTAGCACTGCCTTAAAATATCTTCATTGTCAAAGCAGGAAAAACAGCTTATAACAAAAATACAAATAACTTTTAAAACATAAAAAAAAAAATTATACAAAAAATCAGTTTATCAAGAGTGTCCCTTGTCCTCAGTTCAACGGACCATGTCCATTGTCCTAGTTCCATGGATTGTTTTAAACAGGGACCTAGACTTTGAATCTGCTGAAAATTTGTAAGATTCAAATATATCACAAAAGAAAGAGGAACAATTCAAAAGGGATATTCAATCTCATAAGTCGAAGACAAATTGACAACCCCATGGCAAAAAACGAAGATCGACAATCAACAGTCTAAAAAACACAACAAAGTAAACTAAAGATTGAGCAACACCAACATATAACTTGTTTTATAAGTGAAACCCAAGATGCAGGTATTTTGAGAAACTAGTTCAGACAAACAAGTGAATAATTTAACATTTTTTACGATTTCAGCGACCGAACAATGACTTTTATGGTATCTCTTTCTTGGCAGTTTAGGGTAGGTCGATTATACGATTCCAGGGGAAATATCTGCATGTAGTTACAGGAGATACATTTTGAACAATAAAGTATTGCGCGAAATTAACCATCTACTATAGAGGTTTCTGATAAATTGACAACACTCCACTAAACCAACAACTTATTGCTCTGAAACATGATGCCAGGGGAGGGGAGGGGCAAGGGTATATAATGCATAAAATTTTGGCTGGCTCAAATATACAATGCAGGCAAGTATAAATTTTATTTAAGAAAAGTGACGTAATGAATTACTTTATGTCTGAATAGTGGTTGAAAAATACACATTGAAAGGAAAGAAAATCAGGGGTAAAGTTAACGTTTGAGCAATACAAACCATTCAAATATATAGCCTGATATGCAAAAAAATAGTCCAGGATTGTTTTGGGTTCGATAGCCTGTATTGGGACTGACTGGGGCCGTAAAACGTCAGAACGCAATTCATATTGAAATGAAGTAGGTTCGATAAAGCCCCAATATGGTCCTAATTTCTAGCTACAATCTCAAGTTATGGGTTTTAGACCAATATCACAATGAATCATAGCAAAGGACGGGGATATACACAACTATAGGTCATTGTATGGCCTTCATCAACATGAGAAATATCCATACCGTGTAGTAAGGTATAAAAATATCCATACCGTATAGTAAGGTATAAAAATATCCATACCGTATAGTAAGGTATAAAAATATCCATACCGTGTAGTAAGGTATAAAAATATCCATACCGTGTAGTAAGGTATAAAAATATCCATACCGTATAGTAAGGTATAGAAATATCCATACCGTATAGTAAGGTCTAGAAATATCCATACCGTGTAGTAAGGTCTAGAAATATCCATACCGTATAGTAAGGTATAGAAATATCCATACCGTATAGTAAGGTATAAAAATATCCATACCGTATAGTAAGGTATAAAATATCCATAAATATTATTGTTATTACCGTATAGTAATATCCATACCGTGTAATAATATCCATACCGTATAGTAATATCCATACCGTATAGTAATATCCATACCGTATAGTAATATCCATACCGTGTAGTAATATCCATACCGTATAGTAATATCCATACCGTGTAGTAATATCCATACCGTATAGTAATATCCATACCGTGTAGTAATATCCATACCGTGTAGTAATATCCATACCGTATAGTAAGGTGTCCATACCGTATAGTAAGGTGTCCATACCGTATAGTAAGGTGTCCATACCGTATAGTAAGGTATACATACCGTATAGTAAGGTGTCCATACCGTATAGTAAGGTATACATACCGTATAGTAAGGTGTCCATACCGTATAGTAAGGTATACATACCGTATAGTAAGGTATATCCATACCGTATAGTAAGGTATATCCATACCGTATTATAAGGTATATCCATACCGTATAATAAGGTATATCCATACCGTATAGTAAGGTATATCCATACCGTATAGTAAGGTATATCCATACCGTATAGTAAGGTGTACATACCGTATAGTAAGGTACATACCGTATAGTAAGGTACATACCGTATAGTAAGGTACATACCGTATAGTAAGGTATATCCATACCGTATAGTAAGGTATATCCATACCGTATAGTAAGGTGTACATACCGTATAGTAAGGTACATACCGTATAGTAAGGTACATACCGTATAGTAAGGTACATACCGTATAGTAAGGTATATCCATACCGTATAGTAAGGTACATACCGTATAGTAAGGTACATACCGTATAGTAAGGTATATCCATACCGTATAGTAAGGTACATACCGTATAGTAAGGTACATACCGTATAGTAAGGTATATCCATACCGTATAGTAAGGTACATACCGTATAGTAAGGTATAAAAGGCCAAAGCATGACAAAATATTAAACAATTAAAAAAAGAGAAGCAACAACTTGATTTATGCAAAAACTAATAAACGAAATACAAATATGGCAGACAGCAACCAATAACAAACACTCAATTACAGGCTCCTGACTTGGGACAGACACGTACAAAATGTGGCGGAGTTGAATATGTTAATGACGTCTTTACACTAAATCCATTGGATGTTGGATATGTACTAATTGACATTTTAGTTTTAGAGATATGACTTTTTTATTAGCTTTGAACTAGCTTTCAGTTACTTCGAGTACTCTCAGGTCTGTATTGTGGAGTACTCTCAGGTCTGTATTGTGATACTTTCAGTTACTTCGAGTACTCTCAGGTCTGTATTGTGATACTTTCAGTTACTCCGAGTACTCTCAGGTCTGTATTGTGGAGTACTCTCAGGTCTGTATTGTGGAGTACTCTCAGGTCTGTATTGTGATACTTTCAGTTACTTCGAGTACTCTCAGGTCTGTATTGTGGAGTACTCTCATGTCTGTATTGTGGAGTACTCTCAGGTCTGTATTGTGGAGTACTCTCAGGTCTGTATTGTGATACTTTCAGTTACTTCGAGTACTCTCAGGTCTGTATTGTGATACTTTCAGTTACTTCGAGTACTCTCAGGTCTGTATTGTGGAGTACTCTCATGTCTGTATTGTGGAGTACTCTCAGGTCTGTATTGTGGAGTACTCTCAGGTCTGTATTGTGATACTTTTAGTTACTTCGAGTACTCTCAGGTCTGTATTGTGATACTTTCAGTTACTTCGAGTACTCTCAGGTCTGTATTGTGGAGTACTCTCAGGTCTGTATTGTGGAGTACTCTCAGGTCTGTATTGTGGAGTACTGTCATGTCTGTACTGTGGAGTACTCTCAGGTCTGTATTGTGGAGTACTCTCAGGTCTGTATTGTGGAGTACTGTCAGGTCTGTATTGTGGAGTACTGTCAGGTCTGTATTGTGGAGTACTGTCATGTCTGTATTGTGGAGTACTCTCAGGTCTGTATTGTGGAGTACTCTCAGGTCTGTATTGTGGAGTACTGTCAGGTCTGTATTGTGGAGTACTGTCAGGTCTGTATTGTGGAGTACTGTCAGGTCTGTATTGTGTAGTACTCTCAGGTCTGTATTGTGGAGTACTCTCAGGTCTGTATTGTGGAGTACTCTCAGGTCTGTATTGTGATACTTTAGTTACTTCGAGTACTCTCAGGTCTGTATTGTGATACTTTCAGTTACTTCGAGTACTCTCAGGTCTGTATTGTGGAGTACTCTCATGTCTGTATTGTGGAGTACTCTCAGGTCTGTATTGTGATACTTTCAGTTACTTGAGTACTCTCAGGTCTGTATTGTGATACTTTCAGTTACTTCGAGTACTCTCAGGTCTGTATTGTGGAGTACTCTCATGTCTGTATTGTGGAGTACTCTCAGGTCTGTATTGTGGAGTACTCTCAGGTCTGTATTGTGATACTTTTAGTTACTTCGAGTACTCTCAGGTCTGTATTGTGATACTTTCAGTTACTTCGAGTACTCTCAGGTCTGTATTGTGGAGTACTCTCAGGTCTGTATTGTGGAGTACTCTCAGGTCTGTATTGTGGAGTACTGTCATGTCTGTATTGTGGAGTACTCTCAGGTCTGTATTGTGGAGTACTCTCAGGTCTGTATTGTGGAGTACTCTCAGGTCTGTATTGTGGAGTACTGTCAGGTCTGTATTGTGGAGTACTGTCATGTCTGTATTGTGGAGTACTCTCAGGTCTGTATTGTGGAGTACTCTCAGGTCTGTATTGTGGAGTACTGTCAGGTCTGTATTGTGGAGTACTGTCAGGTCTGTATTGTGGAGTACTGTCAGGTCTGTATTGTGTAGTACTCTCAGGTCTGTATTGTGGAGTACTCTCAGGTCTGTATTGTGGAGTACTCTCAGGTCTGTATTGTGATACTTTAGTTACTTCGAGTACTCTCAGGTCTGTATTGTGGAGTACTCTCAGGTCTGTATTGTGATACTTTAGTTACTTCGAGTACTCTCAGGTCTGTATTGTGGAGTACTCTCAGGTCTGTATTGTGATACTTTAGTGTTTTTGTTGTTTTTGTACTCTGTATCAATATGATGAGTTAATTCCTTTTTAACTGATTTTTATAGTTAATTACTTTTTAACTGATTTTTATAGTTAATTCCTTTTTAACTGATTTTTATAGTTAATTCCTTTTTAACTGATTTTTATAGTTAATTCCTTTTTAACTGATTTTTATAGTTAATTCCTTTTTAACTGATTTTTATAGTTAATTCTTATGTTGTGCTGTTAAACAATTGTCCCAGGTTAGGAGGAGGGTTCGGCGCACACAAATATGTGTAACCCCCGGTTTTTTCGTTTGTTGTTGTATATCATTATATGTTTTTCGTTTATTGTTTTGTACATATATAAATTGCACCAGACGCACATTTTGGCAACAGATGTCTCTTCAGTAATGTGTTCGAGTCAAAAATATTTGAAAAACCAAAGCCTAATACAAATTCAAAATTGTGAATATTGCAAACATTCAAAAAAATTTCATAAATGATAAATTTATTATTGATCATCATATACAAATTATTGTGAAACCTTGATGCGTAGTTCTTTTCGTATGATTGAAAAAACGTGTAAAGACCGAATGCTAAATATTTGATTATAAGAATGCCACAATATTCATTATGAATTATAAAAAAAGGAAAACTGTAGAATTCTAAATGATCATCGCAATTAGAATGTAAATTTTCTGCTGTACTAAAATGCAAAAACAAAATATCCCCTAAATACATTGCCCATCAATCCAATGAGACAAAGCTCGAGTCTATGTCACAATTTGTCAGAGTAAACAAAGAGGAAAAAATCATCCAATACCCTCTTTTTGATAATATCAAAATTATTTTTATTATGTTAGTTAAACAGCTCTGAATAATTGTCAGCGAATAATTGTTATCTACCATTTTTGTTGAAAATCAACAATTGGAGTGTCGAAGCTGACTTTCTTTAGATAAAAAGACAATCAATATTTTTCTTAAGACAAAATCCATCTTAAATTTAAACAAAACAGATGCTTTATCCATTTTACGTAAGTACTCAATCAAACTTTTCAACCATATTCAATTCTATTAACTATTCCTAATGGTATCCGAGGATAAATATCCGATGTGTAATTGATTTTTACTGGTTTAATTCCCCCATTACATGGCATCATGTTTTATCGTTCCTAAGTCGTTAAACAACTACCAATGAGTGATCAATTATTGTAAACCGGAAGTCATTATCTGTTCGCCATTAGTGAAATTAGAATTTGACGTGATTTTGCGAGATTTAACGCCAACTAGTTTCATATCCGTTTGAAGAAAAACGGAAATTCGGTGACAAGTTTTAAAATCAACATGTTAAGAAAGAAGAATT